>PVIH01000683.1:0-25000 GCA_004025045.1 Sigmodon hispidus
CCTGTTGCTGAGAGAAGGTCAGGGATGAGAGTCAAGCTGATTCCTGTTTCTTAAAAGATAAGGAACCAGAGTGAAGTGGTGCATGGCCTAGATCCTAGCACTTTGAGGCAGAGGCAAGCAGATCTCTGTGAGTTTGAGACCAGCTTGGTCTACATAGTGTCCAGGCCAGCCAGGATTACATAGTGAGACTCTGGCGGGGGTGGGGGGTGGGCGGTGGGGTGAGAACCTTTTATCTAGCCAAAGGAGGAAAAGGTGTGTGAGCAGCAGCTAGAGAGGCACCTGGGAAAGCCTGCATGGGAGTCAAGGGTGTGCAGGCTGGAGCTGATTCTTGTTGCAGACGCAGGATCTAGAGAAGTGTTGGCATTTAGGCATGTCCAGGGCAGGGCTATGTACAGAAAGGAAATCCACCACTGTCGGGGAAGACTTGAGGGCATCATGTGAATGGCTAATCGAGCATAGTGCCACCTAAAAGGGTAGTGCCCGAAAGATAGAAAAGCTGGTCTCTGGCTGGCTGGGAGCAGAGCGCAGGCAGGGACTTTGGGTGCAGGTGGTCTACCTGGGAGGTGACTTCTGGAAGCTAGAGTGAGCTGGTGGGGAGAGACAAAGTCGGCATTGGGTGTTGCTGAGATTGCTGCTATGGGTGATGGGGACTTGATTCTTCTGGGCTTCAGGAATATCTAGAACCCCTTCCAAAAGGGACTCATGCTGGTGCCTGAAGACTGGTCTTCAATTCTGTCCCCAAGCAGCTAGGGTCACTCCATGGAGATTAGCTCCCTCCCAGGCTGTGGGTGGGTCTCTGGGGCCATGGAGACCTGGCTGACACAGAAGACTGCAAAGGGGGTACTGTCAGGAGAAGTCTGTCCAGCTGAGGTCAGAAGGAAACTAACTATCTGCCACAAACAGGGGCACCTGGGGGGTGGTCAGCGGTTTATCATTAGGTCTCAGGGGCTCGGCCATCCTCGCCATTTTATTCTAGCTGTTTCTTCTTATGGCATCCTTATTTGTATATGACAGACAGAGGGATGAAGAAATCTCTTCTCCACTGTCAATGTCCCTTCAGTCTGCTAAGTCATCCAAAGCTCTGTGCCTACCGTCAGACCGTGTCATGTGTGAGCATAGCCAGCTGGGCGGCTTCGGTGAAGAGCAGACTTGCCATCAGTATTGAAGTCTGCCTGGGAGGAACAAACCCCAGAGGCTGTATGGTCTCAGAGGTTTGCTGTATATAACAGGTCAGAGAATTTAAATGTCATTCTGCCCATTTTATAGAGGAGGGAACCAAGGCTCACATACTAGACTGATCATTTTCCGTAAGCCCCTCAGCTAGGATTTGAGCTCTTTGACTGGTTCTCCTGAAAGCTTGTGGCTGGTCTCAGAACTAAAGTCTGACTCAAAAGCCACAGGCCCTCAGCAGTCTGTGTGGAAGGTGCCCTGACCAGGCTGTAGACTCAGGAAGAGTGGAGGCAGCAAGAAGCTACTCCAGTTCTGTGGCAGACCCCTGCTTCCCCCTCCCCAGGTCATCTACCTGCGCCGGTTCACATGCCTGCGAACACTCAGCCTCTCTGGGAACCCCATTGCTGAGGCAGAGGACTACAAGATGTTCATCTATGCCTATCTTCCTGACCTTGTGTACCTGGATTTCCGGCGCATTGATGAACAGGCTGTAAGTGTCCCAGCTTTGTGCCCAGTTCTGCTATACAGTCTTTAGGGCTCAAGGTCTGGGAGACTGTGAGGCCGTCTCCTCATCCATGGTTAAAGATGGCTCTTGGCGAGCCCTCTCCCCACCTATGCACAGCCATTCCATCAGTGACTTCCTGTAGGCCCAGGCCCCTTCTACATATCATCCCAGAGCTACCAGGCAGTACTGTTTTCCAGGTGAAGACTTTAAGGAGAGCAAAGGAGGGTGAACAGTAACCTTAACAGTCATGGTCATGAGCTGGTGGCTGGGCCAGACTCACCCCAGGCAGTAGTCTGGGAGCCATTCCATAGTGATCTCCTGAGTTATCACTCAGGCTGTGAGTGCCCTGCTCATCCTCATCATTCTGGAAGCACATTTAACTGGCACACAAGGAAAATGATTCACCCACAGTCTCCTGGTCAGTTAGGGTTAATCTAGGAGTTGGCTCCAGGAAGTTGGTCTTTCAGACCCATGCTGGGCCAGCTAGAGAGAGAGAGAGAGAGAGAGAGAGAGAGAGAGAGAGAGAGAGATTGTGTGTGTGTGTGTGTGTGTGTGTGTGTGTGTGTGTGTGTGTGTGTGACAGGGCTTCTATGTATAGCCCCGGATGTCCTGGAACTCATTCTATAGACCAGGGTGGTCCCAAACTCAATGAGATCTGCCTGCCTCTGCCTCCCAAGTGCTGGGATAAAGGTGTACACCACCACACCCGGCCAATTCTGATATTCTTAAATTCAGTGGGGAAGTTGGTACTCCTCTAACCCCAGCACTTGAGAAACTGAGGCAGGAGGATCAACAGTTTGGGGCAACCTGGGCTAGATTCAGGACATCCCCAGCTATCCTAACTTTGTCTCCAAAAACTAAAAACCAACCGAGCAAGCACCACCTTGAAGCCTTGGTCTCTGTCTTCAGAACCAGGTTCTTACACTGTTCTGCTTTTAGGCCCTTTTTGCTGAGAAAACTTACATGACTGTAGGTAAATAGGTTTACAAATCAAATATTTATTGATAATAAATCATAAAAAAGTTTATTCTAAAATAATTCGTTGATACACATAGAATTTTACCATTTATTAAAGTGATCAGTTGGTTAGCAAAGTGCTTGCCACACATTTGATCTCCAGAAACCACATTAAAAGCCAAGTGTGGGGGGGGGGCGGGAGATGGCTCAGTGGTTAAGAGCACTGACTGCTTTTCCAGAGGACCTGGGTTCAATTCCTGGAACCTATGGAGTAGTTGACAACACCTCTGTCTGAACTCCAGTTCCAGGAGATCCAACATCTTCTTCTGGCCTTTACACCACTGCATATGGTTCACAGACCTACAAGTTGACAAAGCATTCATGCACATAAAATAAAAATAAGTAAATCTCAATTTTTAAAATATTAAACATTATGGTGAGGGGAGACTGGAGAAATGGCTCAGTGGGTAAGAGCACTTGATACTTTTGCAAGAGGACTTGGATTCAATTCCCAGCACACACATGGTGGCTCATAGCCATCTATAACTGGATATCCTCCAGTTCCAGGGGATCAGAAATCCTCTTCTGACCGTACATGCAGGCAAAAGATTCATACACACAATAAATAAAGTCTAAAAACAATGAAGATCAGGTGTGATAGCATGCACCTTTAATCCCAGCACCCAGGAGGCAAGACAGGCAGATTTCTGTGAGTTTGAGGCCAGCCTTGTCTGTCTAGTGAGTAGTACCAAGCCAACTATATCTACACAAAGAGTTCCTGTCTTAAACAAACATTAAATCTTGATTAGATATATAAACTGTAGGATGCAGACACACTTTGATGATTTTAAGAAATGATCAGAGGCTGGAGAGATGGCTCAGCGGTTATGAGCACCGTCTGCTCTTCCAGAGGACCTGGGTTCGATTCCCAGCACCCACATGGCAGCTCACAACTGTCTGTAGTTTCAGTTCCAGGCAAACACCAAGGCAAATAAATAGATAAATAAAAGTGTTTAAAAAAAAAAAAAGAAGAAATGATCAATATTTTAATTTTCTAGTTCTCAATTATGAGAACTGTTTTGCATAAATAAAAGGAACAAAATGACAGAGTTATGTTTAGGGGCATTTCAGAAATTGTCAAGGCACTGCAAATAGTTCAGTAGGTTAAAGGGGCTTGTTATATAAGCCTGGAAACTTGGGTTCAAATCCCAGAACCCACATTAAGGTTAGAAAAATAACTCCATTTGTCCCCAACCTACATTTGCTTCTTGTTATGTGCTCCCCCCATACACATCATACATACACAATAATAATAAAATCTTAGTGGAAATTCTTTCCTAATCCCAAGTCAAAAGTCATGTAATGAAACTTGTTAGCAACTCAAACAGCATTTTTAAAACTAAACATCCTAACATAATTGAAAAGTATTATAATGATACCAGCATGCCAAAGAATGATGGTAGGAAAATATTAAAAGTTGTTATTTTCTGCAAATTAAGCAATTATGTTTCTATAACAATAGTCTGGGGTACTGGTAGGGGGTCACGAAGCATGGCAGATGACATTCATGTGCACATAGGGTGTATGTTTTCTTTTCTTTTTTTTTAAAAAAAACACTTTTATTTATTTATTTATTTATTTATTTATTTGCCTTGGTGTTTGCCTGGAACTGGAACTACAGACAGTTGTTAGCTGCCATGTGGGTGCTGGGAATCGAATCCGGGTCCTCTGGAAGAGCAGACGGTGCTCTTAACCGCTGAGCCATCTCTCCAGCCCGGGTGTATATTTTCTACTCAGAACCAAGACTATAGAGAAGTCATATAATTCAGCATGGTCAAACAAGGCCAGAAACATCTGAGGTTCATTATACATTTGATTTTAAATTAAATTTTAGTCATTGTATGTTCAGAAAACTTACATTGTTGCCATTCTTGTGTGTGTGTGTGTGTGTGTGTGAGAGAGAGAGAGAGAGAGAGAGAGAGAGCGAGCAGCTTAAGAAGCCAAGGGTTATGCATCACGGGCTCAAAAGCTTGAATGTATGATGACCTTTAAAAAGCACAGGACAGGGGCTAGGGGTGTAGTTCTGAAGTTTAGCACTAACCCTAGCATGTGTAAGGTCTTGCATTCTATTTCTAGCGCTGAAGAAAGGTCATAGGCCAGCCCTGCATCTGTACTACTAAGGCCTGTGCTCAAGCACGGTCTCCTAGATACTCAGAAATTCCCATCGAGGGCAGAAGCACATGTGGCCTTCATGTCCTTCATTATTCAAAATTAATAATGAGTAAAAGTCCTTAAGATCCGAACTCTGTCAAGCAGACAGTGGAACTGCCCTCCAACCACGATGTCTGATCTCACATGAGTGCTATAGAACTCAGGAAAGGGCCAGGGGCACCTCAGGCTGCTTCATGGCAGGCCCTTGGGACACTTCTGGTTCTGTGATTTTCCTAAGCTTGGGTTTCCTGGAAAGAATTAGGCATTCTTATCTCCAAGGTCTTGTGCCTTTCCCAGCTTTTATGAAAGATACCCTTGGGGCTGGAGAGATGGCTCAGTGGTTAAGAGCACCGTCTGCTCTTCCAGAGGACCCGGGTTCGATTCCCAGCACCCACATGGCAGCTAACAACTGTCTGTAGTTCCAGTTCCAGGCAAACACCAAGGAAAATAAATAAATAAAAGTGTTATATATTTAAAAAAAAAAAAAAAAAAGAAAGAGTCTTTTAAAAAAAAAAAAATAAATAAAAATAAGAAAGAAAGATACCCTCCAGTACACTGGCCGTGCTTATGAGGCCCAAGGATGACATGTGGCTGGAGGGACCATATGTCTGTTGGTAACAGTGCCATTTCTGTTTTTGAGTCAGAAAGAGATGGCAAAGATAAAGCATCAATATAGCATTGATGAGCTGAAGCACCGGGAGGCACAGATGCAGGCACGGATGGAGGACAAGGAGGCCCAGCAGAAAAAGCTGGCAGAGCACAAGGTACCACGGACACGGCCTGCCCCAGACACAAAAGTCCTATGAGAGTGCTGGATCCATGGGGATCCCCAGACTCCCAGAACTTGTAAAGCACACTGCAGCCAAGGACCTGACACCTACTTCCTGCATTGCCCCATCACCACCTCCAGAGGCAGCTGAGCCCACCCCCACCCTCCCCAAAAGAGGGTCCAAAGAAAGTGTCCTAAAAGCACTTGGTTCCAGGGGCTCCTTTACTGAGACCCTCAAGCAGTTTCCCATCCAATCCCATGCAGTTACAGTTTGGTCTTTAGCTCTGTGGTCCTGAATCTGTGGCTATGCCCTGCTGGCTTCCCTACGACCAGCACCAGAGCAGTAGGCCACCGCTTGGAAACAGCCTGCATCTGTATCTTCTGCACCACTACACACATCCCCCTGTGCCTTAAACACCACCACCTAGGAGGGCAGGGGCGGGGAGGGGGAGGGCTGCAGCTCAGGTGCAAAGTCCCCTCGGGAATTCTTGGCGGCCTCCCACCTCCCAGGAGCCTGGCTCTGGGTCACGGTGTCTGGGTATTTTAATCCACAGATGGCATTCATTGAACACTTGGATGGCTCCTTCCTGTTTGACAGCATGTATGCAGAGGACGTGGAAGGCAACAAGTTGTCCTACCTGCCTGGTGTTGGTGAGCTCCTCGAAACATATCTTTTCTGGGTCACCACTGCTTCTGTGAGTACAGGCTTGGCCCAAGTACCACCAGCTTGCCTTGGACAAATTCATTTCAGTTTCCCCATCACTCATGTGAGACCCTGGTAGTTAAATCTCTGCTGCCTACATGTATGCAAAAGACCATTCCAGCCAGACCATTTGAGCTTTGAAGGGCACTGCTGTCCAGATTTCCACAGGTACATTGGGTGACTGCTGCTGGCTAGGTCTGCCATGCCTGGCAAGCTGGGTTTTCTGAGGTAGGAGTAGGGAATGTGTTTCTACATCAGAGAGCTCCTCTGGTTTCATTACTGCTCTTGACCCCCGTCTCCTTAAGCACCCCACCAGGTGGTTGCCATTAGTAACCCCAGAGGTTAAGTAGTTTGTACAGATCACGCATCTGTGGGGCCTAAGAGCTTGCATTTATCTGCTAGCTGGTTAGAGCCCAAGGATGCAGTCAGCCTTTGGCATACATAGTGGCAGTGATCATGGAAGCCAAACCCTGGGCTTCAAGGGTAAGCAGGATATGGAAGAGACTCCCATGACATGAGGTTTTGAAGAGCCAAGGGCTCCGAGTTGAGACAGCCAGTCCCAGATAGGTCTGTGGGACCACCAACACTGGTGTCAACCTTCAGAAAAACTACAAAGACAATCTCTAAGAAAGGAAGTGTTATTTGGGAATAAGATATGAAACTAGAATTGTAATTTGGGAAAGGTCAGGATTCCCCAGGAATAAAAGTTGACTGCATTGTGCAATGTCATGTGCCAGCAGCAGTCAGGGAGTCTTTTTTTTTTTCCCCCTTGGGTTGGGTGTGTGAGGGTATGTGGCTGGTTGATCCTGTGATGGCTCCTATGAGACAGACAGCCTCCATCCATAGCCTTCCTGGCTCCTCTGCTCTTTGGTGAGCTCCTAAAGGCAGAGTCTAGACATCGGTGGCTTCATTGAACCTGAAAACTTTCTCAGCGGTTATCTACCCAGAACCCCAACATTGTGAAGAAGTGAGGTGGAGCAGATAAAGGTTCGACCACCTCAACCTCACTTCCTCCAGACCATGCTCTTAGCTTAAGCACTATGGAGTTCTTGGATTTGTGGGAAGGCATCTATTCTCCTGAACACATCCCCACAGCATTCCCTGTGGGCCTGCCTGCCTGCCTGAGCCCCAGGATTCTTCCAAGAACTCTTTTTTGTTTGTTGTTTTGTGACAAGGTCTTACTATTGTAGCCCTAGCTGGCTTGGAACTCACAGAGATCCCCTGACTTTGTCCCACACCTCCAAATTCTGGGGTTAAAGGTATGTGCTAGCATGCCCAGCCTCCAAAGGACTCTTTGTGATGGCTTCCTCCATGCCCTTAGCTGAGGTAAGAGCACTGAGGCCTAGAGAGTTAACTTGCTAGACTGGGTCCTAGAAACAGCATTAGAGCCATGATTCGAACCTGGAGCATCTAGTTTCTCTCCCAGCTCAGATGAGCCACAGGACAGGCCCTTCCCAGAAGATTTTTTAAAAAATTATTTTAATTTAACCAGAGATTTAAAAAAAAAGGGGGGGGTGACTCCAATTCATTCTCCTGTCAGGCTGCTTCTAGCTCTCGGCTGGAACCCCAATCCTCTGAAGTCTCTTCTAGGGCCTTTAGCCCTGAGCCAGCACATTATGCTCCAGATTGCAAACTCCAGCTTCCTTGCTCCCCTTTCTCTACTGTCAAAGGGGACCATCTGTAGCCTCGGCAGTGCTCCGCATGGCTCGTTCTGGGAGGAATTGTCAATATTTTTGTCACAGTCCTAGTAGCCTGCTCTTGAGCCCAAAGCTTCCTTAACAGCCTCTTACCTACAAGGACAAATTTGTCATCATCTGCCTGAACATTTTTGAGTATGGCCTGAAGCAGCAGGAGAAGCGGAAGCTAGAGCTAGACACTTTCAATGAGTGCATGCACGAGGCCGTCCTGGAGAACCAGGACCAGGGCAAGCTCAAGGTTGCCAAGTTTGAGGAAAAGCATCTGCTGGTAAGTCAGTCCCCTTCTCCTGTCGCCATGGCGCCAGGACTCCCCTCACTGTGGAGGGGCTTCAATGCCCATGCCCTCTGGTGGTCTCTGACCTCATGCCAAGGATCACAGTTTCACCAAATAGCATCATACACACCTCCACTGAGCTAGCACAGGGGCTCATCCTCATGTCAGATATCCCTAGGACTCAAGGTCACCCCCATGCTCTTCTGTTCATTCACTCATCAGGCATTTATTTTCCAAGCCTCACACGCCTGGCCCTGGCATGCTAGGGTTCTGATGCACATGGTCTCCGTCCATGGCAGTTCCCACCTTGTGAAGCACTGGGCCTTGGGCTAAAGCCTTTCTTATCTGAGTGAGCCTATCGATCAGAATTATCTTAGAGCTCTGGAAATGCTCACTTCCAGAGAAGGGTCCTGGGGCCCCTCTGCCAGCAGCACAGGCAGTGGATCAAGTCTCCGTGCCTTGGGGTTTCTTAGTGAGTGTGAGCTGCTCTGCCCCCTGAGTCCATTCCATCCGCAGCCTGCTCCTCACAAGCCTGTCACTTCAGCCCATCTGTGATTTTGCTTGTCCAGTTTGAAGCCGTTCTGCAGTTTTCTCTTCCTTCCCCTCCATGCTTTAAAGTATTACTTTGAGGCTCTTGATAGACTGAGCTGTAGTCCTGTGTCTTCAGAGTAACTTGAGAGTACTTTTTCTCAGTTTGCTATTCATCTTGACATTTGTCTATGGTGCTTTTGGCATGGAGAGTGTTTGTTTGTGGTAGTCAGGCAGTCTACTACTAAATATATTATACCCCTAGCATATAATTTATTATTTTTATATTATAATTATTATTTTGGTGTTTCAAGATGGGTTCTCTGTGTAGCTTTTGCTGGTCATGGAACTCACCCTGTAGACTTCCAAACTCAAACTCACAGAGACCTGCTTGCCTGTGCCTCCCAAGTGCTAGGATTAAAGGCATGTACCACCACCATGGCATTAAAAAAAATTTTTTTTTTGGAGACAGGGGTATTTTTGTGTAACAGTCCTGGCTGTCATAGAACTCACCATCTAGACCAGGCTGGCCTGGAACCCAAAGAGATCTGCTTGCCTCTGCCTCCCAAGTGCTGGTATTAAAGACATACATGACTGCTGTTGGACATAATTTTTTAGCAGAATAAAATTTATCAGTTTTCTTCTTCTTCTTCTTCTTCTTCTTCTTCTTCTTCTTCTTCTTCTTCTTCTTCTTCTTGTTCTTGTTCTTGTTCTTGTTAATCTTGGAAAGTATTTCTTCATTCTGAGAGTCTCCATTAAAAGTCTTTCTTGTTGGACTGACGATGTAATTCAATTGGTACAATGCTGGCCTAGCATGCATGAAACCCTGGGGTTGATCTTCAGTCCCACATAAATTCAAGTGTAGGGACAAATTCCTGTAATCCTAGCACCTGGAAGGTAAAGGCTGGAGAATTATCATTAGCTACCTAGCAAGTTTTGAGGCCAGTCAAAACTATGTGAGATGATATTTCAAAGAAAAAAAAAGTCCTCTTATTTTGTTCTTGCATTTTTACAGTTGTTTTTGCATCAGGACCTTCACTTGTCTTCAAGTAAGGCTTGTGGTAAGCATGAGCTGTGTCCTTCCTGAAGGGAAAATGTCACACATGTCCTTCACCCCACTAAACGATGCCACCACTCCTTCCTACTTCAGGGCTCACGCTCACAAGACAAGGTTGCAGTGCACTGGAGTTGGTCATGTCACTGGACCTCTGCTGATGAACAGGTTGCTCATCAGCCCACAAGACTATCTCATTCAAAATGTTCAGGCTATTTTCCATGGACTTCCACTTGGTTTCTGGGTCTCTAAGGAGGTCTGTCTGGTTTGCTCAAAGACTGGAATTGTTTTTGCTATGGTGTGGATATAGCTTCATCTCTAATGTGGCAATATTGAGAAGTGGTACCTTTAAGAAGTGATTGGGGTGTGGGGTGAGGGATGACACAGGAGGTAAAGGCATTTACTGTGCAAGGCTGCACACCTCAGTTCAATTTCTGGAAGCCATGGAAAGGTAAAGAGAGAGGGTCAATTCCACAAAATTGTCCTCCCAATTCCACATGCATACACACCTGATACTTTTTTTTATTTTTAAAGAAATGAATCAGTCGATAGCGAGGACTGATGCTTTTTGCAGTGTGGGACAGGGTTGGTGACATCTTAGAGGTGGGTGCTATAAAGCAAACTCTCCTGTGCATCCTCTCTTCCCACATGACCCTTTGAACACCTGTCACCAGACACTGGAACATATAATGCCATCCACCATGTGATGAGGCTAAAAGGCCCTCAAGAGAATCTAAACAGATGAAACTAACAAGTCTTGTACATTTAACCTCCCAAACAGTGCTCAGTAAACTGATTTCTTTTGGTAGTGTGGGGACCAACCCACAGCTTTGCCACTTAGGCAAGTGCCCTTCTGTGGAGCCAAATCCTCAGCCTGCAAAGTTATATAAAGCAGGTGTAGTGGTGCATGTCTGTAGTCCTAACACCTGGGAGGCAGAGGCAGGAGGATGAGAGTTGAAGGTCATCTTCAACTACCTATCAAGTTAAAGGCCAGTCTTGAATACATGAGACCCTATCTCAAAAGAAATAATCAGCAACAATTCACAGGGCTGAAAGCTTACTGTGTGATTGTCCGTCACTTCGTGATGGAGAGAAGTTCTGAGAACTATGTCGTTATGTGACTCACTGTGAGAACACAAAGCTGTTACTAGTAGCTGGAACCTTTTAGCTTCCTTGTCTTGTGGAGCCACTATCAGACAGGAAGTATATCACTGAGACACTGTTGTGTGGTACATGGCTGGACTATACTGGACAACGCTTATTCGGCTGTGAGAGCAAGGCTGAGGTTAGTGGAGGAGATGTGCTTAGCTGGTAAGGTTTAATGTACTTTGTTTCTTTCCTTACCTTTGCTGTTGTTGAGACAGGGTTTTCTGTGGAGCCCTGGATTTCCTAGCCTGGAACTCAGAGATCCACTTGCCTCTGCCTCCCGAGTGCTGGAGTTAAAGGCATTCGTCACTATGTCTGGCTGTTTTGTTTCTTTCTACGATTTTTGTTTGTTTTTATTTGTTTGGTTTCTGGGTTTGGGTTTTGTATTTTTAATTTTAATTTTTATTTTATGTGAATTGGTGTTTTGTCTGCATGTATAACTGTGTAATGGTGTCAGTTCTTGGAATTACAGACAGTTGTTAGCTGCCATGTGTGGATGCTGGGAATTGAATTCAGGTCCTCTGGAAGAACAGTCAGTGCTCTAAACCGCTGAGCCATCTCTCCAGCCCAGGTTTTGGATTTTTGACACAGGGCCTCATCCCAGCTCTAAACTAAACCTTAAGCTGGCCTCCAACTCCTGCTCTCCCGCTTCTCTGCCTCCTGAATGCTGGGATTGAACACAGGTGCCACTATGCCTGGGATGAGTTTATTTCTTTTATTATTTATTTCTATTTAATGTGTATGGATGTTTGGCTACATGTATGTCTGTGCATTATTTACATGTCTAATGCCCATGGAAGCCTAAAGAGGGCATTAAAGCCTCAGGAACAGGAGTTACAGACAGTCATGAGCTGCTATATGGGTCCTCTGGAAGAGCAGCCAAGGCTCTTAACCACTCAGCCCTATGAGTTCGGTTATCTATCTATCTATCTATCTATCTATCTATCCATCCATCCAGTGTTCTGGTATGTATGCCTACATTTATTTTTTATTTATTTGTTATGTGGACAGTATTCTGTCTGCATGTATGCCTGCAGGCAAGAAGAGGGCACCAGCTCTCATTCTTGATGGTTGTGAGCCACCAGGTGGTTGCTGGGAATTGAACTCAGGACCCCTGGGAGAGCAGTCAGTGCTGCTCATCTCTCCAGCTGAGTTGGTTTTAAAAGCTTGATTTGTGCAGATTTTCCTCAGCTGTGGCTCCCATCTCTGAGGAAAAGAGCTTCTTCCCTCCTCCTGGCAAAAAGAACCTTGCCTGTGGGAATTTTATCTTCTACTTTCAAGGAGATAAGGGTAGGTCTGAATGCTCATTCTGCACCTCCCATTTCAGGTCCCTTTATATACAGATAGCCTCCCCAAAGGTGACAGAGCCAGCAAATGGTGAGCTAATGCTTGAACTTGGCCACTTCAACCCCAGACTCCCTGTACTGTTTTTACCCATAAAACAAATTGTCACTTACTGCTAAGTTTAACTGCTGAATCCTGAAACACGGGTTTTTGTTTGTAGAATTTAAATGCCATCCGGGAAGAGAGTGAACTGCCCAGCATTGAGAAGAAGCTAATGGAATGCAGTGAGGACATCAGTGAACTGTTCAACATGCTCATGACCCTGGAGATGCAGCTGGTGGAGCAGCTGGAGGTAGAGGCAGACTGGCAGAAGTACAGGTCCTCAGCATGCAGCTGCAGAACCCTGCAAGCATGCCCTCCACAGGCTCTTCCTGGGTGTCCAGTGTAACCCAGGGGACATGCAGGAGAAGGCTGAACAAGTTCCGGGCCAGTGAGAGGAAAAGCAGGCAAATGGTGCCTCCATCCAACATGCACACCACCACATAGGAACATGAGCATTCACATGCATGTGCACACACATGCACACATACACACACCACAACACACAGACAATCACTTCCTTCCAGAACTATTAAGCACAGACAAGGCTCTGGGCTACATCCTCAGCAATGAAAAGAAAGGAAGGAAGGGAGGGAGGGAGGAAGGAAGGAAGGAGGAAGGAAGAAAGGAAGGAAGAACGGAAAAGGCACACACTGCTATCTTTGCTGCCTGGGAAAGGATTCTTCCAGAGACCGAGAGGTGAACTTATTCCTCTCAAGATCTCCTCTCCCCATCCCAGAAGATTCCAAAGTCTCCACCGAATGCAGAGTCTTTACTAGACCCCAGGGGAGGTTCGGGAGCTTATGAGACAAGCGGACCTCTGCTCAAAAACCAAACAAAGGCTCATCAGTGTTGCGGCCTGCGCTTGCTGTCTCAGGGAGGAGGCGACGTGAGGAGCCTGTCACTTGGCACTGACGATGGGAAATGAAAAGCACGGCTGTCTCAGATGCATTTGTATCCAGGGTGACTCGTGTATCTGCAGGCAGCCAGGCTGGGAGCTGGAAGTGGCGTGATGAATCGGGCCTCATCAGATGTTGCCATGGCTGGGCCAAGAGACAGTGCCTAATCAATTCCTCACACGTCAAGTGACACTTCCCACGCAGCATAGATCTGCTGTCGCACAGCACAGCAGCCGCTCTTTCCCACCGGGAATTGTTCTGTTCAAGTACTGCAGAGGCAGCTCGTGCAGGGGAGGGCTGCTGCGGCCCCGGCCTTTCAATCAGGGAGACTGTTTTCAGTATCCAAACCCTTCTCAGATCCATGCTCTGGTCCTGCCCTTGTCATTGGCTGCTTGAAGCTGGAAGACACTTGTTTGTGCTTTCCAATGACCTTACCTTTAATCACTAAAATAGTGCTCACACACAGCGGAGAATGGGCTCATTTTCACAGCCTGCAGACAAGCCTTGGTCTCATCCATGGGCTCAATCTGTAGTGCTAGAGGTCTGTGGAAGGTCATGGAAAGGGTCTTCCCAGGGAAGTAGGCTTCGTCATCACATTCTTCTATCACTTTCGCAACAACATTGAAATCTGTTTAGGCCTCAAGTGTTCTGCTAAGTACTGGGAGCAGTCGCTAACTGTTGGAAGCCTAGGGTAACAGCCAGCACTTATCTAAGGTCCTGGCTTTGCCAGATACTTGGTAAATCATTTGGGTGATGTAGCTAATTTACCCCGGTAACCACCAGGGTACTACACAGAAAACCTGTCTCACATATGAGAAGACCCAGAGAGATTACACGATGCCCCTGGAGTAGAGCTGCCTTTGTGGAGATGATGGACAGATCCTGCTCAGAGGCCCAAACAAAAAGAGTCCATTCAGGGAGGAGGGGAGTGAGACCAGGGTCCGTGCTTCTGACAGAGGCAGCTATATAGGCCAAAGGCAGTGACGGGGCTGCAAGACGACCTTGCTCAGTGGGTAAAGGTCATTACCACCAAGCCTGATGACCTGAGCTGGAGCCCTGGGACCCACTTGGAAGAAGGAAAGAACTGACTCCTACAAATTGTCCTCTGATCTCTACATGTGTTCACACACTCACACACAAATGTAATATAAAAAAATTAAATCCCAGGGCTGGAGAGCTGGCTCAGCAGTTAAGAGCACTGGCTGCTCTTCCAGAGGACCCTGGTTCAGTTCCCAGGCAGCTCACAAATATCTGTAATTCCAGTTCCAGGGGATCCAACACTCACAAAACACCAGTGTACATTAAATAAATGAATCTTTAAAATATTAAATCTCAGTGGCAGTAGCTGTGAAGAGGGCTCATTGGTTAAACGTGCTTGTTGCTCTAGAAGAGGATTTGGGTTTGGATCACAGAACCCACGTGGCAGCTGGCAGCTGTTTGCGACTGCAGTTCTAGGGGATCGATGCCTCCTCCTGACTGCTGCAGGCACCAGGCACGCACACAATGCACATACATACATGTAGGCAAAATATTCATATACGTACAATAAGTAAATCTTTAAAAAAAACACTGAGAGCATAAACATTCAAGGGGGTAGTGAGTTGACACTGGGGAGCAGCAGATCTCTGGAAAGGAGGGGTCGGTCCTTAGCTCTCTGCCCTATAAAGTCAAGGGGATGATGGTCTTTGCCTCTGAGGGTCTGTGATTTAAGGTGGTGCAAAGGATGTCTATATCCATATTGACTATCTTCTGTGTCATTTTCAGGAGACGATAAACATGTTTGAAAGAAACATCACTGACTTGGTGGGACTGTTTATTGAAAACGTCCAAAGTTTATATCCTTTCTGTGATGACCCCTGCCTGACCCCATGGGGAGGCACCATGAGCTCCTGAGGGTGTCTTGGCCTCTAGGGCAGCTAGGGCGAAGGGGTCTAGGCTCTT
Organism: Sigmodon hispidus; assembly: GCA_004025045.1. Classification (NCBI taxonomy): domain Eukaryota; kingdom Metazoa; phylum Chordata; class Mammalia; order Rodentia; family Cricetidae; genus Sigmodon; species Sigmodon hispidus. The sequence goes on from PVIH01000683.1 coordinate 15,238, forward strand.
AACAAAAAGCAAACACGGATGAAACCTCTTCAGAAATTAAGAGGCGATCCAAGGATAACCAGTGGAGAACTTGGCTGAGCAGGAGTGAGGCCCTGGGTTCAATCCCCAGCGCTATAAAAAAGAAAGGGGTAAACAGAGACTGGCAGTGTGTGACTAAGTGGTGGCTGCAGAGCTACACCCTCTGTTGTTACCACTACAGAGTGAGTGAGTGGTTGCCAACACTCAGCAATGGCAGCCTTGCTAGCAAGCCAGTTTGGAGGCCCAGAGGGACTTCTGTGCAACAATCTCACATATGTTCCTAAGTGGATGATGTCCATGGGGACATTGACACTCCAGAATCAATGCCTAACTTTTTGTTGTAGGAAAACACTCTTGAGATAAGGCAACACCCACTCTGAGGACAGGACAAGTTAAAAGGAGCTTGACAGGCTAATTGTTAAGGTTAGAAGCCAACATTTGGAACATGACCAGCCCTTTATGGGGGCAAAGTGCTAAGTTCTACCCCAGAAGGAACTCAGGTTCTGCCATCCTGGGGCTCAGAGTCCAGCACAGTCATTGAAGTACCCAGTGGTATGGAGGGTTCAGGGTCAGTGGTCTCCCTAAACATTGAAAAAAGGCCTACAGGTGACCATGGGAACCAGGCTAAAGTACTCCAGTCATAAACAAAGATCCCAAAGATGAGTCCTGGAAAACAAGTTTCCAGATAAGGACTTCAGGCCACATCGGCGCATGGAAGCTCCGGGATGCTCTAAGCTAGGAACTGTTTACTTAAATCCTAATCTTACTCCAGTTGCTACTGGAGAAGGGATAAGAGAGTGTGGGAGACCAGTGAGGTTCTCTGCAGTGTTGAGAAGCCATAGGGATGGAGAAGCAGATGAGGGTGAGGACCCTGAGAGACAGTAATGACCCAGTATAAGGACAGGAATGATATGAGGACCTGAGGATGGTCCTGGGCTTTGATGCATGGGGTGACACCTTGATGGTCATGATGCTTCTTAGCACCTCAAAGCAGACCTTGAACTCTTAGATCAGTGGTAACCTATCAGGTATCCTGCATATCAAATGTTTATAAGCCATAACATTAACAAAATTGTAGTTATGAAGTAGCAACAAAATGACTTTATGCTTGGGGGTCATCACATCATGAGGAACTGCAGTAAAGGTTCACAGCATTAGGAAGGTTGAGACTAGTTCCCTTAGAAACTAGTCTCTCTAGTGCAGGTGGCATGGCCTTGTTGAGCAGAGGCCCAGCCACAGTGGGAGACACCTGGCCTGCTCTGCCCCTGGCTTTGACTCACAACTGCAGGATGGCTCAGTGCCGGGACTTGGAGAACCATCACCATGAGAAGCTCCTGGAGATTGCCATCAACACCCTGGAGAAGATCCTCAAGGGTGAGATGGATGAGGATTTGCCTGATGACGTGAGGGCGGTGAGTAAGGGCAGAAGGACTGGGGCATGGTGGACATTCCTTTCAGCTAATGTTCTGTCTTAGTCAGGGTTTCTATTGCTGTAATAAAACACCATGACCAAGGCAGCTTGGGGAGGAAGGGTTTATTTCATTGTATAGCTCTCTGGTCATAACCTGGTACTGAGGGAAGTCAAGGCAGGGACTCAAGCAGGGCAGGGAGGCAGGAGGTAGGAAGCAGGAGCTGATGCAGAGACCATGGAGGGTGCTGCTTATGGCTTACTCCTCCTCATGGCTTGCTCAGTCTGCTGTCCTATAGAACCCAGGACCACCAGCCCAGGGATGGCACAACCCACAATGAGCTGGACCCCATCCCCCTTTGATCACTATTTAAGAAAATGCCTTACACCTCAATCTTATGGAGGCATTTCCTCAATTGAGGCTCCTCCCTCCTTTCTGACTAGCTTGTGTCAGGCTGACATAAAACCAGCCAGCACACATTCTATCTGGCAGACATGCTCACTCCTCGGTCTCTATGTGCTTTTCTTGATCTCAGCTCAAGTTCCAGCTCTCTGAGAGGCCTTCCCTTTACACCTCTTAAACTACTGTCCCTTTCCCACAGTCCATCAGCCAGGTCACAGTTGTAAACTCTGCTCCATGTTGCTGTTTCCACAACTCTTCATACTTTACATAAGCTTGTGAGAGAGGGCAGAGAGGATCTTCTCATCACCATGGACCACCTGTGCCAGCAGAAGCATCCAGCATGGCAGCCGAGCCAGGAATGATCTTGGAGTTGGGTGGATGGAAATGTGATTTCACTAAACCTTTACCGTATCAGGAGCTAGGCTGAGCTGTCCAGAGAGAAGTCCAGCAGCCTTGACCCCATAGTGTCTGTTCTGAGGCTAGGGCAGACAGCAAACACAGCAGCATAGTGCAGGCCCACAGTCACACTGACCTCCTCTCCACAAGCCACTTATGGAGCGCACTGTTGGCCAGACTGGAAAACACCACCCCACCCTAAGCAAGAAACAAGTCTCCTCTGAAAGGTTCTGGAAGCCTCTGACATTACTCATGAGGTGGTAGGAGCTCTAGGCCTGTGACACCCAGTGAGCATCGCTGAATCACGCCCACTCCCTAGTGACTATAGCACATAGTAGACTACCTGCTCCAGAGGTCATTGGCTAAGAGGCAGGTCAGCTTGCCCTCTCACCCAGGTGGCCCTGTCCAGCCCTGTAGTGTGGCAACAAAGTTTCTTCATTAGAGGATTACTACCATCTAGCCTGTTGACCACACGTGATCTTATTTCCTCACCAAAGGAAGCACTATTATCACCCGAGGTTATGGATGAGAACATTCCGCAAGGCTGGCTCACAGCTGTGTGGTGAGAATGGCCCGACCACTGAGGATGAGGGTCTGAATTCTGACTAGTCTGATAGACAGTGCTGGGCCTGTAACTGTAGCCAGCACTGCACCCTTCCCTATTCACCACAGCTGGCAGGCATTCTGGGGGTGCCCATGGTAGCAGGCCAGGGGGTTCTGCCTCTCTGCTAAGGGATTCTTAGACTCACTAGCAAGGCTGAAGTAGTTTACTGCCTTCAAAACCTCCGAGGAGCTGGGCAATGGTGGCACACACCTTTAGTCCCAGTACTTGGGAGGCAGAGGCGGGTGGATCTCTGAGTTCCAAGACAGCCAAGGCTACACAGAGAAGCCCTGTCACAAAAAACCCCAAACACCTCTTGGGGGAGAGCCAGTCAAAGCTCCTTCTTTGGAACATTCACAATCATAGACAGGAAATCCCCAGACACCCTCAGTTCCCTTTTGTAGAAGTAACAAAATGTCTGGTTTTCTTAGGAGAAAAACATTGGCTATAAGAAAGTATGACCACGGGCTGGAGAGATGGCTCAGCGGTTAAGAGCACCCTCTGCTCTTCCAGAGGACCTGGGTTCAATTCCCAGCACCCACATGGCAGCTGACAACTGTCTGTAGTTCCAATTCCAGGCAAACACCAAGGCAAATAAATAAATAAAGTTAAAAAAAAAAAAGAAAGTATGACCACATCAATAGCTGGTGTGTGTTGCAGCCTCTGAGAGCCAGCCTGCTAAGAAGGCTGGGCACAAATGGCCGCTCCAGGTAGACATGGAAAGGGGCTCCACTGTGCTTTCATACACGTGAGAGAAGAGAGGTAGAGATACTAGCAGCGGAGCTGTGATTTGGACCCAGACAGCTTGGCTCAACAAAATGTCTCCTAGGCCTATAGCAAGAATGGTCCAGAAGAGGAAGAGGGCTGAGGATGAACACAGTCTGGCTTCTGCTACCCAGAGGTCATAGCACAGATTATGCTTATAAAGTCATGTGACTCAGGATGTTTCCAAAGTACCCCTCTAAAGCCAAATGCTGTTGGCCACACTCCTAGCCCAGCTGTCCTGCATTTGTGTCTTCCAATCTGGGCAAAAAACTCAGGACTCCAAGCTGAAGAGAGAGCTCAGAAAGGAGGGATGTCATTTGCACTCTGAGGAGCTCTGGACATCCATGCAGGAGTGCATCTGCAAGAGCTGGGTCAGTGCTTGGGTCTAGTCCATGGAAGGAGCTGCAAATTCTCAAAAGCTGCTTGAAGAAATACTAGAGTTGATGTGGCTGTACATCTCTCTAAAGTTCAGGGCAGTGCATGCTCTGCACTGCCATGGGATAACTGCGGTTGCTTTTGAGTGAGAGGATGCTCCTTTCCTGGTAGATAATATTGGAGAAGGGATAAATGAGTTCTGCAAGACCCCTTCCAGATCATCTCAGGCATCTGCTGGTAAAGTAACAGTCAAGGAATTAGAAACAAAAGCTTTGAGGAGGAAGGAGCTTTGCACTGGTGCATTCAGGTTCTGGTCATCGTTCTCAATCTGAAGCCAAAGAATGTAAACATGAATGCAAATGAGCTCAGCAGAGGCCATTGCAAAGTCCCAGGTACAGTGACCGTGCTCTGTCGAAACTGAGGGTGCTCTTACAAATGCAGGGATGGGGGGGGTCTAATCAAAAGCTCTTAGAAGAAATTTAGTGTGACACCTGTATAGTGGAAAAATTCTGAAAATTTGGAGCAGTTGAAGCACTGAATGGGTTCAGGCATTCAGACTCAGTTGCAAACAGACTCATGTGAAGAACAGAAGGGTAAGTTCTTTGCATGAAGAATCCCTCCCTCCTTTTTAGTTAGAGAAGGAGCCTATGGATGGGTAGTGGGTCATGCCCTCCTAGGACCACAGATTTAATTTAGCTGCATTTAAAAGGAAAAAGAGGTAGCTGGGCAGTGGTGGATATGCCTTTAGTCCCAGCACTCAGGAGGCAGAGGAAGGTGGATCTCTATGAGTTCAAAGCCAGTCTGGTCTACAGATTGAGTTCCAGGACAGCCAAGACTACATCTCAAAAAGAAAAAAAAAAAAAAAAAACAAAACAAACAATCAAGCAAACAAACAAATAAAACCCACAAACAAACAAAAAAGAAGAAAGAAAATGATTTGGGCATTTGGGACACCATAGGGGTTGTGGTTGTTCATCATGAAGGGAATGTTGCTTTCATCTTCAGAGGAGTCTTGGCCTCTAAAACATCCAGGGAGATGGGCAGGCTGCTCTTTGTGGATGTGGCTGCTGAGTTGAAAATCCTGGAGCTCATGACTCCTACTCTGAGCATCTCAGAAGTGGAGAGCATCTTGTGTACATTGCATTGACTGGAGAATGTTCACACGCTTGACAAACTTAAGATGCTCACTGAGCTGCACTGGAGACTATGCAAAACAGGTTTGTCAGTTCACCAACCCTCAACAGTGAAGACTGTGTGCAAGTGCACCTCAGAGTGATGGGTCTCCAGTCATGCAGACACTCTTAATGGGATTTCTGTGGGGCCACGCCACGGAGGCTATGTCAGCCCAGGACAGGAAAGCCAAGAATCACATTTCAAGACTCCCTTCTTGGGCTGTGGCAGGACAGTCAGCAATTGAAGATGAGATTTCCTGCTGGGAGAAGCCAGTGAACTGACCTCCAAGCTGAGTATGAAGTGAGACACTTCAGAACCTGAAACAGTGTTCTGTCTTCCTTGTTGTCTAATTCCAATTGCAGCCTAGGGCACTAGTTGGGACATAAGTACTGTTGGGCTGAGTGCTGGTCTTTGATGGAGAGCTGGAGCATATGTGGGTGTGTATTAATGTGCAGTGTCTGCACCTGCTTCTCCCTCATGGGCTATGATCTCAGGTGGAACCTTCGACCTGGAAAAATCAAGTCATCTTTTTTTTTTTTTTTTTTTAAAATGTGTTTTTAAACTGTTTTCAAGTAAAACCTAAAGTTGCAGGAAACTTCATTTCTTTGAGGGAGCAGATATGGTTGATACAATGTGTAAAGAGTGAAATCTGCATGTTTAAATGCCTTGACCTTGACTGTGATCCATTTAGTAACAGTGTTTTTATTCATTAGTCTAAGTGGATGTGTTCTCACCTCTCACATGGCAGTCTCCCTTTAACAAAGAATGGTTTCAGCAAAACAATCTAGCCGTCTTAAGGTCAGAACCTTTAAAGTGATAGTCTTAATGATAGTTTGTTCTTTTCTGAGCTATTGGAAGCCTAAATAATGTTCAGTTATGCAAAGTTTTTAATTTATGTATAATGGAATGTTATGTACAATGTAACACTGTAATAAGAAAGCAAAGTTTATGGGAAAATTCATATTACCTTTGTTTCTTATTTAAATATACTTTTAAGATAAAGGTACAAAACAAAAGAAGCCTATTATTAGGTTACTTACTTCTGAGCCCTCAGTGTGGACAGGTAGGTGCTCCTCTTCTGCTCTTTCTCAGAGTCTGCCCTGCTGTCTGCGTAGGGAAGGGACTCAGTGACTCCCTGTCATTCCTATGGTATGTGCCAACCCACTGTCCCACATCAGAGAGTCTAGCTTTTCTCACATGGGATTCTGTGGTGAAGCAGCAGCCCACAGACACTGCTGAGACGTTGTTTTCCATACGACTTTGTACAGCATTTAGGACACTTTGTGCCTCTTGAATCTTCCTTTGGGAGCCTGGAGGAACTGGATCTCCTAAGTATTTGATCAAAGATTAAATGCTTTCTTTTGTAGAAACATTACAATTTAAAGATCAGAAAAACATTCTTGGAGCATATTAGGATGATACTATAGAAAATGAAGCAAAAACAAAGTACTGTTGTGTATCTCTGACCCCAAAATCCAAAGAGATTTGAGGGCATCTGAGATTTCAGATTTTCTGTTTGTAGGGAATCTTATAAAAAAAGACTATGGAGGTATTCCAAAGTCAAACCCTGCGCATCCTGAAGCCCCAAGCACTGCAGATAAGCAGTGCTCCTGTGTATGCTTCATCTGAAGTTTCTCAACAGAGGACACCCAGGACCTTTGCTATTCTTGTGTTTACTGGTACCATGGGCTGAGGCGGGGGCACTGCTTCCTTAGAGCTTCAGCAAGCTTTCTCTGCCCTGGGAATGACTAGGATGCATTACCTCATTCCAGCCAGAGCCAGCCAGGCTCACTAGAAGGTAAGTAGTTATACCAGCTTTTCTGGAAAGACCATACAATGCCAGGAACAAGCCAAGGCAAAGCAGACCCCAGTGGAATGCAAAGCTTGAGTCTGTTGACATGAGGACAGTGGAGACAAACAGGAGGAGAACACTTAACAGCTCACAGGGCCCAGAGTTGGAACATTCTGGAGTCCTAGCCAGATCGGACTAGCGGTGGTTTAGGACTACCTAGAAAGAGGCTTTGAGACCCGATATGCCTAGTGAAGCTGCCTTGGCTAGCCACCTGCTGTCTCCCAGGAGAAAACATGCTTTTGATGGGGACTGCAGCATGACACCTGCCATGGCTCAGGTTGGGGAGCAGACTGTTGCCCAGGGATGAACCGGCACAAAGTGACTGGTACAGTGTGGGCTCTCCACTAGGCGTGCCACACAGCCTGGGAACTCCCAGGGGCCTGGTTTCTATTCAGCTCCTTCTCTTTGTGCACAGAGCATAATGACACACATGATCTCATCTGGACCTTCTCACTTTCCAGCTTTTTGTTGACAAAGACACAATTGTTAATGCTGTCGGGGCATCGCATGACATTCACCTCCTGAAGATTGACAACCGAGAAGACGAGCTGGTGACTGGAATCAACTCTTGGTGTGCACATTTATTAGACAAGGTGAGCAACGAATGCCAAGCCACCCAGCAGGCTGGCCACCAACCAGTGTGCTACTTTCCATCAGAAACAGTACAGAAAAGAATGGATTGTAGAATTCTGCAGTGAAGATAGTGTGGCCCAGACATACTCTTGAACCCATATCCTTCATTGTATCTGTAATTCCTGCCTCAGAGAGAGACCAGCAGTGCATGTTGTTGGGGGGGGGGGCCTCTGAGGTAAACATCTTCCTTTCCTCTCTTGGGCCTCAGTAAAGGATGTTAGCTTTCATATACACTGAGCTCCTGGCTTTCCTTTCATTCTCCAGATTCACAAAGATGAGATCATGAGGAACCGTAAGCGAGTGAAGGAGATCAATCAATACATCGACCACATGCAGAGTGAGCTGGACAACCTAGAATGTGGTGACATTATAGATTAGGTGTCAGCCAGAGATCCCTTTGGGGGATGAGCCCAGTCCCTGAGAGTTATGAGAATTCCTTAGTTCATTCCTACCTATCCCAACACCCTTGGCAATAATTTTCATTATAAAGAAAAATAAAAGTCTGGTGTCAGTATTCTCTTAGCGGGAGAGCATGGCAATGATCATGTATGAGCAGATTCTGAGTCCCTATACAAACATGTCTGGGGTGGCTGGCCATCAGATGGAAGTCTGGCTATGGCAGAACACTAGGCCAGTCCTAGTGTTCTTCACTGGGCAAGGCCACAGCAGGCTGCAGGCAACATCTTTCCCTACTCTGGGTGCTGATGAGCATAGAAGTGAGAGGCTCAAGCTCCTGAGCAGCACAGAGGCCTGGGTGGCTCTCGAAGGCAGAGACCACAGCTCCCTTCAGCTCAGAACTTGGCTGCATGATCCCATTAGGGACTCAGGCTGGTTATCCAGGTACATTGCTCTTCCACTAGGCACAGCAACAAGAAGTTGAGCCTACTGCTAAGACTGTGGAGATGGTCCTGTGGAGGGAACTCTCAGGACTCCCATTGGGAGATGAGTGGAAACATGCATGTGTTAGCTTCCCATCACTGTAACCAACACCATACACAATCAGCCTATGGGGAGAAAAGGTTTATTCTGGATGTTAGTTGCAGAGTCCAGTCCATGATCAGTTGACATCATCATGGCAGGCACACACGGGAGAGCAAAACCACCCACCTCATGGCCAAAAAGTAAGAGGAAAAGGAAGGCTGGGGTCTCAAGAACCCCCTTTGATAGCATATCCTCAGTGACCTAAAGACCTCCCATTTGGCTCTGCCACCCAGTCACAGGACCCAGGGCACTGATCTTGGACACTTGTGGCTTTTAGGGATGTGACTTCTCCTGGGGAGATTATTTCTGCTTACCTCAGTCAGGGCAACAATAGACCAAAGAAACAGCTCCACCCAGGTCTAGCATAATGACCAATGGGCTTAATTAGGATAATTTACAGGAACATGGAAATGTCTAGGCAGTCTTTCCCTCCTTCTAGCAATCGGTAGCTACTTACATATCCCTGGGGAGAACACAAGCCTTGTGGGTTCTCTCCTCCTCCCACGAGGGAGCACGACTGGGCCAATCTTGTGAGGGTCTCATGCAGGGATTCACACCTGCTCTGATTTCCAGATGGCAATGACCACACCACAGCTAAAGGACAGATTTTCACATCCTCCACACATCCTCTGGCTCGAGCATTCTTTCCATCGCCTCCTCCAGTGCTCCCTAACCCTGGTAAGCATGACTGTTAGAGATGTATGATTATTTTCTCCCATTCATGGCCGAGCACTGGCTGCTACATCTCAATACCCACTTGTTTTTAGCAGCTTGATTGGTTGTTTCTCTGCAACAACCACCATCCTTTAATACAAAAAACACTGTTAACAAAGGCCAACACAGCAAAAATCCCTATGCATAAGCACAAATATTAGAAACCAATTTGAAAATCAGACTGGTACACACACCTGCAATCCTGGGACACCTTCAGTCATCTAGTGACTTTAAGACAAGCCTTGGATAAAGATGCTGTCCCACTTAAAAAATGGAGGTGAGGGGAATGAGAGCAAGGAAGAAGTAGAAGGGGCACACACAGACTGACAGTAAGTCATTAACAAGACAGCAATAGCTTCTCCACTAACGCCTGTGGCCTCCTTTACTACAGATTTTGGGTCTGGCATGGGTTCTCACTGTGGAATGGCTCTTAAATCCAAATGG
>PVIH01000683.1:30000-117512 GCA_004025045.1 Sigmodon hispidus
TTATATTTTTAGAAGTGAATTTTTTTTTTTTTTTTTTTTAAAGAATAGAAAGAACAAACAGTAAGCAGGCAGCTTAGACCAAAGACTTACTTTCAAAGGATTATTGGATGAGAAGCCAGGGAGGAAAGGCCCTCAGGCTGAGGGCTGAGGATGAAAAGGTTCTGTGTGGTGGTGTGCTTGTCTCCGGCTCCCTCACCACCATGAGGGTCCCAGCCATTGGTAGCAGATGTAAAAATAGTGACAAACTTAGACAAAACAAGAATGGAAAACTACTGAGGCTCAGATGAAAATGAGGTTGGAAGCTGTCTCAAGACAGGCACATGGTATCTCCAGGACATCCATCACAGGGTGCTTCTGGATAAGCCAAGCCACAAAGGCCAGGGAAGACCCAGGTACACACTGGGTACCCACAGGTATAGGCTAAATGAGCCCCATAGGTACAGGCCAACAGAGCTTCACTGGGCCCAGAGATCCCGCAGCCAGGAAAGCCGAGATCAAAGGCTCCGTGTCTGCAGTTCCTTGCAGCCAGCACGTACAGCCAGGCCTCACTCTTGCAGGAGCTTGTGCTTGACCGTGGAGCTTTCCGAGCAGAGGTGGACAAAAAGGACACCAGCAGCTGTCCGCGCCCGCAGCTCCTGGAGTTCATAGTCATGGGCCCACTCAATGTTGCCCCACTTCTGGATCTGAGGAGAGGGCAAACAAGCCTCTGGGTCAGTAGCCTGGCCTGGTCACCTCAATCACATTCCACTCCCATCACTGGCCTTAGGGTCTGAGCTATGATCCTACCAAACATAAGAACCATGCAGGTCATCTGGAAATAACATCCAGGAAGCTGGAGCAGGCGCCTTTGCAGTCTGGGGCTTAGATAGTCTGGGAGGAGTGTATCCCAGATAGGGGCTGCCCACTGTGTCTCCTCCAATGAAGCCTTATCCATGTGACCCTTTACCTCACACTTAAGACCAGGAAGTCAGCATGAAGCAGCCTGGAAACTGCCATCTCCTATGAGTTATATCTTACTGTCTTTCAGGGCTATAAGCACTACCATGGGAGTGCAGTATGTAAATGCACCCAGGCCACAGGCAACTTGGTTTAGACCCCTAAGGAGCAGTAGAATAGCAGTGACTCTGAAGCACACTGGAAGCCAGCTGTAGACCCTTCAGAACTCTCAACAAGAGGGAGGAAATCTGGGCACACCATGGCTGTGCAGACATGACTGTCTCCAAACCCATCCTGCTGGCCTCTCCCTGCAGGAGTCTGGCAGGCCTAGCCAGATCACCCAGGAACACTAAATCTTACAGGTCACACAGGCTACCTGAATTACTAGCTGCCTGGTCTTGGTATGCACAAGTGAAATATCATCTGAGATAATTTTCACCTTCATTTCAGGTCATTCCTCATTGTATGTGGGATCAAATCCAAAGTTCAGAAGTAGTCTGGCATGGATCCCATAGCCAAAAGCTGAGTCCAAGCCAGCAGCCAGATTTTTTGGTCTTATACCAGCCCTATGATCATAACAGCTGATGTCAGCCCTTCCCATGGAATGGTTGACATCAATGGATGGCTCTCCTCTGCTGTATAGAAATAGTTGCCCCTGGCATTTTTCCAAGCAGAAGATTAAATATTCCAAAAAAGTTTTGAATTATATAGGAACTCACTCCTAACAACATTAAGCTTCTGAGGCTGAAGTAATAGCAACACCACAGGACCACAAGGAAACACTAAGTTCTCAGGGTTAAAGATGCAAACAAGTGGCCGGGGAGACGGCTCAGCACTTTGCTGCACAAGTATGAAGATCTGAGTTCAGATCCCAGCATCCACATAAAAGCCAACTGGGTGTGGCAGCCCACCTATAATCCAGAGGCAGAGGCAGGGATTCTTCAGAGCAAGTAGCTAACTTCAGTAACCAAACTGGTAAACCCTGGTTCATATGAGAGACCCTGCTTCAGTATTAAGGTAGAGAAGAATTGAGGAAGATACTGCATGTCAACCTCCACCAGAATGTACACATACGTATGCCTACCTGCATGTACACCTACACACACACACACACACACACACACAGAGGACAGCACACACTTGTGATCTCGGCCGCCCTCAGGAAGCAAGGACAAGATAATCCTCATGTGTCCCAGGCCAGGCTAGTCTACACGAAGTAAACAAGCCAGCCACTATGACACATATCCATAATCCCAGCACTTGGAAATAGAGGCAGGAGGACTGGGAGTTTGTAGCAAGGCTCAGATACACATAAGCACACGGCTGGTCTGGACTACATGGAACCCCCTCGCAACAAAACAAAGCAAAAACTGAAACCAAAAACAAAATGCAAACAACATAGAAAACCTTAATTTTTCTGCCTCCAATATCAAATCTGTGTGTGAGCAGCAGCTACTCCTTGGCTCCTCTGCCAGTGAGCAGAAACATCAGGATGTGAACTCTTAGTGACTCAGGAGCACAAATGCAGGGCAGATGAAGCCCAAATACCTTAGCTGCCCAAGAGCTGTGGGGGCCTTAGTCCTAGTCACCCAGACAGGGGTGCGAACCCTTGTGGCACATTCTCTGCAATGCAATCCAGTGTCCTAGTTTATTCTTGTGTAAAATATGGATAAGTACAACTCCCATCCAATCAAGCTGTTGAAGAGGAGCTCAGGGCAAGGAGAGTGCTGAACAATTTTGAACCTTTCCAATGTGTGGTGGTGCTGATGAAACCCAGAGCATACTAGCCTAATGTTCTACCACTGAGCCACACCCCTAGCCCCAGCGATACTTATACCTTTATTGTTCCTTAGTTTGATTTTTTTATATATACAAAGTAATAAAGCTCAGTGAGTCTGAACCACTGGGGTATGGTGGGAACTGATATCAGAACTTTACCTGATACTCCTCCTCCAGGCGGGACAGAAGCACAGCCTGCTCCACAGTCAGGTGCAGGTCAATCAGGCCCAAGGTCAGCAACATGGACTTGAGTTGGGCCACTACAAATTCAATCCCTGGGGGATGGGGACACAAGCCAAGTTAGTACCTATAGCCCACTGCCGGTCAGTTTCTGTTCCCTCAAGGAATGTGAGGTTCCTAGCATGGTCCACCCAGGAACCACCTGAGGCTTGGCACACTTTTCTTGGGGTGACCCACTGTATTTTTCCTGGGGAGGCATATGACCTAAACCTGGTCAATTAGAGTATGCTCCAAGCCTTACTCAGTAACTGATTTACAGATGGGTATATGGGTCCAAACTAATGATACACAAAGCTGAGATTTTCCTGAAGGGTGTATGACCTTGGAGTGCTGCAGGCTGGGCATCAGAATTACCCAGCCTCCATGCTCAGAGCACTTAGCAGGGACGTGTCAATATGTACCCAACCCTCAAGGCCCACAGAAGGCCAACTTGTACCTTGTAGGGCCCACATGTTGTAAGAGGACAAGTGACTGGTAAGCACCTCTCTGGTCTGAGTAGGTATGCTGGGTCCCATTATGCTGGTAGAGGAGCCAATCTCCATGCCGTACCTAAAGTGAAGGGAAAGGAAAAGGCATCAGCATGTCTTTGGCACTCTGCCATTTGTCAAAAGCAGTCCAACTTTTGACTAGAAGCAAAAAAAAAAAAAAAAAAGATATGGCATATGTGCCTTTTCTTTCAAAGGGTGGTGCACGGAGGTGCATAGCTGTAATCACGGCACTCAGAAAGCACTCAGGAGGATCAGGACCAGAAGGCCAGTGATGCCTACACAGTGGGTTTAAGGCTAGCCTGGATTACATGAAACCCTATCTCAAATAATCAAAACAAACAAATAATAAAAATAGTCCCTTCAAGATGCCAGGATAATTGTGATCACTCAGGAGAAGTGTAGCAAATTACAATGTGTAAATTGTTATGACAGAAGAAAAACTACCCAGGCATTTGTTATAAACCTCTGCAGAGGAGGCAGCACCATAGGAGTCATCCCTTCCACATTTCACTTGGAAAGATTTGACACTGAATTTATTTTGCCACCTTATCAATATCTGTTCAATCTATATTCACCAGAGCCTTCCATTAAGGAAACTGTTGTGTATCATCAATCCCTAGAAATCACACATCCACAAGGTAGTATTCACATCGCAGGAAGCCATCCTGATTTTTGTTCATATGCACATGTATCTTTCTTATACATTGTGAGTTTTACTTAACAGTGCAGTAATAATAAAGATCTTTTTTTTAAAAAAAAAGTCAAAATTTGAGGCGTTACTTCTGCCTCGTGGAATGCTTACTGGCTTACTCTCCACCAGCCTGGCTGGCAGGATCAGCCCATGTCAAGGCAAGGAAACCAACACTCAGAGGCTTGCTTGGGGACAGAGGCCTGGGGCTTTGGAGCTTCTTGGGGTCACAAAGCTGCCCCTACATTTGTCATAGTATATTACTGTAGCAGCTATTCAGAGCATGACAGACAAAATGAATTCGAGGAACATGTTCTCCAAGGTAAGCCTACCTCTCTCTCACGCCTGCAATTTCAGGTGTGCTGTGCGGCCTGGACCCAGCACCCAACCCAACACCAGGCCTACCCAATGTCCTGTGTGGGACTGCACATCTTACCTCTTCTCTGCCCACTCTATGATCGGATCCCACTCGTTCTTTTGAAGTTCCACTAGTGTCTCTGGCTCTTCCACCCTGTAGCTAATTCATTGTAAAAACCACCTTCATTAATAAAAAAGTACAATTCCTTCATTGAGGGACAGAAAAGGAAAATGCAAGGGCAATAGCAAAAACTGTGTCCTACCAACACGCATCCTAAGTCTTGTCCCATAAGCAGTGACTGGGAGGGCAGCCTGGGGGCAAGCAGCATCAGCTCTACTCTCACTTAGGAGGTTCATCACCACCTCAGAACAGTCCCACACTGATGACAAGCAGAACCTCTGGGATGGGCCTGGCCATGTTTCCACAGGCCCTCCCTCCAAGGAATTCTGGTGTAGTTTGAGTTGCAATTCACTATCCTCTGGCTCCCAAATACTTGACAGGTCCAAATTTGCAGCATTCTTGTAGTAATAATGGGCCCATATCCACTGGACACAGGTGCTGTGCTGGAGGTTCAGGACCTCCAACAGACCCTCACTTCTGGCCAAGGACCAAATGCTGATCTTCAGGAGCCCAGCCACCCCCTGCAATGGACCCTTTACCCAGCTGGCTCCTGCAGATCACCACAGAGCCAGGTGGTACAGCTCATTTTGATAAAAGCACAGAAGGGTCAGTTGGGAGCTAAGGCACAAAACCTCATGGATGGGAACCCTAGGGCACCACAGAAAACTAACTTTGTATAAGCAGAGGGGGCATGAGTATGCAGAAAAGCTGGGTTGCTGAGAGCAGAGCAGGAGGCCTCTCCTCCTATCCAATCCAGGACCTGAAGAGAGGAGGCAGATAGGACTTGGTACTTGGGGGTCCCAACTGCCTCTGCTTGCTTGTTAGAACCCTGCATGGTTTTCAAAAAGCCCCCTTTGCCAAAGGGAAGCTGAGTGAGCTTTGTTCCCTGCAAGCTGCTGTGCTCTAGCAAAAACAGAGCAGGATTTCCTACTGCAAGCTCTAAGTAATTCTAAGGCCCACCCACTTCCAGATCTCCTACGCTAGCACCCCAAGTAATCCCTGGTGTGACTCATAGCTTCTGAGTAATGGGGCCAGCAGGCACAGTAATGCTCAACCATTCAGCTGTTTCTCCAATGTTCCTTCAATATCACTGACCAACAAGCAAAGGATACAGGCATAAAGGGAGAATTTAGAGCTGAGAGAGACCAGCCCCTGACTATTCCCACCTGTAATGATGGGGATGCTAATACATGAACATGCTGAGGACCAGAGATCAGGGCCAGATGCCCTGCTGGGATTGGCCAATGGGTCCTGTGGTTCTGGAGCCTGTGGGAATAGCATACATCTCCATGTCAACTTAGCTCAGTCCAAGGATTACCCTGTGTTAGGACAGATAGAATCCTCCTCCTGGGGTTTGGTCATGTCAAGTGGGCCACCTTCCTGCAATGGCAAAGGTCTTGCCTTTTCCTCCACTGATATGCTCTGGACAAACAGACAAAACAGACAAAGAGGCTCACACTACCCAAGAGTGTCCATCTAATGTCACTTACCAGATGGTGTCAGTGTCCAGGAACTTTACAGCTGCCCGGATCAACTGATCCTTATTTCGCTGGGTTGGGTTATCCAAGGATGTGTTACACAATGTGGTCTGAATAAAAAGGCAGAAAATGCTCTGTCATCCACATGTGGGTTCTGACATACAGCAGACAGTGCACCAGAGCCACCCACCAGAGTCATAATCACAGCCCTATGTGTTGAGTGGATCTAAAAGCCAGGTTCCACGTTCAAACTCCACTGTGTTCATGGGATTCACTGGACTCTCACAGTGGTCCTGGATTTGTGAACTTCTTCAAAGTTTCAGGGGCTTTGTTTATCTATTTTCATGTTTGTGACTACCAGGTTAATCTGCACAACAATACTTTGGGGGCATATGTCACTATTCTACCCATGTCAGAGATGCAGAAACTGAGGCCCGAGGAGGTGAAATGCATAACTCAAATACAATAGTGGAGAAGTTTTACCCATTTATTTGACAGGACAAGGCATCAAATCAAACTGGGATCAAGATATTTCCTAGTGTTGCCTCCCCAATAAGAGGCTTCCAAGACTACTCTAGACATCAGTTTGTAACCTCGCCAACCTGATTACACTAGACAGCCAAGAAATAGATTACAGTGCTGAGGAGGCCCACCTGGGTCTGTATGTCAAAGTGAAAGCACAACAGTGACCACGATGAGAACACTCAACCCCAGGACTGGCTGGTGCCTTCGCCTTCCCTGGAACTACATAAGGGCTCCATGCACGGTGCTATCTGGTCAGCCATGGCTCCATAAGGTGAGTACTACAGGTAGGCATCATGGGGCTGAGAAAGGGTGACCACCATGTAAGGACAGATAGGCTGCAGAGGAGGAGCCTCAGGGGCCTCCGTAGTACCCAACCTATGAGAGGCTGACTCTGCAGTGGCCTCCTCTCCTCACCCCTCTGGCTGCATGGTTCCCACACCTACTAGTGTTTACCGAACTCAGTCCATACTTCCTGCTGAAACTATTATGTAACAAAGACATGGCAACTGCTGTTCTGTCACTCACCAAGCCTGAAAGACTCAGGCCATAAACGTAAATATAAAGCAGGCCATTAAAGACTAAGTGGTGAGGAAACTAGCAGCAATTAGCTGCTATAATAAAAAATGAAGGGGTGGGGCTGGAGAAATGGCTCAGCAGTTAAGAGGACTGGCTGCTCTTCTAGAGGACCTGGGTTCAATTCCCAGCACCCACATGGCAGCTCACAACTGTCTGTAACTTCAGTTCCAAGAGATCTGACACCTTCACACAAATGTACATAAAACACATTTAAATAAATTATTAAATAAATAAAAGTTGAGCTTGGGTATGGCAGCACACACCTTTAATTCCAGCATTTGGGAGGCAGAGGCAGGAAAATTTCTGAGTTTGAGGCCAGACTGGTCTACATAAGTTCCAGGACAGCCAGGGCTACATAAAAGACCCTGTCTCAAAAACAGAAAAAATAAAGATGCGTAATGTGGCTAAGACATTCCACATTTACCTAGCATGCATAAAACCTCAGGTTCAATCCCCACACTGCATACACAGGGCATGCAGACACATGCCTGTAATCCCAGCACTCAGGTAGTAAAGGCAGAAGTTCAAGGTCATTTGCAGCTACAAATCAAGTTCAAGACCTACCTGAGACATGAGACCCTGTCTCAAAAGACCAAAACCAACCGAAGAACAAAAATAAAAACAGGGATGGGGTGACACTGAGAGTCAGAGGCCAGGCCAGGCAGGGAGAGTGCTTGGCCTGTTCAGTGACAATTTAAGTGTGACTGGAGCCAGGCAGGTAAGAGCCTACCCCAGAGCCTCATAATATGAAAAGAAGTCTAAATCTTTGCCAGCAAGTCTTGGTGAGCATCAGGTAGAAGTCTGTATGATAAAAGTTGGCTTGCTACAAGTTTGTTACCAGGTGCATGGTGTAGAACTTGATGGTATCCTGCTGGGCGTCCCACTCAGTGGCCACTGCAATGGCCAGGGCCTCACTGGGGACAGTAAAAAGCTTGGCTTGGGGAGTTTTCAGCTTTCTGTGATCCAGGTTTATCTCAAAGCCACCTTAAAAAAGCAAATGAAAAATTCTCAGGGATTGTGGATTCAAATGACCCATTCCTATATTTTAGCAACCAAACTGGTGCACACAAAGACAACACCAGACAAAGATACTATCACTGAACTGCCTGGGACAAAAAATGTACCCAGCTAGCCAGTCACAAAAGGAAGGTCATCAAATTTTCAGACACTCACCTTCACCCTGAGAGATGCTGACATTCTGATAAAACCTCTTCCTTTCTGTAAGACAGATTTTCAGAGGCAATTTAAAATAGTATCAAGAGGGCTCCAGAGGCAATACCAACTCATATCATTATTGCTAATGCTGATTGATTGGCCTGATTTTCATATCATCATTCAAGGTCTGCCCTAGTCTACAGTGTAATCAACAGCTTCTGATTAAAGCTTGGGAAAAGAGAACAAGCACTCTCCAGAGTCAAGGGAAGAAGGGACTCACGCTCATGTCTCTTCTAGTATCCAAGCTAAGAGACAGCTGATCAAGGGCCTGTGGAATCTCAGACTGTGACCTGAGGATTTCAGACACCTGACTTAGCAGCAGAGCATGCCCATCCACAGTCCCCAGGCACACACGCTGCCCCTAGGCCAGCATGATGTACATGAATGTCAAGCTGGTGTGTGAATAAACTAAAACCAGCAAGCCCTTTCAGGCAGATACCTCTGAAGAAAGCCAATGTGTGTGCTTATGCCTGTGTGTGTGTGTGTGTGTGTGTATGTGTGTGTGTACATACATGATGTACAAGTAGAAAAATAAAGCTACCTGGGGCTGGAGAGAAGGCTCAGAGGTTAAGAGCACTATCTGTTCTTCCAGAGGTCCTTAGTTCAATTCCCAGCAACCACATGGTGGCTCACAACCATCTAGGATAATATCTGGTACCCTCCTCTGTATGCTGTTATACATAATAAATAAATCTTTTTTTAAAAAAGAACTTTATTTATTTGCCTTGGTGTTTGCCTGGAACTACAGACAGTTGTTAGTTGCCATGTGGGTGCTGGGAATCGAACCCGGGTCCTCTGGAAGAGCAGAGGGTGCTCTTAACCGCTGAGCCATCTCTCCAGCCCCCAATAAATAAATCTTAAAAAAAGAAAAGAAAGCTACCAAGAACATTTCCTATCCTCTCTAACTCATTTACCTAGTTAATAAGCTTGTTTGTGTATTCAACAGGAACTCCAATATTTTCTTCAAGAAGGAGGACAATCTGTGTTGTATATTTTTGTTAGACTATGGGAACCTAGAAAAACTTCATATGCGCAAGGCAGAGGGAGAGCAGTGGGGAGGTGCTCAAGGCAAGGCAGAGAGAGGGTGCTTTCGTTTCCATATTATGTTAGTTATTTGCATATTGCTATAAAGACAGGATCCCCAAATCGCATTTCTATGGGTATACTTAGGAAACTAAAGCCCAAATTGTTTTCCCATTAAACTATCTGTATGCCAACTATGGGACACATCCTGTTCTGGGCACCTGGGATACAATAATGAATAAGACATAAAAATCTTTGTCTTCATCCACTTTAAATTGTTTATAAAGTGATCAGATCTCCTAATTAAATGCAGTGAGGCACACAAGAGAAGCATGAAAGTAAGGGGAGACTGTTGGAAAAGGGGGGTACAAGTAGGAGGGAATGCAAGAATAATGGAGGATCTGATCAAAGTACACACACACACACACACACACACACACACACACACAAAATGGTCTGAATGAAATCAGTCCCCAAAAGCTCATATATATATGCTTAGTTCCCAGCTGGGGACTGTTAGGAAGCATTAGGGGGTGTGGCCTTGTTGGGGGAGGTATCACTGGGGTGGGCTTTGAGGTTTTGAAAGTTCATGCCACGCCCAGTGTTTCTCTCTCTTTTTGCCTGCTGCCTATGGACCAAGATGAAGTTGATCTTCTCCAGCACCATGCCTTCCACCATCCTCTCCACCATGACGATAATAAACTAACCCTCTGAACTGTAAGCAAGCCCCCAATAAGTGCATTCTTTTATAAGAGTTGGTTTGGTCATGATGTCTCTTTATAGCAATAGAACACTAAGACAATATATTTATACAATATTGGTATATATGAACAAAAATGTAAAAAATAAATTTAAAAATTATCATATCTGGCCACTGAGGTGATATGACACAATTGACCATATCATGTGAAACCGTAACACTAATTCTAGCACACATTTCACACCAAAGTATGGAAGTTTCTGCCATTGTAGCACTGTCAAATTTCCCTTCTTTTCCTGCCAGCCTGGTGGGTTGGCCACAGGCCTCTTCTCCTATTTCTGATAGAAGTTCTACAATATGTCCATTGTGATTTCTGGTCCTAACCTGGGCAACATGTAAAAGACTGGGCAGGCAGAAGTCAGTGAGAACATGCCTCGCACAGACCTGAGAAATGAGCTAAAGAGCCGAGGGCAGAGAAAGGGTAGAAAGGGACTGTGAAGGACTGACTCCCCCAAAGCTACCAGGACAGCTGTGTTTCCCATAACCCCCATCTGGCAAGCTCTGCTGCCCGGGGCTACCTCTATGATTGAATAAGAATTTAAAAGTCTGGACAGTAGGATGACTAGAGAGGGCATCAAGCCAAAATTGCTCAAAATGGAATAAAAACATGCAGAAAACAAGACAGCAGAAGGCAAAAAGAACCCAAGAGACAATGCTCTCAGATTCAAAGGTGGCCAGCCTTAGTCAGGGCTCTTTTGCCCAAAGTCTGGCACAGGGCAGACATCTGTCTGTCTTCCTACTTCAGGGAATACTGTTCACATTCAAGAACCAGCATTGGGGGTGAGATGTGCCCTGGAGGTTCTGTCTAGTGAGAGTAAAATGACCAAGTCACGTCAGTGACAGTGAGAACATGTGGGACAATGGTAGCCCAGATCAAGGAATCCCTATCTCATCATGGGCTGTAACAAGACCACTGAGCAGCTAGTTCATATGTGAGCCACAGAAGCAGCAGCTACTAAATCTCATTAGCTCACTTATTTGGGAAGGGATGTATAGAAGCAATTCAGGATTGAGCTCAGTTGATAAGATACTTGCTGCATAAGTATGAGGACCTGAGTTGAGTCCCAGTACCCATGAAAAGGTCAGGGAATAGTGGTGCGTGCTTGTAATCCCAGTGTGGAGAAGTGAACACCAGAGGATCCCGGCAGCTTGCTGCCACTCAGTCTAACCCATTCAGCAACCCTGTGTCAAAAACAAGGAGAGGGTCAGCAAGAAGGCTCAGCAGGTAAAAGTGCTTACATAAGCCCAATGGCCAAAATTCAATCCCCAAAACCCACATAAAGGTTGAAGAGAACTGACTCCATAAAGATGTTCTCTGCTCTCCATGTGCATGCATGGCACACACACATACATCCACACATGCACACACACATGAACTGAAAAAAAAAAAACAAAAGCAACCATAAGAAGACAAGGATAAAACAGCAGAGAACAACTGTGAAAAACTTCTCACAGGGAGTTGGAGAGATGGTTCAGTGGTTAAGAGCACTGACGGCTCTTCCAGAGGACCTGAGTTCAATTCCCAGCACCCACATGGTGGCTCACAACTGTCTGTGACTCCAGTTCCAGGGGACCTGACACTCATGGCAAAACACCAATGCACATAAGATAAAAATAAATTTTAAAAATGCTCATAGGAAGAGTGCTGGATAGGAAATTAGTAACCTACTAAAATAAAGAAACTCTCCTACCTGTGAAGTGCTTAAGCCCATATAAAGAAACAATTGGTTTTCAGTGTCATTTCCTTTTAAAATCCCTCTTGCCTAGTGTGTGGCTATACTACCAGTCAGAATTTTGGAGCTGGCTTTTTTTTTTTTTTTTTTTTTTAAGAAAACCCAGGACTACAATTCCCAGAGTACACCAAGAAACAGTGCTAGTCATGCACTCACAATCCCTTTACCTTTTAAAACAGCGCCATCTGGTGGGTCTTGAACCTTAAAGATAATTCAAACTAAGTAACCCTTAGGGCAGCTCTAACCAATGGTTTTTAGATTTCAAAATTTATACATAAACATATAAAAAAGCCTCCAAAACAAGGCTGGAGATGGTATTGCACGCCTTTAATCCCAGCACTCAGGTCACAAAGGCAGACAGTTTGAGGCCAGCCTTGTCTACATAAAGAGCTAGGCCATCCAGGACTACACAGAAAGACCATCTCAATAATTAACAATAATAACAACAAAAATCCACAATGAGATACCACCTCACATCCTGTAACCTGGATATAATTTAAAAAAAGTCAGACAATAAGTCGTGGCAAGAAAATAAAGAAATTAGAAACTTCATGTACTACTAGAAATTTAAAACAATTCATCCACCTTTTAAAAAAAAAAAAAATCTTACTATTGCTTAAAAAGTTGGTTTCCATTTGCCCCAGAAATTTTTTTTTTTTTTTTTTTTTTTTTTTTTTTTTAAACATTTTTTTTTAAACTTTATTTATTTATTTGCCTTGGTGTTTGCCTGGAACTGGAACTACAGACAGTTGTTAGCTGCCATGTGGGTGCTGGGAATCGAACCCGGGTCCTCTGGAAGAGCAGACGGTGCTCTTAACCGCTGAGCCATCTCTCCAGCCCCTTGCCCCAGAAATTTTAAGCTTAGGAAATATAGCCAGGAAGAAAGTAAAACTAGTACATAAATATCTGTATCAGCATTATTTATAACAACTAGAGTAGAAACAACTTACATGTCTATAAATGAACAAGGAAAAAAATTTACATATATATATACAACAATGTTATTCCGCAATAAAGACAGGAATATGGATGAACATAATACTATGTGGAATTCCACTCTCTTAATGTCCAAAACAGGAAAATCTTTAAAGGAAGAAAGCAGTGGATACCTAAGGCTGGAGAGATAGCAAGGCACATAGATGTTAACCAGATAGTACTGACTGCATTTTTAAAGATGTGTTTAGGTATTTTTCCCTGCATATGCATACATATGCCTGTCCCATGTGTGTGCCTGGTGCCCAAGGCCAGAAGAGGGTGTTTGATCCCCTGGGACTGGAGTTACTGATGGTTGTGAGCTGCCAAGTTCATGCTGGGAACTGAGCCTGCATACTCTGGAAGAGCAACCAGTGCTCTTATTCACTGAGCTATCTCTCCAGCTCTCCTGACTGCTTTTTGTCATAGCAATGCTCTAAAGCTGGCTGTGGTGGCAGTTGCTCAAACTATGGAATTTACACTAACAAATGTACCGTATATTAAGTGGATTATATCTTTAATTTTTTATTAGATTACTTTTATCTTACGTGTGAGTGTTTTGCCTGCAGGTATGTATGTGTACCGTGTATGTGCTTAATACCCACAGAGGTCAGAAGAGGGCATCTGATTTCCTAGAACTGGAGTTATCAATGGTTGTGAGTCACCATGTGGGTGCCGGAAGCTGAACCCCCGCTCTCTACAAGAGCAACAATTGCTCTTAATCTCTGAGCCATCTCTCTAGTCCCTAAATGAATTATATCTTTTGGGGTTGGGAGCAGTTTATAGAGACAGGGTTTCTCTGAGTAGTACTGGCTGTTCTGGAACTCAAGTCTCTGTAGACCAGGCTGGCCTGAGATTTAGAGATTGACCTGCCTCTGCCTCCCTAGTGCTGGAAAAAATTCTGCACAGCCACAGATGGCTCTGTGGGTAAAGGTACTCATATGCAAGTCTGAGTTTAATCCCAAACCCATGTAGAGATGGAAAGAAAGAACTCTCAAAAGTTGTTCTCTAAACCTTCACGTGTACACAGTGACACACATGTATTCAAATACATACATATACAAATGAATAAATATAATAAAAAATTATTGCAGCCAAAATATAAATGTACTATTTTCCAAATGCTCTTCATCTGGAGCAGAGGTCAATACTCTAGGTTGTTCTGTCCATTATAATGAATGCAGTCATAGACAATATGTATGTGACTGTGTTCCAATAAAACTTTATTTCAAAAGCAGGTGGCAGACTGGTGCCCTCAATTGATAGTCCTATGAGATGGCAAGGCCAGTAATGCCTCTGAAGTGGCAGAGACTTGAAGGAGCTGTCTTGTAAAGATGGTGATTTGTAAATAGTAGAGACAGGACTTCTAGCTTTGATTTCTTTGGGGGATTTGTATTCAGTCTCATGCTGCTTCTCCCAAACACCTTCCCCTCTGGGCAGTTAACAGAGCAGAACGATGGCAACGGCCTCACAAACATCTCTGCACTACACTACCTCCTTCTCCAACCTCTCAGCCCTTCAAAACCCCTCCTCTTCACACAACCTTCCATGGCGTCACTGTTTCTAAGAGACCAGGTCCAGTTGGCTTGGCAACCGAAGTCTTCACCAGGAAGGACCGAATGGGGTATAATTTACACAGAAGCTCACAACTGGTGAGGACAAGAAGAGCAGGACATACTCTCGGGAGGCACAGCATAAGCAAAGAACACATAGGCGGGTTAGAGTTAATTTAAATGAGTGATGCTTTCTGCTTTCCATTATGGAGGCACTTGATCTGCCATCTTTTCTTTCATATTACAAACTTACCATTTGGCTCTTGGAATTATCTAGCATGCAGGAGTCAAATGTGAAAATAGAAATGTATGAATAAATGAGTGAATGAGGCACAGTGAGAGAATAGTATATATAAAAGCCAAGCCCTGTTCTCCTCCTCTTCCTCCTCCCCCACCCCTGATGAGGTCCTGCTATTGTAGCCCAGGCTGCTCCGACCTCAGTCTCCCAGACAGTTAGTACACATATGTGACAGCACACTCAGCTTCCTCCTCCTTCTTCTACTGTCTCCTCCAAGTACTTCCGGGCTATCGTTTTTGGGTCTTGATAAGTGAAAACTCAGCTCGGATGCATCCAATCTCTTTCCCCATTTACATAAAATTATCAACTTTGGACTATTGAATGTCTCACCATGTAAAGATTAAAGATGCTTGCCACTAAACCCTGTGGTGATATATTTTGTATTTAATAAAATTAGCCCGGAATATCAGAGAACCTCAGCTCAATCCCCGAAACCCACAGGACGAAAACAAGTCCTGCCTCTGACTTCCATGTGCATGGCAAATGTGAATGCACACGGCAAATGTGAATGCACACACACGCTAAAATGAAAAACTATGGAATTTACAGCCTAAAGAATCCTAAAGGCAATCATGTTTCAGATCACTAAAGAAAGCAACATCATACATGACTGAGACCACAGTACCTCAGAAGTTTAGCAACAACAAACCCCAGGTTTGTGTTCTTATGCCAGTGCCAAACTGCCTATGGAATTTTGTTTCTTAATGTGGACAGTGTTGCAACAAGATCCCTAACACCCTGCTGTCACCTCTGAACGTTACTCTATTTCTTTTTTCCACCAAACTCTGCACCCATCTGTCAAGTCCCAGTAAGTACCCTTTCAGTCAAGACCCTGAACATGCTCAAGACAGAAGGGAAATCTTTGTGCTTTCTCAGATCTTTTGTACTTCCCATACCACAGTATATTAAAACTATTGTTTAGTAAGCATAATGTATCCTGCATTTGACGATGAATATCATTCAGGTGAGACCACATGCCCTCAACACAAAACAACTCACCAAATGAATGAAGACTGTCACTACTTTTCACTCACTGGCAAAATCTCTCTCTAGAAGCAATGAAATAACTTTCTTTCAGGTTTATTACAGCCCCTAGCAGATGAAAGCATGGAAACTTAGAGAAGGCTTTGGAGAATGCAGGAGTAGCCCGCACTAGGGCAGAGGGCCTGCAAACCCTCAGGAAGTGAGTGGGGTGGAAGACTTAAGGCCAGCCTGCTGGGTGCCAAGCCTTATGCTGGGTGCTGGAGACACGAGGCCGCCAGGTCAGTCTTTGCCTTCTACAAACCTCAGTCAGTCTGCTGTGTGACCTTGGAAGTACTGATTGAAAGCCTAGACTTTTCCTTTGTGAAATCAAAGAAGGCACCGCATGCCTTTGATCCTAGCACAGAGGCAGAGGCAGGAGGATCTCTGAGTTCGAGCCCAGTCTAATCTACAGAGAATTCTAAGACCTGAACCTCACAGAGAAACCCTGTCTCGAAAAACAAAGAAAAAGAAAATTGAGAAAAGCCACAAGAGACATATATCTTGCTGTGTCCTAGAAGGTCATTCGTGCACTGGTCTGGATGTCATTTTCCAACCTGAAACAAGTCCATTGCCCTAAATATCCTCATGGGCCTGAATGAACGCTGCCTCAGTCACCCCGCATTGCATGAGAGAAATCTTTGACTAGGTGAGCCAGATTTAGCTCCTGACCAAAAGATAGCCTATGGCGGGCCTCACCTGTTGGTGGTACGTAGGCCCGGGCCAGAGGCCGCGGGGCTGGCCTCGGCCACACTGAGGCGGTGGGGTCATTGGAAGGCCGGTTTAAAAGACCGCGTCCCCTGGCACTTAGCCGGGGGCAGAGCCGCCACATCATGCCCAAGGACCTGGGTGGACGCATACGTCAAAACAGAGCACAAAAACAGGCCAAGAGATCCCCCAAGCCCCTCGCTGCGGCTGTACGGAAACCTCTCACCACGGGCTAGAAGCCCTCTCAGCCTCCTCTGCACGTCGCCATCTTCCTCATGACACCTACAGCGCGCCGTCAGCACACGCGCCCCGTGCACACCCCTCCCCGCTTCCATCAATCAGCATCACAAGCGTGCTCGCCCCGCCCCCTCCATGCCGCGCCGCGGGAGAAAAACTACAAGTCCCAGAGGGCTGTTCGCGCACCGCGCCACGTGCTCTCTCCGATCGCCAATAGGCGGTAGCGCCGCGTGGGCTTGCTCCCGCCTCTCCGGCGCGCCAGCGCCAATCGGAAGCAGTGTGTGTGTGTGTGTGTGTGTGTGTGTGTGTGTGTGTGTGTTTGTGTGGGTGTGAGTGTGTATGTGTGTGTGTGTGTGAGTGTGTGTGTGTGTATGTGTGAGTGTATGTGCGTGTGTGTGTGTGTGCGCGCGAGGGCCAGTGGGGAAGGGAGCGCAGCTCAGGATAGGAAAGCCCTAGCAGGTCCCGGGGTCCGGCTGGCGTCAGGAGCACTCAGTCGACCGGCAGCGGGCGGGTGGTTCCCTGAGCCCCTCCCCCGCGCGTGCGCGCCCGGGTCCGCCCTCCCCGCAGCCTCGACTCCCGCGCGGCGGCGGCGGTTCCTTCCCCCTCCCCCCAGCCCTGGCTCCGGGGGACCCCGCGATGCCGGTCCGCACCGAGTGTCCCCCGCCGGCGGGTGCCTCAGCCACATCCGCGGCCTCACTCATCCCGCCGCCGCCCATCAACACCCAGCAGCCCGGCGTGGCCACCAGCCTGCTCTACAGCGGCTCCAAGTTCCGCGGCCACCAGAAGAGCAAGGGGAACTCGTACGACGTAGAGGTGGTGCTGCAGGTGAGCGCCGGGCGGCCAGGCCGGGCCCGAGGGCCTCCTCGCGGCGCTCACGGGTCAGGCCTGCCCTGGGCTCCTCGAGCCCTCCGTCGCGGACCAGGCCCTCGCTGCCGGGGCCTCCTGCACCCGGCGCCTCCCACCGGGACCTAGCCAGCTGATGTCACACTCTCGAACCCTAGCCCTAGCCCACCCCTAGACCCAGAGCCCGTAGCGGCCAGCCTCCGACAGACCCCAAGACTGTCCCAACACTGGAAACCCTTGAGCCGCCCGCTTGGGATCCGGAAGCACCCCTATGGCTAGCTGTCCTTTAACCTGGGCCGGTTCTTCCCTAAGTCCTGTCTTCCCTACAGCAGCCCGCCCTCCCACCAGTTCCTGTCGGATCCTGAAAACTCCCCATTGGCTTCCGCAAACTCAGTACCCTCCCTGTGGCTGCTAGTGTCAGATTCTCCCCAAATGAAGCTTGTCTCCTGCCCACCACTGCATCCTGAGGGCCAGGGACCTGGTTCCTTTAGAGAACTCAACCAGCCTACCGCCCTCGGGGCGGCGGGGGTGGGGTGGACAATCTCCTTCTATTGGCTAAGACAGACCACGGTATTTCTCAGCTCTTGGCTCCCCAAAGACCAGGTACTCACACCCAGGTATCTCCAGTTGCACCGCATAGGGTTAGAACCTTGCCTCCTGAGGCCTTCCAACACCAAAACCCTGTTTGAGTCAGTTCATAGCCCATTCAGTCAATTGCCCCCACTCTAGGCTTTCTGCCCCAGGCTTCTTAGCCTACCCTGCTCTGTGGCTACTTCCCATCCCTGGCCTCTCCCCAGACCTCGCACCTTGGCCTAGCTGGTTGCTGTTGCTGGCTTCAGTGTTGCTGATTTTTATCTACACAGCTCCAGAATTTCCTCCCTGCCTCAGATGCCCAAGTACTGGGACATCTAACCCAGTTTTGTTTTGTGTCCACTTAACTACCCCCATTTGACCTGGATATCTGAGTACTGGCTGGCAGTTGCCAGTCCCTGAACAACTTTGAAACTTCAGCTTCATCTGCCTGGGCCTTTACCTCTCTCGCTCTCTCTCTCTCTCATTCTCGGATATTTTCTTCTATCTCCTCTCCCCACAGTCATGTTCTTTCTGGGTATTAAACTGCCTGCCTAAAGACCTGTTTTCCCTCCCACCATATTATGTCATTTTTATAATGCCACCTCCTAGGCTCCTAGGCTGTTCCCCAAATTTTGTTCCTTGAAAGCCCTTCCAGAATTGAGAGGTGCATGCTCCCTCGGGGCCCCAGGAGATAGATGCACAGTGTGTGCCTACACCCTCCACCACTCTACTCTTTCTCATTTCCTATCTTGGTTTCTTTTGAGGAAGTTGACCTCCCACTCCAAAGACATGAGAATGTTTACCATTTGTGGAAATGGTTTTCTCAGGCTTTTGACTGGGAAGACCATGCTCTTATTAAATGTAATTTTTCCCATAGAATTACTTATTGTAATTGGAAAACTGAGCTATTTCAGTCCTCATTACCCACTGTGATAATCATTTTTTCCTCTTTAAAATGTGATAATATAGTATGGAAAAGTTAGGCTTTTTAATTCATTCAACTAATCATACAATTCTGGAAGTGAGATCCCTTCATGGATATTTGGAATGGTCTTGAATTTATGCCCACTTGCTGGTTTCTGATATAATAGGTAACAGCCAGGGCAGAGCAACTGTGTGTCAAAGGAACTTCTGTTCCTATCATCTGTGTGCCGTCCCCTATCTTATAGTTGCCCTTGTGAAGCAGGGAAATAGTGATTGTGTTTGGGACGTGGTTGATAGGTGTCAGGTGGCCTAAATCCTTATGTGGAATGGTTAGTGGTGGGGGCAGTTGGTAGTCATTCCAAGGAATGCTGTCCCACATCTAAATCAATGAGCTTCTTTGTCATTATGGTCAGGTGGAGGCATGGGAATTGTTATGTTATCTGGTCTTCCTGCCAAGGCTAGTTTCGTAGACTTAGCCTTCTGAAAACAGTTGTTTTTCATAATTTAACTTCTTTCCTGTTTTTCTTGTTTGTTTGATTTAAAATATTTTAGGAAGCAGAATAATGTGGTAGTTAAAGGTGTGGACTCTGAAGTCATATCAATGAAAAGTATACCTGCTTATTTTTTTTAAGTACTTTTATTGAGATATGATCCACATTCCATACTGTTTACTTATTCAAAGGGTACACTTAATAGCTTTTAGGATATTCACAAAGTTGTGCAACTATCACCTGATTTTAGAACATTTTTTATTGCCCCCCCAAAGAAACTTTATACCCCTTAGCACTCCCCTTCACACACACACACACACACACCAATCCTAGATTAATCTTTTTCTTTTTTCTTCACATTTACCTCTTCTGAGACCAGGTTTGATAGTATTTACCTGTGATTCTTAAACTCAAGAATCTGAGGCCAGAAGATGAGGATGAGGCTATTCTGATCTGTAGAATGAGACCCATTCTCAAAAACAACAAAAACTATGATTTGTCTTTCACCTACTGTGGACGTGTATAAATGGAGTCACGCAGTTGTTTTTTCCTTTCATGACTGACTTCTTTAACATAGCATGTTTTCAGGGTTCATTTGTATCTCAGCACATGTCAATACTTCATTCTGTTGTTGCCCATTGTAAAACATTGCCTACATTATATTTAGCTATTGATGAGTTGATAGTCTTTTAGGTTATTTTTACATTGGGGCTATTATTATTATTGCTGTTATAAACATTTATACACAGTTTTTTTGCTTGTTTTTGATGTGTGGGTATCTATATTGTTTAGGTTAGCTTTGAACTCCTAACTTCAAGTGACCTTCCCACTTTAGCCATCCCAAGTAGGTATGTAACACCAGCCCAGCTGTGTGCCAGTTTTTATGTGTTTTCACTTTTCTTCAGAAATATAGCTACCTAGAGGTAGAACTACTGGAGTTTATAGTATCTCTAGGTTTAATGTTTTAGCAAACTGCTAGTGGTTTTTAAAGTGATTGCACTGTTTTACATTTCCACTGGCAGCGTGTGAGGGTTCCAGCTTCTTTACATCTTTACAGACTCCTTTGATTATGGTTGTCCCAGTGGGTATGGAATGGTATCTCATAGTCTTAATGTAAATGTTCCAAAAGATGTTATATATCTTTTCCTATACTTTCAGGACAGTGGGTGTATATCATGTTTGTGAGTGCATATATGCATGTGTGCTTGCGTACCTGGAGATGGTTTACATATTTTTGAGACAGGGGCTCTCATTCAACCTCACTGATTGGCTAGACTAACTGCCAGGGAATTCCAGGGATTGGCTTGTCTCAGCCTCTCCAGCATTGGGATTACAGTGTGCCCCATTTCACCTGGCTCTTCCGTATAGTAGGAATCCAAATTCAGATTCTCATACTTGCATAACAACTAAGCCATCCCAACAACCTGTAGAGCAGTGGTTCTCAACTATCCTAATGCTGTTACCCTTTAATGCAGTTCCTCATGTTGTGCTGACCACAACTGTAAAATTATTTTTGCTGCTACTTTGTAACTGTAATTTTACTAGTGTTATGAATCATAATGTAAATATCTAATATGTAGGATATCTGATAAGCGAGCCCTGTTGGGTTGCAACCCATGGGTTGAGAATTGTTGCTGCCCAGGAACATCTTTTATTTTGAAACTTTAGTATAAGAGTTTCTGAAAATATATGCAGGGTTCTAACAAGACCTTTCCTTCAGATTTTACTATGACTATTTCTGTCTGTGTCATCCCATAAGTCACCAGTAGTGTGAAGCTCAGGTCTCTGAAAGGAGCCGTACTGAGAGGCCTCCTTGCTAAACATTCACATTGAAATGCTGGTCCCTTGGTTTTGTGCAAGTAGGGTTATTTAAGTTCACCCATCATCATCAAAATCATTTTGGGCAGAATGGGAAAGATGTGGTTGAATAGAAGCCAAATAGAAATTCTAATTGTTGAACATGCAAATGTAAAACAATTTACACTCCAATTTTTAATCTTATTAGCAAGTATTTCTTCCATTTGATAGCCTTTTGCGCTGAAATCCACAAACTGTATTGGGTTCTGTAGGAACCACAAAAGTAAAATTTAAGGCCTCAGGCTCAGAGTGTCCTTTAATAATATCTTGTTTTTCTCTGAACTGTGTGAGTGTGAACCAGCTGTGCTGCCTAGTTCCTGTGCTAGGACCAGCAAGGGAAAATGCTGAATACTTCGGCAGCTTTTGCACAGGTTAGTTTTGATGCCATTACTAAGGTGTGATGAACCTTTTTGGCTTCATTAGAACCTCATTGCTTTTGAGCTGACATCCTCTGGCTGACTAGGTTCATTACAGTTCTTAAGGACCGCCTTAATATTTGATTTGTGTTAGAAAGATGGCTCACCAGTTACATAGCTCACAATTTTTTTTTAAAGATTTATTATTATGTATACAGTGTTCTGCCTGCGTGTATGCCTGCATACCAGAAGAGGGCACCAGATCTCATTATAGATGGTTGAAAGCCACCATGTGATTCCTGGGAATTGAACTCAGGACCTGGGGAAGAGCAGCCATTCTCTAGCCCCTCCACAACTTCTTGTAACTATAGCTCCAGGTGGCTGTGACACCTCTGGCCTCTGTTGTGTGCATATAGACACATAGATATATGATAAAATCCTTTCCTACAATATGATAGGTGACACAAAACTTTTCTAGTTTTTTGAAGTGAGACCTTGCTTAACATAAAAATCTCCTTGTACCCCTAGTACCTCTATACTTTGTTTTGCTTTAAATCAGAAGTTAATAGGCGATTTCAGAGTTTATCATAATTAGAGTCTCTTTATGCCATGAGCTCTGAATCTCTGCCCATTTGGGACAGTAGTGTGTAGATTGGAGTGAGATTTACAAGTTGATGAGCTTCCAGCTCCAGGAATCTAGATTGCATTTCAAAATAGCATGCAGAGCTGGGAATGGAGCTCAGGTGATAAAATGCTTACCTAATATGCACAAAGCCCTGTGTTTGCTGACCAGAGTCACATAAACTAAGCAGAATGGTGCACATTTGTAATCCAGCACTAGGAGAACCAGAAGTCCTTGTCTTCCTCTACTCCAGCCTAAGCTGCCTTAGACCTTGTCTCACCTGACTGTCTGACATCACTACTTGGCTCCAGGCCCTGTGATGTGTTGGTTTTCTCTATCTTTCTGGGCTGCTATCTTCAGCATTTCCTGGTCTGTTTCTCTTTCTGATCTGAAGGTAGCTTCCCTGAGACTCAGTGCTGCTTGTTGTTATTTCCACCATGAGGGAAAGGAAGAGACATTTGTTTATCTTATGACCATTCAAATGTTAGTGCTCCTTCTTGAGCACTCAGAAGACTTACATTTCTTTTGGCCAGAACTGAGTCACTCACCCTACATCACAGTCACATGATGGCATCCATTGCATGCTTTAGATCCACTAATAAATGGCTAGGTCTTTATTAAACAAGGTAGGTGCCAGAACAAAATCCAGGGCCTACCAGCTTAGTTTAAGAGAGAGAGAGAGAGAGAGAGAGAGAGAGAGAGAGAGAGAGAGAGAGAGAGAGGGAGGGGTTGGCTGTTGAGTAGACAACAGGCAGTATCTAAACAATCAATGACCTGGGCTGCCAAGCCTTAAAATCTCCTGTGGCCCTTCCTCTTGTCTTGGTCTCCTATTAAGAAACACAAGTCCATAGATTACAGAGACAGCTCAGCAGTTAGGAACACTACTTCTTTTCCAGGCCCACATGGCAGCTCACAACCATCTGAAATTCCAGTTCCAGGGGATCCAACATCCTCTTCTGGCCTCCATAGGCATCAAGCATGCATATGGTATAGAAACATGTGGGCAAAACACTCATACACATAAAAAGAAATGTAAGTCAAGTATGGTGGCACACACTTTAATTCCAGCACTTGGGAAGCAGAGGCAAGTGGATCTCTGAGTTTGAGGCCAGCCTGGTCTACAGAGCCAGTACTAGGACAGCCAGAGATGTTACACAGAGGAACCTTGTCTCAAAAAAACAAGCAAAAGTCTGTTTATGAAATAAGTCAAGCCAACATTCACAATAAGTTGGGTGGGATTTGGGTTCATAATTAAAATTTATTTCTTCTAACTCTTCATATAATGCTGTTCTCAAATGTTCTGCTCATTTCATAAGGAAACAACTCAAGATGGTGCTTGGGGTCAATAATAGCTCTCCCAAGCCAGTGGCTGAATATCAGAGAAATGGAAATGATCGAATCAGACATGTAGGTTTAGAGATGGCTCTGGGCATACAGGTAAGGAGGGAAGGGCCTTTCGTCTACCAATGCCCAAAGACTGCAGATGGGTGAGATATGTACAGGAAGTGAGAGAGCAGGCTGGCTATTCCTGAAATCACATCACTCTTGAAATATTAGCCAAAGTGAGTAATGTATGTGTCTGCATATGGGTATGTGCACATGAGTGCAGGTGCCAATGGAGGCTAAAAGATGATCTCCAAAACTGGAGGTGTAGATGGCAGTGAGCCACCTGATGTGGGTGCTGACAACTAAACCTGGGTCGTCTGGAAGAGCAGCAAGTGTTCTTAACAACTGAGCTATTTCTCTAGCCCCTGAGATAATTTTCATTGTCAGCAGAAGGTAGCAGAGGCTTGGATTGTGCCAGGCACATGCTGACCACTAAGCCTCCCTGATCTGGCCTTGCAGGATTTCTGAGGCATCCCAGGGACTCATTTATAACACTGTATCCTTTCTTTGCAGCATGTGGACACAGGTAACTCTTACCTTTGTGGGTACTTGAAGATTAAAGGCCTTACAGAGGTAAGTGCTTATTGTCAGATCTGGGATTGGAAAGTTGTGGCCTGCTCAGCAGCTTAGAGAGTCCAGAACAGCAGTCCCAGGTTGAGATTCTTTGACTGTGTGGACCATAACACTAGTTTTGACTGTCCACTTGCATATGTACACAGGCACAGTTTTTCCCCTTTGGTCCTGAGTATAGAACTTGGATGAAATGAGGGTTAGCATGTGCTTACCACTGAGCTACACTCACAGCCCTCAGGTCACAGCATGATTGATTAGTCATTTTTTATTATTGTTTTTTTGAAACAGAATAGCCCAGGTTGGCCTCAAACTTGAGTTACCCTGTCTCAGCCTCTAGAATACTAAGATTACACCACCATGCATGGCAGCCTTAATCCTTTTTAAAGAAAGATGGACTAGAGAGATGGCCCACCAGCTAAGAGTACTTGCTAACCAGATTTCAGATTACAGCACCCATATAACAAGCTGTACTCAAGGCACTTTTTAAAACGTGTATTTATTTTATGTATATGGGTGCTTTGTCTGCATATGCATCTGCACACCAGAAGAGGGCATCAAGTCCATAGGACTATAGTTATAGACACAGTTATGGATGGTTGTGAACTACCATGTGTGTTGGGGAGCGGGAATTGAACTCAGGACCTCTGGAAGAGCGGTCTGTTATTTAACCACTGAGTGCAATTTTATAAACCCACCTCCAATGTAGGCTGAGACCGAATCATCACTAGAGATTCCTGGCTTCCAGTCTAGCCAAGAAAGCATGAACTCTAGGTTCAAGAAAAGACTCTGCCTCAGAGGACATGTAGACAGTGGTGAAGAGGATGATTGCTATCCCTTGTAGCCTACAAGCACTCACATCTATGGAAACGTGTATACACTCTCACAGACACAAGCAAAAGTCTTGGGAAAAGGAGCCAGAGAGATAGTTAAACAGTTGCACTTCTGCAAGAGATAGTGTTCACTTCTGCTCTTGCAGATTACCCAAGCTCCCCAGGACCCACATCAGACAGCTCCAGGGACGCCAGCATCCTTTTCTGGACCCCATAGAATGTGTATGTGCATAAAGAAAAAAATAATACAATATCTACCCTTACAAACTTAACATTCTTTGAGATAGTCATCAATTATACAAGAGCCAAGGTTTTTTAAGTTATTTAAGTCCTGTGGTCCAGCCAGTTATGGCAGCATAAGCCTTTAATCCCAGCACTGGGAGGCAGAGGCAGATAGATCTCTATCTGAGGCCAGTCTGGACTACAGAGTGAGTTCCAGGACCACCAGGGCTACATGGAGAAATCCTGTTTCAGAAAAAAACAAATAAATAAATCCAGTGGTTCATTGGAACAATGAAAAGCAAGAGTCTAGTTTTCCAGCCTGGTGAATAAAAGTAGAGCATTCTGTCTTCTGGTCCAGCTTCTCCTCAACACTCCTGAGATTTAGAAGGCAAAGAAGAGCATCCCTTCTTTTCCATTAGTGGCTAAACAGGAAGAAGAAGGATGCCTAACAGGCCACTGAGTTTCCTCCCAGGAGTGTCTAGGCATAGCTCCATTGCAGCTTCTCATGGCTTTTATTACTTCATAGAATCCTGATTGGCCAGCAGGATGGGGCTGGGCTGAACAGAGCCTACAAACCTCACTCGGCCCTTTTCTAGATATGTGATCTTTAATTTCTCAAGTCTCTTCAAAAGCTGAAAGGAGAGTGAAAAACCACTGCTCTGCTTCTTCAGAGTGGGGAGCATGTTAAAGTAAGTTCTAGATAAGAATGTGGCCTGGGTGTGGAAATGCTGCTTTGATGCCCCACAGGGCTTGTCTATGTTAGAAGCTGACATGAGGATTCCCTGGGAAGTTTATTATTGAAACAGAAGGTATCTTTCCCATCTCTAGAAACATAATTCATTAGAGAAGGACAGAAGTGATAGCAAAACAACCAAAAAACTGCTTTGATTTGTCCTAAGAGAAAACATGTAGTAAAACAGGATATGTTCAATTCATACAGTAGCCAATGCATTTGTTCATGTCCTACAGAGCATAACCCTTTAACTTAAAGAAACTAACAAAATTTGTAATCTTTAGAATATTATAACAGTGACTCCAAAGCCAATCACTTGGGTTGTAAGAAACTGCTAAGAAATTGCATTCATCTTTCCTGACAAATCTCAGATCTATAGGTAGAGAGGCCTTATTGGGCCCATGTCCTTCCGAAGTAGTCTGCCTAGGTACAGCACAGAGCTCTGCCATGCTTGTATGGGCATTTAGTCAAAGGTAGCATAGGTGCTTAAGGCCTGAGTAGGCCACAGGATGCTTTGGATTCTTCTGTAGTAGCATGTTATGACTTTATAGACAGACTTAACACATGTGTTTCATCCTTTTGTTTTGTTTTGAAACAGGGTCTCATTATGTAGCCCTGGCTGTCCTGGAACTCTGTAGACCAGGCTGGCCTCGAACTCATAAAGATCCACCTGCCTCTGCCTCCCAAGTGTTGGGATCAAAAGTGTGTACCACTACACCTGCCTCATTTTTTATCCTTTTAAAATTCAAAGTTTCTCTGGTGTTTGAGACAAACATTGCTCTATAGCCCTATTGTATTTAGACCTCACTATTATAGCCCAGACCAGCCTTGAATTCATGATCCTTCTGCCTTAGATTCCTGAGCACTGAGATGGCAGCTGTGCAGCACTATACCTGGAAAAAAATGTATAATTCATTATGAGTTTTTGGTATAGCTGCAAAGTTGTGCAACTGATATCTTATCAAATTATGACCCTCGTATGTCATAGCTATAATTAGCCAATTTGATGGAGTTTTGTACCTATATTAGTTGTTTCTTTATGCTTTCTCATAATTGTTAAAGTATCAAATGTAACTGGAAGGCATAGGCAGGTGAATCTCCTGAGTTCCAGGCCAGCCTGGTCTCCATTGCAAGTTGGAGGTCAGGCTGAAGTTGGAAGCAGAGATACAGACCACACTAGCCAGATTCCTAAGACTGATGTATGAACAAAAGTGTCTGTTCACACTTTTTATTTATTTTTTAATGTATTTTATGTATCAGTGTTCTATCTGCATGTATGCTCATGTGCCAGAAGAGGGCATCAGACCCCATTATCAACAGTTGTGAGCCACCATGTGGTTGCTGGGAATTGAACTCAGGACCTCTGGAAGAGTAGCCAGTGCTTTTAACCTCTGAGCCATCTCTCCAGCCTGTCTTAACTGAAGTTCTTGTTGACCTGTTGATGGCTACAGCCTGCACTCATCTAGTCTCCCTACCTGATTACTCTTTCAGATAACTTTCCTTCTGGTTCTATGTTTCTGGTGAGTGTGTGTGTTTGTGTGTTTTATGTCTCTCAATTATCTTAAATTTCACTCTGTAGTCAAGTGCTCAGGATTCCTGTGCCTTCTTTAATAAATAATGAATCTTTTTGGTAACTTCTGACTATGATGGATCTAATTCATTGTCATTTATTATATTTGGAGGAGTGCATTTTAGTTACCTTCACATGCTGCCTAAAGTGTTGAAGAAGTCAGCACAGTAAACTAGCCATTTAAACTATAACTATTTCAGTGGTAATAGGACCATTTTGTTCTTCTATCCTTTAGATTGTGTGTGGTTTGAATGAAAATGACCATTGTGAGCTACCATGTGGGTTCTGGGAATTGAACCTAGATCCTAATGGAGTAGCACATGCCTTCTACTGCTGAGCCACTTCTCTACCACCACCCCCCCCCACATACTGCATATATAGTTTTCTTAACTATAACAACTTATTTTTTTTTTGAAGTGGCATCTTTTTTTTTTAAACTTTATTTATTTATTATTTATCTTTTTACCTTGGTGTTTGCCTGGAACTGGAACTTCAGACAGTTGTTAGCTGCCATGTGGGTGCTGGGAATCGAACCCCGGTCCTCTGGAAGAGCAGACGGTGCTCTTAACCGCTGAGCCATCTCTCCAGCCCTGAAGTGGCATCTTTATGAGTGGTTGTGATTTTACATTGCAGACATGGTTTGCTAATTTTTTCTCATATAAATTGTTCTTAATCCATATGACAGAGTTAAATGTTTCTCTAGTGTATCTGAGGTATTTCTTCCAAAAATGTTTTCAATTCTGGAAACTTAAAGATTAGATATAAAGCTGGGTATCATAGTACATACCTCTAGTTCTAACACTTGGGAGAAAGAGGTAGGCAAATCTCGTGAGTTAAAGGCCAGCCTGTTCTACATAGTGAGCTCCAAGTCAGCCAAAGCCACATAGTGAGACGCTGCCTAAGAAAAAGGAAAGAAAGAAAGAAAGAAGAAAAGGGCATAAATGAGGAACAAGGGAGCTTCAGGGTGCAAGAAGGGTTGGCGCAGGGTCAAAAACTCAGCTCTGGAGCCTTTTCTAGGATGCATCCTAAAAAACAGCATGATAAGCTGTGCTCTGCTTTGACTGTAGAGTATTCAGAGTTTACTTGTAGACAGCATCCAAGTTTTTTTTTTTTTTAAAGATTTATTTTGTATACACACACCAGAAGAGGGCACCAGTTCTCATGATAGATGGTTGTGAGCACCATGTGGTTACTGGGAATTGAATTCGGGACCTCTGAAAGAACAACCAGTACTTTTAACCTCGTCTCCAGCCCCCAAATTCTTTTATAAGAGACCAAAACAGCAGGTGAGGGCAAGTGGAGTTCTTTGCTCTGGCATTCTCCACAGTCCCAGAGCCCCTTCATTGCCTGGGCAGCTGAATTCAGGTTAATTTCCATTGCCTGTCAGCAGATCCGTGGATCTAACAATGGTTTGGTTTGTTAGCAATGTAGTTAATCAGGGCTGGCTGGAGAGATGGCTCAGCGGTTAAGAGCAATGTAGTTAATCTTGTCAAAGTATTAGAAGGAAGTTATGGATAGGTAGTGATGGTGCACGCCTTTAACCCCAGCACTCCAGAGTTAGACGAGGCAGGGGGAGCTCTGTAAGTTCCATTACAGCCAGGGCTACACAGAGAAATTCCGTCTGGGAAAAGAAAGAAGTTATAGCAAGATTGGTTATCTCTAAAAGATGAAATAAGGTAGGAGACCCCATGTTGGGTGGCCTGAGGTCTTAGGTCTCATCAGCAGGAAGGACCAAGGTAAAATGTTCATTCAGTGTCTGGGTGTGTGCTTAATGGAAGTGTGGGGAGCCCTAGGGTTAGATCCCTGCATACTGCAAACACAAACAACCAGAAATTCACATTTAATGTCTTGCTTGGATATTTGCTTTGTCATAGGAATATCCAACCCTTACGACCTTCTTTGAAGGAGAAATAATAAGCAAAAAACACCCTTTCCTAACTCGCAAGTGGGACGCAGATGAAGATGTGGATCGGAAACACTGGGTGAGTAAAGTTGTGCTCTGCCCTGGGTGGCAGAAGACATCTAGAGAATGGCAGGCCTGATCTGGAGCCCTGGTCCCCAGCAGAAGTTAATCAGAACCTCTTCCTACATAAGACACAGTTGCTCCAGGTCTGCCAACCTCCTCATAAATACCAGGTGCTGAGAACAGTCCTTCAGTTCCATGTACAGGTCTGTGTGGCTGTTAGAGCCTGGGCAATGTTCCTGCTCTGTCATCTTGTATGAGTGTTCCTTTCCGGTCACCTCTGTATGGGGAAACCCCTTGAAGTAGGTAGCAGTTGCCTCTGGGTGTTCTGGATACCCTGCAGTGAGGATGCTGTTCATGAAGCCCAGCAAGGGCAGAGTGCATTGCTTCTTTCTGACATCCTAATAGACTTAACCTGAATATCTTGGGAAATTCAGATTCCCTGTCCTTAGCAGTCACATGTGCAATGTCCTTATTTCCCAATGGTGAACATGTCAGAACAACTTAGAGTTACTGCCCTGGT
Source organism: Sigmodon hispidus (assembly GCA_004025045.1). Taxonomy (NCBI): domain Eukaryota; kingdom Metazoa; phylum Chordata; class Mammalia; order Rodentia; family Cricetidae; genus Sigmodon; species Sigmodon hispidus. The sequence goes on from PVIH01000683.1 coordinate 60,174, forward strand.
CTTTTCCCTGGTTTATGTTTGGGTCTTTACCCATCTTATATCTTCAAAAATTTGTTTTTCATTCTATTACACCAGTTTTTGTCTTAGTCAACCATTGTGGAGAGGGGTGTTTGTTTTGAGATAGGATCTTCCTCTGTAACCCTGACTGACTTCTGATTTGAAAATCTCAGTGATCTTCTGTCTCAGCCTCCTAAGTACTACAATAATAACTGGTGTATGCCACCATGCCCAGCCGGGTTTTGTTTTTTGAGATAAGGTCTGGCTGTGCTTACCTTGAGTTTACAGTGTGGGATAAACTACCCTGCTACCAGTTTCCTGTTGAGGTCTAAAATCAGACATGCTATTGCATCCTCAGATTTACCTGATAGCAACACTTAAGTCTGATCAGGATTCCATATGCTTGGTATCTTCATGAAAACATTTATAACTTAACATATCAAGCTATGTTATAGTGCTTTGATTCCTGTGTATATTTGACTTTCACTGTTGATCTCTTATTTCAGATGTTTTCTTACAAAGTATATGCTTATTTAAAAATATTTGAAAAAACAAACTAGGAAGGAAAAGTCTGCAATAACAATACAAAGAACTAAGACAGATACTAACTTTGTCTTGGGCCTCTTTTGGGTCCTTTTGTATCCATGAGTTTGCACTTTATGTATTCACCTGGCTGCAGATTAGGAATGTTTGGGGCAGTAACTCATTGATTCTCCTGTGCTATATAAGAAAGGGTCAGTAAAAAACATTCTGTCTCAGACTGAGGAGATGGCTCAGCAGTTAAGGGCACTTCTCTTCCAAAGGATTTAGGTTCTCTTCCCAGAACCCATATAACAGCTTACAACTGTCTGTAACTATAATTCCAGGGCCTATGACATTCTCTTCTGACCTCCTTGACACATACATGGTACATATACATACATGCAGGTAAAACACCCATACACATAAAATAAAAATAAAACGTTAAAAAAAAATTACCAGGAATGGTGGTATATGTCTTTTACTTTGAACACTCTGGAGGCAGAAGCAGGCAGATTAATGTGAGTTTGAGGCTATCCTGTTCTACCTAGTGAGTTCCAGACAAGACAGGGCTATGCTGTAAAACCCTTAAAAAAAAAAAAAAAAAAATGCAAGGTGGTGGTGGTACATGCTTTTAATCCCAGCACTTGAGAGACAGACAAAGGGAGGCAGATCTCTGTGAGTAGAGGCCAGCCTCGTCCACAAAGCTAGTTCCAAGACAATCAGGGCTACACAGAGAAACTGTGTCTCAAAAAACTAAAAAGAAGAAAAAACTGTGTTTCTCCTCAACATACACAAGCTATTTTCACTTTTTTTTATGTACAGTATAATAGAGCTGTCCTCAAACATCCACACTGCCCTCCAGTTTCCTAGAGACAATTGAAAGCATATAGAAGGATAATGTATACAGGTCACATACAGGACATTCTGAGGAACTTTCTGGGGATAGTGTCTGTACAGGGTTCTGGAATCCATCCTTTGCAGGTACCAAGAGATGACTACATATGCATATATTACCTCTTTGCAGTTGCTACCTGAGTAGTTGGCACAACCCCAGTGTAAAGACACAAGAACTGTCTTTTCTCTACCCACTCTTCTCTGATTGGACAGGCACTCCCTCTTCAATTTATTATTGGAATACTCCTGTATCATCCTCCTAAGTGTCGCAGTTATATGTGTCCACTACCACACCTACCTCTGACATGCTGTTACAAAGTGGCTCAGGTTGACTCTTTGTTTTTTGTTTTTAGATTTGTTGTTTTATGTATATGAGTGTTTTACCTGCATGTGTTTGGGTACTGGGAACCAGCAACAAGTGCTCTTAACCACTGAGCAAACTCTCCAGTCCTATTCTTTGTTTTTTAGTATATTTTTTATGTCTGTGCACATTTTAAAAACAAAACAAGACAGTACCTGAGTCCATGTGCAGGAGGGTATGTGTGTACCTACAGCCAGAAGTCAACACCAGGTTTTCCTCTGTAGTTCCACACATTTTTTTGAGGCAGAGTCTCATGAAGCTGAGAGAAGCTCTAACGTTGTAGGTGTATACCACCACTCGTGGCTTTTCTGTGGGTGATAGAGATCTAAACTCATGGTTGTTAGGCTTCCATAACCATAGCCAGCACTTTACTGTCTGAGCCATTTCCTAAGGCCTTTTTTTCGTTTGATATCTTTTCTTAGGGTGAAACAGGATCTCTGTGTGCAGCCATAGCTAGTCTAGAACTTGCTATATAGATCAGACTGACCTCTGACACAGAGATCCTCCAGACCTCTGCCTCCTTTGTCCTGGGATTAAAAGTGTACAGTACTATGTCTAGCACCATTTTGGTTTTTAAGATAGTCTTGTGTACTCTAGGCTGGCTTTAACCTCCCTGTATACTGAAGATAACCTAGAATTTTAAATTCTCCAGCCTCTTCACTGTGACTTTTCTTACCCCTCTGTATTTTGTTTGGTTGGTTTTGGTTTTGGTTTGGTTTTTGAGACAGGATCTCACTTCTAGCTTTGGCTGTCCTGGAACTCACTATATAGAACAAGAAGGCCTCAAACTCACAGAGATCTGCCTGCTTCATGAGTTTTAGGATTAAAGGTGTGTGCTACCATGCCTGGTGCTACTCTGTTTCTTTCTGAAATCTCACTTATCTATCTTACCTTATGTGTTCTGACAGTAATGTGTTCTAGAACTGTGTTCTAGAACCCATTCCACCTTTGACCTTTTCCTCTAGCTGTGCTCACTGGGCACACATTCTAGTAGTGCCTTGTCCACTTAGCTATCTTCCAGGTGTCATGTGCTCAGACACTCACTTTCCTCACATGGATGGATTAGTGAGACTCCTTTTTTGTTTGTTTGTTTTTAGGGCAAGTTTCTGGCTTTTTATCAGTATGCAAAATCCTTTAATTCTGATGACTTTGATTATGAAGAACTGAAAAATGGGGATTATGTCTTCATGAGGTGGAAGGTAAGGTTCTGCCCAGACCATCTCCCCAAACTCTCACATGCCAGGTCCTAGAGCACCCCCTCACACACACTTCCTGCAGGTTATATCTTCCCACAGGGACTCTTCCTGCCAGGTGCTTGTCTCAGTGTGTCTTCATGGCAGGGTTCTACACATTGTAAACAGCACTTGTGTGGTGGCTCTAGAGCACACCTGAGTAAGCTGCTTATGCTGTTCATGGGTAGTGGGCAATCTGTGCCAGTAGGTACTCCTGAGCCAGTGTCCTCTTCCTTTGGTTCCCCTGCCCCAGCATCCTGTGAACCTCCAGGATGAGTCACCCCAGGGTTCTGGAGCCTAGGACAGCTTTTCTTGTACATTGTCATCCCTGCATCCTGTTCCTACCACGGGCTTCAGTGCCATAGACTGGCTCTTCAGCCACGTCCTCTACCAAGTGCTCGCTTAGGAAATGAGGGGCACAAGTTCTTCCCTCCCTGGCCCTTGGCTCCCTCTAGTCCTTCAGTGGATTGGCCTTTGTTGAGAGTCCTGTACTTCTCTGCTATGGCAGTATGCTATCTACCACCACCTGAATGCAAAGCTATGAAGCAAGTGTGTGAAAGAACTTTGGGAACAGCTGTCCACCTCAAGTCCCCATCACCTGGTTTGTGAGGAGAAAGAGAGCTACTTGAGGGGAGTGGAGAGATGGCTCAGCAGTTAAGAGCCCTGGCTGCTCTTGCAGAGGACCCATGTTCAATTCCCCACACCCATATGGCAGCTAACAACTGTCTACCTCCAATTCTAGGGGATCAAACACCCTCACATAGACATACATGTAGGCAAAGCACCAATAAACATATAATTAATTAATAAATAGATAAATCATTATTAAAAAGGCTACTGGGACTGGAGAGATGACTGTTTTTCCAGAGGACTGGGGTTCAATTCCCAGCACCCACGTGGCAGCTCACAATTGTCTGTAGTTCCAGTTCCAATCAAACACCAAGGCAAATAAATAAAGTTTTTTTTTTTTAAAAAAAACTACTGGATATGACACATTATAGATTTTATAAAAAACAGATATCTAAAGTGATCACTTACTGTGTCTGTGCTTTGTGAGGCTGATCATTTGGAAAGTGGAATATCATTTCCTCACTGGACAGTCGCAGGAGAGCACACAATAAGCTTCCCTCTTTGGCCCCTTCTGCCATCCATTGTATATTGAGCCTCTATCTGCAGCCCATTCTGCTATCCAGCACATCCTGAGATTCCCTCACTAGCACATACTAAGCCTCCCTCCCCAGCCTGCCACACAGTGGGAAACATGCCAGCTAACCCTTTAAAGCACTTGCACTGATATTTAGGTTAATTTTTTCTAGTGCTGAGGATATAACTCAGGCTTTGCATGTACTAGGCCTATGTTCTACCATTGAGCTAGACCCCAGCCCTAAATTAAACTTTAAAAAGATACTTTGATGGCTGAATAAGGCAGAAAAGTATCCATTAAAAAAAAAAAAAAAAGGCTGGAGAAGGGTTGGGAGCATAGTTTGTGGTAGAGCATTTGTCTAGCATACACAAAGTTCTGGTTCTCATCCTGGCTTTGGAAAGTAAATTAAAACAGTTTCTTAAAGCAGTGGAGTTGTCTCCAAACAATTTCCCTTAGCATAACTCACATGGGATTTTGGTTTACCTGAAGCCCTGGGGCTTCCAATCCCATCTCCCAGAGAACAAGAGTCTTTCACAGATGGCAGGTTGCCTGTCTTTGTAGTGTGTCTGGCACAAATGGTGCTGTTCTTGTGGCTTTGACCAGGGTAGAACTTTGGTGAGATGTCACAACACTCTCACCTCAGAATGACCACGGACTGCAGTAGATGGACTCATTATTAGTCAGAACCAGTGACAGTTTCTGGAAAGATTCTGAAATATATTCCCAAGTTATTCTGTCACATGGTCTCCAAGAGGTAGATAGACAGACAAATAGAAAGGGTAGTCTGTTAGGTCTCCAGCGATGATCCCTCCTCTGAGTTGCTGATCCTGTGGGCACAGTGAGTCAGGTAGGAGACTGTAGTAACATATGAGCACCACCTTAGAGCCAGGCAGAGACCTTTTTCTAGCAGTCTTCAGAACCCTCTGGTGTCTCACTGAAAGGGAAGGTACTGACTGATCCTATATCTGTGTGCAGGAGCAGTTCCTGGTCCCAGACCACACAATCAAAGACATCAGTGGTGCTTCCTTTGCTGGCTTCTATTACATCTGCTTTCAGAAGTCAGCTGCCTCCATAGAGGGCTACTACTACCACAGAAGTTCAGAATGGTAAGGATGCGGAGGCTGCTGCTGCAGTGAAAGCTGCCCTCAACTCCAGCCATCTCCAGCCATCACATCTGAAAGAGATTCTCTCAGTCTACCTCTGTCCAAATTCCATACTCTGTGTGTGTGTGTCGAGGCCATTTAGATGATCTCACATAAACCAGGGACTCTTTTTTTTTAATATTTATTTTTATTTATTTTATTTGAATTGGTGTTTTGCCTGCATGTATAACTGTGTAAGGGTGTCAGATCTTGGAATTACAGACAGTTGTTAGCTGCCATGTGGATGCTGGGAATCGAACTCAGGTCCTCTGGAAGAATAGTCAGTGCTCTTAACCTCTGAGCCATCTCTCCAGCCCCAGGGACTCTTTCTTACCTATAGTGAAATAATGAAATGAAAGTGGTTATTATGCAAAGATACCATTTCTAAATACTGTTTAAAATTTTCAACTTTTTAAAAATGTGTATGAATTTTTTTATGAACACATAATTATATACCACATGTGTACCTGGTGCATGCAGAAATCATAAGAGGGCATTGGGTCCTCAGGAACTAGAGTTGTGAATGGTTGTGAGCCACTGTGTGAGTGCTGAAAACCAAACCTGGATCTTCTGCAAGACCAGCAAGTACTCTTAACCACTAAGCCATCTGTCTAGCCCTATCTCTAGATGTGTGTGTATGAGACAGACAGACACTAAAGAGGTAACCTTGTGTGTGTTATAAGCAGCACCCAGTAGACACTTTGAGGCAGTCATACATTTTCAGGCATTTCAGTTACCTCAATCCTGATCACTTCATATTGGTTCCTCACGAATTTAGCAGTAACGCTAATGTAATCACTTATAGACAGTGTGACCTTTGCAATTACCTGCTGCACTGCCTTTTATGCACTTGATCTTGGTCTGATGAGCTAGAGGCCACGAGAGTTCACCTCCCTGCCTTATGCTCCTCCTCCAGGGTGTCAGCAGGCACCTCAAGTGCTGGTTTTTGCCATCTGTTAGGGGACTCTCATGCCTCCTTGCTGTACTGGTAGGGCTGGCTATACCAGGAAGCACCCTGCTTCTTTTCTGGAAGTGAAACACTGTGGGCTGAAGAGATAGCTCAGCAGCTAGAAGTACTCATGCTCTTCCAGGGGACCCAGGTTTAGATGCCAGCACTCACATGGCAGCTCACAACTGTCTGTAACTCTAGCTACTTGTGACACCAGACTTGGCCTTAGGGTCCTGTTTTGTGAGTGGTGTTACAGCTCTTTCATGAGTAGAGCAAATTGCCTAAAAACAGTTCTGATGCATGGTACCACTGGTGGAGCAAAAAGAAAGAAATAGAGGGAACAAAGTAGCTAGGTTCAACTTGGCACTTATAAAATAAGCTAGCAAAGCCAGACATAGTGGTATACACTTGTATTCCCAGCTACTTAGAGACTGAGGAGTCTTTAGGCCCCCATTTTGTTATATTTTTAAAATAAGGTCTCACTATTCTACCCAGCAATCCACCTCCAAGTTGACATAGGTTTGATTCCTAGCACCACATGGTGGATCATAACCACCTTTAATTCCAATGTCAAGGGATCTTATGTCTTCTTCCGTCCTCCACGGACACCAGGCACATACATGATGTATACAAACACACACATAAATTTAAAATAACAAGATCAAGGCCAATGTTTAGTGTCTTTAATCGCAGCACTCAAGAGGCTGAGGCACATAGATCCCTGAGTCAGCTTGTTCTATATGGAGAATTCCAGGCCGGCTAGAACTATAGTGAGATCCTACATTCTTTTTCTTAGGTGTGTGGTTCAAAACAGCTTCTCTCTGTAATAGCCCTGGCTGCCAAACTCTGTAGATTAGGCTGCTCTCAAAACACAGAGATCCTCCTGCCTCTGCCTTTCAAGTGCTGGGATTAAAGGCATGCACCCTCACTGCCTGGTGAAACCCTACTTTTATATACATAACTGAAAATGGTTTATCACCTCAATCTGACTGTAATTGTCAGGGACTCTGGGTGTAGTTCTCCAGCCTCCCCTGTTCAGGATACACAAGAAAACTCTTCTATCCTGTCTCTCTCCTATTGCAGGTATCAGTCCCTCAACCTGACCCATGTTCCTGAACACAGTGCACCCATCTATGAGTTCCGGTGACAGTGGTTCAGACAGCAGCCAAATAAAACTGAACTTGGCAACAAAGAGCTTTGCTGAGGAAATTATGTACCTGCCAGAACCAGGAGAGGTGTGTTCCTGTTTCTTCATGAGCAGACTTCATCAGAAAGCGTGAATGTTAACCTACAGGACCCAAGGCGCATGGCCGACCTGCAGGCAGGCAGAGGGAGCTGTCCACCTCCCACCCTCTTTCCTCCCTCGGCATTGTGGTCACCATCTGTTTCTGAGCAACCTTAAATGCACTTTCCTTCCTGCACAGCTAACTTCTGCATCACAGAAATGCCACCTGTCCTTGGCCTGCCGCTAGCCGAGTGGAAGGTCAGCTCCTGGGTCACCTCAGCCTTGGTGCTCAGTGGTCCCCACCCAGGCCTACTCCTTCCCCGGTTGCTTGTTTGGTAGCCCAAGGAAAGGCAGAGCCCAGCATCTTATGCCCCGGAGCTCTCTGTGAGAAGTTGGCTGGGCCCAGCATCTACCACCAGTGAAATGAGGTGGGGACCCTGGTGGGCCTCATCAGCATTTGAATCCAGTTTGGATATTTTGTGGGGTCAGTGGCTCTGCTGAGCCCTGTACTGTTAACAGTGCAAGACTCGCACATGACTGTCAAGTTTTCTGGGCCTGCTGTTGGGGATCACTAAATTTAAGGCTTCCAGATCCCTGCTGGGAGTAGATCCCAAACTGCTTTCTCAGTACATTTGCTCCAAACTTCTGAACTTGAGGGCAATACTAAAATAAAAGAGTTTTTTATTACAAAATTATTATTTTTATGGTACCTTTAACAAGGACCCTATGGCAAATGCACAATTATTCCGAATTACATTTTATCGTTTTCACATTGAAAACAGCAAATGTTGACTTAGTGATTTTTATATCTATGTCTATATGTATATTTAATCAACCAGCAGTTTTAAAAACAAGTCATCTGGTACAAAAGTTTCTTAGCATTGCATAAATTACAGTGCAACACAAGAACTGTTTCCGGGGCCAGTTGAGCATTTGTGCCTCCTCCTTTTGCTACTCAAAACATCAGTGTGTCATGACAACCTTTTCCAAAGGCAGAGGGTCTCCATTCTCCGGAAAGGATGACTGAAATGTTGACGGGTGGGCAGGAAAGGTAAATGCGCTCAAAAACTAGAGGCTCATGTGCCAAAGTGTGTGTGTATGGGGGGTGGGGTGTTTGGTTTGGTTTGGTTTGGTTTGGTTTGGTTTGGTATTTCTAAATGTTTAAAAGGCTTGATAGGTTGGCATCAGTTGTAGTCCATAGACATGGTCAGGGCTTTGGGGAAGTGTAGTTTACAGGTTCAAACATAAGAGGAAAAAGCTTTAAAATAAATACAGCATCAGGGCTGGGAGTGCAGCTGATAGAGCACTAACTAGCTTGTCAACATATGAAGATACGGCTTCCATTCCCAGTGCTGGGACAGGAACACCAACGCTGGCAGGTTGACTGTCCTTGTTCTATGCTGTATGTTACTGTTCAGGAGCCTTAAAAGAGCAGAAGTGGGGAAAGGAACCAACAGGTACTCGTGATATCTGTCGTCCTAAGACTGAGAGCAGAGTACAACTTACCCATTAGTAAAATCAGGACCCAGAAACCATCAAAACAGATCCCAAGACGTAGGTAAAAAAAATAATTCACATCCATTGCCAATGCTAAATCATATGGTTTTTTACCTTTAAAAAGCAAACTGGGTGTGGTAATGCACCTATAGTCCCAGCTACTCAAAAACCTGAGCCAAGGAGTTAGGGTCAGTCTCAAGTGAACCTAGTCTTCATCTCCAAACAAAAGACATCAAAATTCAACTGAGCATCAAATGCTGCTCTGATGGGAACCCCCTGGCTTTCACTCCTGGGATGCCATCACTTCAGTTAAGCTGAGGTCATCGCTGAAGAATGAAGGAGGTTGAGGGACTATGCTGGCGCTCTCCTTGCAGCACACAGTCAGCTCCCCTGGCTGGCCTTTCTACCATGCCAGTCAACTCGTGGGTGCACTGCGCAAGTATCATTCAGCAGTAGGCGGAGTTGCTCTGAAACTGGGACTTGTGTTTAGCTCAAGTGGCACATCAACAGTTCCTCCTGTAAACTGGGCAGTGCTCCCTCCTCCCCACACACACACCCTTCTTTTTTTCTTTTGGTCTCTTTGGAGTCAGGTTCTCACTGTAACTCTGGCTGTCCTAGAACTCACTATTTAAGACCACGCTGACTTTGAACTCACAGAGATCCACCTGACTTGTTTGGAGTACTAGGATTAAAAGTGTGAGTCACCACAAGCCTGCTCCTTTCTTTTTCTTAGCTAGGGAAGTGCTCCAGTTGTACGTAGAAAAATGAGGGAAGAATGAATGCCTTTAGCAGCCTTCAGACCCACCTGAAGACTTGCTGCATTGAAGTCTGCCCCCCAGCATTGGGCAGGAATAAGCAAGCATGTTTCACTTAGTAACGCCTACCTGATGGACAGTGACTTTTCCTTTTCTGTTCCTGAAGGACCTCTGGGGACTTGTCTCCATCTGTAGCTCTTCCCCAAGCTGACTTGGTGGTTTACATGCCTCTGGTACTGTGTGCAATATCTGGCTGACACTTGTATCTACCATGGAGAAATAAGTGCAGACTGCAAACTTCCTACTGTTCTCTACTGCAACAAGCCAGCTCCAGGCAGGGACTAGAGGTCTGGCTGGTCTTAACCTCTACTTGGAAGGCTCCACTGCTGTGGCCAGCCTTGGCTCTCCATGCCCTGCTTTACCCCTCTACCCACCCACCCTTTTAAGATTGTCAGCTGCAGTCCAAAAGTACGTAGACGATGCCTAATGTTAGTAGGAAGTCAGTCGGTGTGCTGGCTCTGTCAGCAGTGTTGAAGTCAGACTCCAGAGGAACAAAGGGGTTTGTTTCTCAGTGTTGTTTGCTTTCAGAAGCAGGGAATTTATATTCTCTTTAAGGCCTTGAATGGATTTTTTTTTCCTCATAAAATAGTCACTGATAAGCTAATTTAAAAAAAAAAAATGCCATTAAGTATGTTACATTGTGGTTTAAAAGTACTAACAAGTTCTGGGAAAGAAAAATACTTGATTTTAAATGTTAAATGTTTTTTAAAAATTAGATTTGAATGGGCGCAAAGTCTGAATATTTTGTTTCTTTATGGAAGACCTGTGGAAAGGGTTTGAAGATTTGCAATGGGAGAAGTATTTTGCAGAGCTATCAATGTCTAAATAATTTTTAAAAAAAATAATAAAGGTATTTAAGCAGTGTGTGTTCAATTTCTAAATCAAAACAGTTCCATTAGAAAAGCCAGTCCCGGGGCTGGAGAGATGGCTCAGCGGTTAAGAGCGCCGTCTGCTCTTCCAGAGGACCCGGGTTTGATTCCCAGCACCCACATGGCAGCTAACAACTGTCTGTAGTTCCAGTTCCAGGCAAACACCAAGGCAAATAAATAAATAAATAAAGTTTTTTTTTAAAAAAAAGAAAGAAAGAAAAGCCAGTCCCATTGTGGCCCTGTAGCTACAGAGGCAGACAACTGTTAGGAGTGTGCTGTCATAGGCATAGATGAACACATGTATCTTCATGTGTCAGGATTCACTGAATGACAATAAATGTACAAGGTTTAGTGGTTTCAATGACAGTAATTTGCCATAAATCCACCTACCTTGGTTGCTGACCCAGGCAAATACAGGTTCTTTATTCCACTTAAGTACAAAGATAAATTCACATCACATAGTAGATACTTCTACATGTGTATACATGGACTACAGAATGAATATAACTTAAAGCTGCTCCAGAAGTAGGCTGAAAGAACATACTAATATGGTTAGATCAGTACTCAGAGGAGCTGCCACTGAATTTGGGTCCTGCTGTGAGGTAAGAGGCTGAACCAAGTCCAGAGCAGGAAACAACAGGTCAGGTCCAGGTTTGATCAAGTGGATGGGCAGGCAGTATGCTGCATCAGTAGCAGGTGTGCTGAGTTGGGGAGTCTCTGTCCTTGTACACAGCAGGTATCTGAATAGATTGCTATGGGGTTCAGGTGAGAGATGACACCCTTTCCTCAATCTGGTGTATCATAAAATCTTGCCTTGGTTTCACTAATGGGATTTTAGATTTGTTGCTGTGTACAAGTGTTTTATTTGCATGTTTGTATATATACCATATAGGTGCCTGCTGTTTACAGACACCAGAAGAGCCATTGGATTCCCTTAAAACTGGAGTTACAAGTGGTTACTTGTGAGAGGTCATATAGGTGCAGGCAATCAAACCTGGCCTCTGCAGAACAAGATTTTGGGGGGTGTTGTGGTTGGCTGGTTTTTTGGTTGGTTGGCTTTTCGAGACAAGGTTTCTCTGTGTAACAGCCCTAGCTGTCCTAGAACTTGATTGTAGATAAAGCCAGCCTCCAACTCTCTGAGATCTGCCTGCCTCTGTCTCTGCTTCTACTACTGCCTCTGGAGTGCTGAGGCACCACCACACCTTGCTCAAGACAAGTGCTTTTAACTGCTGAGCTATTTCTCCAAACCCCCTATAGGATTTTCATATGTCTATGTGTCCCTATCATTTAATTCTCGCCACTAAACTTATAGGGTAGCTCTCTTTTTATTCCCAGGAGTAATTCATTTATTAATCTGTGCTAGATATGTGGTGCCTGATAGGTGGTGCTGTTTTGGAGTCTACTTAGTGGCTGCCGTTCCTTACAACAGAGTCAAAAGCTACTTGCAAAATTGAATCTATGTTCAGCCTGGGGGGAAAAAAATCACTGTATTATACAGTGGAGTAAGGTAGAGTAGATGTCAAAAGTCCTTCCTTAGAAATAGGGAAGCTTTTTCTGGGCATGTCAGTACTGAAGCAGCATGCGGATGAGCCACTCTGATGCTGTGGGTGTTAGAAACCACTGAGTCAAGTGTCAGACTCAGGCTGCTCACCTTACTTAGGAGGGACGTAGTCCTAAAGCACAAACGCTCAGGCTGCCAGCAGTCGTGCACTACAGTGTGCTAAGGCTGGATGTTGACTGTAACAGGCTCTGGGCCTTGATTCCTATACTGTGTCTGAATCCATAACTCAAAGGACACTCAATTACCTCATTGAGGTTTGGTCAGAACATTTGAGTTTCTGAGAAACAGTCTCAAATATTGAAAAGGTTTACATTTTAAAGTGGAATGCCAAGGAAATTTACATTGGTGGTCACTGTGGGCCACAAAGCAAGATCCCCATCTCAGGCTAGGCAGTGGTGGCTCATGCCTTTAATCCCAGCACTATGAGAGTCAGAGGCAGGTGAGCCACCCATGTGAGTGCTGAGAACCAAACCCAGGTCCTCTGCTAAAGCAAGAGTGCTCTTGTTTTTAGTTGGTTTTGTTGTTTTGTTTTTCAAGACAGGTTTTCTCTGTGTAGACCCAAGTGTCCTAGAATTCACTTTGTAGACCAGGCTGGCCCAGAAGTCAGAGATCCACTTGCCTCGGGCTCTTGAGTGCTGGGATTAAGAGCCTATGTCACCACTGCCTGGCTTCAATTCTTTTTTTTTTTTTTTTAAGATGGTTGTGAGCAGCCATGTGGTTGCTGGGAATTGAACTCAGAATCTCTCCAAGAGCAGCCAGTGCTCTTAACCACTGAGCCATCTCTCCAGCCCCCTGGCTTCAATTCTTAAATACCCAATTTTTAACCTTTTGTCTGCCCTGGTTTGAGGACTCTATAAAATCAATAAAATGTGTGGGAATTCTGCTAAGTGTAAAAACAAATGCAAGACAGGACAAAAGGAAAATGACAATGACAATCATGAGCTCTGTCTACACTGACCCAGGTGCACCTGAGGAGGCACGCGTGCGGCTCAAGAGTGAAGAAGGAAACTAGGGAAGAAGTCTGAGGCCCACTGTCCCTCCAGTGCCTCCAAACCAAAGGTTGCTGGGAAGCTGGCCCGCAGTTAAGAGCATCAGCTGCTCTTCCAGAGGTCTATAACTCCAGTTACAACTCCAGATCCAGCACTCTCTTCTAGTCTCTGTAGGTATCAGGCACACATGTAGTGCACAAAAAAATAAAAATAAATAAACATGCAGGCAAAATACTCATGCACATAAATAAAGTAACAGTTAAAAACAAAACAAAAAGTTAAGGTGGCTGTCCTTGATGGCAGAAGCAAAGAGTCTAGAACTGAGGGCTCTTGAGCAATTTTCTGTCCAAATTTTCTTCAAAAACATCTCAAGGTTGAAACTCCCTTATTCATACATAACAGGAAAACAGTTTTTAAAAGCTCATTTGTAGAAAAGTATATGCTAAATTCAAGTTTATTGTTACCATTTCCCCTCCTGATCTCTCAGCTTGCTTTATTTCTCCATGGCTTCTCCAGAAGGCATGATGAAGCAGTGCTGCTCAAACCTGGGTGCATTCCTCTCTAGAGTTCATTTTAAATCCTTATGTCACAGTGCAGCAGTGTGCACCTGTAGATCTAGCTGTTTTGGGTGCTAAGGCAGGAAGATCATGAGCCCACAAGTTCAAAACCAGCTTAGTCATCATAATGAGACCTTGTCTGCTTGAGATTAAATTCTAAAGTCCAACAGCCCTGTGTTAGGCTGAATGATGCTTGTTGGTGTTCCTGAGGCTCCCACCATGACTGACATGCATCAAAATTTTTGAATGATGGAGTGAATCCCACTAAAAATGAAAAAGTTTTAGGGCAATGGTTTTCAACCTAGGTGTCTCAACCCCTTTGGGGGTCACAAACCCTTTCACAGGGGTCACATAGCAGATATCCTACATAACAGATATATTATGATTCATAAAAGTAGCGAAGTTACAGTTATGAAGTAGCAATGAAAAAAATTTATGGTCGGGGTCACCACAATCATAAAACTAAAGTCACAGCATTTGGAAGGTTGAGAACCACGGCTCTAGGACTTAGGCTGCAGACTTGTACATACAGGCTTTTGGCAGTGAAACCTCAGAATGGCACTGGGGCACGGGCATCTATGGAGATAGCTGGCTCTGTCAGTAAAGTGCTCATGCATGATGACCTGAGCTCATGTCCAGCACCCACACAAAACCAGCATGCACCTATAATCCCAGTGCTGGGTAGGTGGAGACGTGAGGATCCGGGGGCTTGCTTACCAGCCTCGTCATCCTCATCATCATCCTTACCCTCTTTCTCCTCCTTCCCCTTCCTTCTCCCTTTTTTCTTCCTCCTCCTTCCTCCTCTTCCTCTTTCTTCTTTCTCCTTCTCCTCCTCCTTCTTCCTCCTCTTTTTTGGTTTTCTTGAGACAGGGTTTCTCTGCTTAGCTGTCCTGGAATGAACTCACTCTGTAGACTGGGCTGACCTCAAACTCATATCTCCACCTGCCTCTGCCTTCCCAGTGCTAAGGTTAAAGACATGCGCCACCACTGCCCGGCACAGCAAGATCCAGTTTCTTTTTTTATTATTATTATGTATACAGTATACAGAAGAGGGCACCAGATGTCATCATAGATGGTTGTGAGCCACCATGTGGATGCTGGGAATTGAACTCAGGACCTCTGGAAGAGCAGTCAGTGCTCTTAACCTCTGAGCCATCTCTCCAGCCCCAGCAAGCTCCAGTTTCAATGAGACTTTTCCTCAAAAAATATGGAGATAAGTGGCTAAAGGTGCTTGTGCCAGAACCTACATGATAAAAGGAGAGCTAACGCCATACATCACACTCTACCACAAAATAAAAGATAGTAAAAAAAAAAAAAAACTTTAAAGGTGGAGAGTGAAAAAGACACCTAAAAAGAATAGCATTGGGCAACATCAGCGTGGGGTCCTCGTCCTGTGTGTGGCCAGGGTCACAGACAGTGTCCACTCATCAGAGTGGAAACTCTGGGAGAAGGAATAGAACTCCTTCTGTACCAGGTCCTGTCCTAAAGCTCTCTTGCCTTTGGTTCTTCTGAATTCTGACAGCATGGCAATCAATGTATTGGGTCTGGGTTGCATCAGTGACTCAGCAGAATGGAGACTCCAAGAATGCCTTTGGTCTGCAGAACACGTACAGAACAATGGCCATAGTAAGCGAGGTCTATCACATGAGGGCAATGACAAATGAGGGCAGGAAAGGGCAGGACAAAGAAAATGGGTGGCACCAGCTGGAGCAGGGTGTAGATGCAACTTTTAAGGATATGGTCAGTCCGAGCTTTACTAAGCAGGTGATATTTGAATGATCTTTGAGCAAAAACCTGGAATAACCTGGAACCGAGCCAGGCTGATATAAGGATGAGCATTCCAGAGGAACTGCCCATGCATAGGTCATGAGGCAGAAGTAAGTATATTGTATTAAGAGTAACAATCGGGGGCTGGGGAGATGGCTCAGGGGTTGGGAACGTGGCTGTTCTTCCAGAGGTTCTGAGTTCAATTCCCAGCAACCCCATAGTGGCTCAGAGCCATCTGTGATGACATCTGGTGCCTTCTTCTGTATACTATACACATAATAAATAAACTTTTTAAAAAAAGAGTAACAGTCAGGGCAAAGGTCCTAAGACAGGAGCCAACAGGAAGTAAATAATGGAGACAAGGCAGGAATGACGCTAGTGTAACATGTAGGTGTTTCCATGTCAGATTTGCTTGTTGCTACAAAGAAGATTGAGTGACCTTGGCTTCTACTTCATGATGGGAGCCATTAGAGGAAGCTTTGAGTGTGGGAGCCACACGATCTGATCTAAGTTTAAAGGATCTTGCTGGTTGCTGAGTATCGGGACAGACCGTAAGGTCAGAGAGCAAGCAGAGAGAGGCACCAAGAGACTGTTGAAGTCAGGTGGTAAGTGGCACTGTGCACATTGGTATGCCTTAAAGGTTTGCTGACCCTCTTAGTGCAGCCCAGCAGCAGAGAAGCAGCTGAAGGTGAGCCCAAGGTCTGGAAACAGGGAAGGCAAGTTGTTACTGTGTTAACTCCATGAGATTTTAGCTTGTGAATGTGACAGTGACAGTATAAATGAATCAATATCATAAGGAAGGTTGTTTTTAAATTTTATTTCATGTGATTTACCTGCATATATATACATATATATATGTATATATATATACCACATGCATTTCTGGTATTCTGGTCCACAGAAGCCAGAATAAGGCATCAGAGCTCTCAAGAATGGAGTTATAGATGGTTGTAAGACACCATATGGGTGCTGAGAACTGGACCCAAGTCCCCTGGAAGGGCAGCCAGTGCTCCTAACTCCTGAGCCATCTCTCTAGCCCCCAGAGAGAAGATTCTTGTCTTCTAGCAATTGTTACCTGCTATAGGGTGGATGGAGCCTCGACTCCCAGCGGTTCACTTAACCAAGTTTATTTATGATAAGTCCTCTTCGTCCAGAGTGGGCTGGGGCCCTACTCTATCATCCAGCAAGGGACTGAACAGACATTCACAGCCATTTATAGTCTGCATATTCCTGGGCAGGCACAGGATCAGGTGGTCCAGTGAGAAAGAGGAGACATTGTTTCTGGTAGTTCAGCCCCCATTAACTACAAAGGGTCTGGGAAATGGGATTAGCTAGGAGTCTGACAGAAAATGGGAATGATCTCTGGGGAGCAGAAGTGATAGCTGGGGGCTCAATTTAAAAAGGTAGCATGCAGGACGGTGGTGGTACTTGCCTTTAATCCCAGCACTCTGCAGTCAGAGGCAGGCAGATCTCTGTGAGTTTGAGGCAGGACAGCCAGGACTGCACAGAGAAACCTGCATTTTAGAAAAAGTAGCTTGCTTTCAAAGCATTCGTTTCATTCCAGAGCCCATGCTAACAAACAAACAAAAATGACAGAAGGCTCATGCCTTCTTTAATCACAATTCTCTGGAGGCAAAGGCAGGCAGTTCTCTATGAGTTTGAAGCCAACCTAGGCTCTACATAGTGAAATCCTGTATTAAAAAAATCCAGGAATGATGGCACATGTTTGTAGTCCCAGAGAGGCAGTGATGAGCAGATTCCTGGGACTCACTGGTCAGTGATCCTAAACTACTTGGCAAGTGCTAGTCCATTGGGAGACACCCTGGGTTGTCCTCTGGCCTTAACATGCATATGCACACAAAGTCGTGGCTGGAATAGGCCTGCAGTCAAGAACATGTGTTTCATTGTGGACATAGGAAACATTAGACTTCCAAGTGTTGGCAGATGTGTGCAGTACAGAGAAACTCACCAGAAATATCTGGACAGAAGAAAACCGTGGTGTCTGTCAGTACCCATATGGGACACTAAAACCTGTGAGCTAGGAAAAGATTACTTGGGAATCACAGGTGACTAGGAATTAAGCTCCAAGATTTCAAAACATTAAAAGCTCTTGGATTTAGAGGAAAACTCAGGAAGTGTCTCATGTGGAGCAGATGGGGAGGGGCACTGCAGACGCTGGTTCTAGAAAATCAAAGACCACTGACCTGCGTCGGTCCCTGTCGAGAGGAACAGAAGGGTAATAGCAAAGAGCAGTTAGTGTGCCGAGGAGAGAAAGCTAAGCCTCTGGCAACAGGAAACTTGTGGCTCTGCCACGTAGGGAACAAAAATGAAGAAGGTATCCCCGAACTGAAGGTGACCTAGAAGTGGGCCCTTGGCTTGCTTCTCACTTGAAAGTGGTGGTGGTTTTCTGAAAATCACATATAAAGAGGCTTTTTCTGGGTAATTTATATTTTATGTGAGACCGGGGTGTGACTTGGTTGATGACATCCATATAAGCCTTGGATTCGGTCCCCAGCACCATGTTGTTAACCAAATGTAGAAACACATACTGTAATTGCACACTTGGGAGGTAAAGGCAAAACAGTCACAAGTTCAGGGTCCTTTCCACTACATATTGAATAGGAACATAGTCTGGGACATATATCTAAAAGCCTATGTCAAATATAGTTATATGTACATATATATGTAATAGTATTTAACATTTTAGCTGTTTTTATCCCAACTTCTCTACGCCTACATCAGTGTATATTTGTTTCCTATTTTGTGCGTTTCATAGCAGCCAAACCAGTGGGTGAGAAGTAGGTTCTCACATAGGTATAGATTTTGCTGCCACTGCTGCCTAGGGGCCATTCTCTGTGCCATTGCACCTGTGTCTCTTCTTTGGCGCTTTGTCTAGCTTTTAATGGGGTTGTTATGTTGTTGAATTATAGACCTTACTATATTCTGAATGTTAACTCTTTATCGGCTCTGTGGTTTTCTCCAGTGCTTTTCACCTTCCTGGAAGTATTTTTAATGGACAAGTCAAACATAGAGTAATAGTGACCTCTCCCTATACATACCAACCCCATCTCCACAGATCCACAAGCCACACAGACAGCAGGAATCATGGCTGGCTGCCTTGGCTGGAGTTTGAT
This sequence comes from Sigmodon hispidus, assembly GCA_004025045.1. Classification (NCBI taxonomy): domain Eukaryota; kingdom Metazoa; phylum Chordata; class Mammalia; order Rodentia; family Cricetidae; genus Sigmodon; species Sigmodon hispidus. The sequence continues at coordinate 78,829 of PVIH01000683.1, forward strand.
GGACTCAGATCTTCAAACGAAAGGCTAGCCACCTGTCCTTTGACCTTGAGGTAGGCTCAATTCTCAGGCAAATAGTAAAAAGAAAACAAATCAAAAAATCTAAAGACCATGGGATCATTGTGAAAGCAGACAGCAGAGAACACATTAGCACTGGAGGAAAGTAAGCCATTTTCCCCAACTGTAAAGTCAGAGTGAGCTTACTTCTGTGGGCACAAGGTGCTGGTAAGAGATTCCAACAGTCTTATTAGGAAGTAGTGGAAGGAAAGGGTAGGGCAGGGAAGAAAAGAAGAGCAAGACACAGCTCTATGAATGGAAATGTTATGGCCCTGGAGAAATGGTTCAATGGTTAAGGATGCTTGCAGAGGACACAAGTTTGACTCAGGACCCACATGGCAACTTACAACCATCCCTCCAGTTCCAGGTAATCTGATACCCTCTTCTAACCTCAGGCACTGGGCACATGTATGGTACACATGTATATGCAGGCAAAACACTCATACACAGAAAGAAAAATAAATCTTTTAAAATGTTATAATGTAACCTGTTATTTTGTATGCTAATTTTTTGAGAAGGAAATTTGAGGCAAAAGAAACTTGGAGACTTGGGCCTGGGTTCTGCAGCCCTCCTTATCTGCATGGACCAACCTGGTTTCCAAAATACTATATCATCTTTTGATACCGCCCCAAACATCATACAAATATATGGTACATACTTAAATCCACAGTAGAAGCATTGTACACATCTATTACACTACTCTAAGGGTCAGTAGACTTGGGGTTTACTTGGAGTTTTATTTAGTCTCAGCATTGTCATTCAATAACCTGTGCGTGTTGATTTGAAAATTTTGCATAATGTGTGATTTCAATTTGGAAAATGCAAAGCAAGTGAGAATAGTGAAACCATGTGCTTTGCTCCTCAAGAAGACTGGTTAAATTCCCAGAACCCACATGGTTGTTCACCATCATCTGTAACTATAGCTCCAGGGGATCTGCTGTTCTGACCTCTACTGGCACCAAGCATGCACATGGTATACACACATGCATGCAAGCAAACACACACATAAAAAGAATATATCTAATTTTAAAATTAAATAAAGCTAAAACCATCAACCAACCCCCTCCCGCCCCAAAATAACCCAAACCAAGGCTGGCAATAAGTGCTTTTGATAGCAGTCATCTCTCCAGCCTCGTTTTTATTTTTTGTTTACTTGCTTTTTTACTGAGACTGATATTAGCTGTGTAACCCAGCTGGCCACAAATTAGCAGCAATCTTCCTGCCCCTGTCTCCTGAGTGCTTAGAATACAAGCTACCCCAGGAGGCTCGACCTCAACCCTATTAATAATGCCTTTACAAAATGGGAGCCATAAGACTTTCTGCCCAGCTTCTTTTCTATCACTATCAAAGAATAAAGAGGGTCCCAGTTCACGATTCACTGTCTCAAGATTCCCTCTCGTTCTTGGGAGTCTGGCCCTAGCGGCCCAAAGTCTAGACCCAGTTGTGTCGTCACACAACGCACCTCCGCGAGACAGGAACGGATAGTATCTGTTCTCCCTATGATCTGCCCGGACTCCGAATCTCGCAGCACCGAGCGCTCAGGAGGACTCTGTTCTTGGTGCGCTTCCTGATTCTGGCTGCTTTGCCTCCGGTGTCAGACCTGAATTCCCAGCGCTGTAAGCTGTAGACAGCGTGGATCTTCACCGAAGCTGCCACTATGGGGATCTTGGAGAAAATCTCGGAGATCGAGAAGGAAATCGCTCGAACACAGAAGAACAAGGGTGAGGACGGGATCGGAGGGTTCTCCCTTTCTACCCTCCTTGTTTTTCTTGTCTCTAAAAATGAGGGAGCAACTGGAACTGCTTCTCGGAGGCTAGAGAAACGCCGGAAAAGTGCTCTGGCGTGTTATGAGGCGGGAGCGGGCCGATGCTGTTTTAGGTTCTTGACAGATCTGATCAGTGCTGAACGCAGTGATCTAGTAGGGAAATCTCAGCGCACACAAAAAGCCCATGACCTAGAACGGCAATGCCAGGGATTTTTTCCCCTAGGACCCTCATGCTTAGAAGGGCAAGCAGATCTCTCACAAAACAGCTTGCCCATGCAGACAGGCAAGCGCCAGCGAGGTAGTGTCAAAGAAATAGGGACTAGAGAATTTATCCAGTACGTACTTGCTATGAAACCTTGTAAAGTCATGTCATCTTTCGGAAACCCTATGTCCTCATCTGTAGATGGGAATAACTCCTGCTCTGTTGTAATTCACATGTGCAAAGCCCTTGCCACAGAGTGAGCACTTAACATTAGGGAAACATCAGATGAACCTCAACTCTAAGGGTTGGAGATCAGTGGAGAGAGGAGGTGGGATTGCCAAGCAGTGTTCTTGGGTGCTTTTCCCAGTCTTTCAGAAATATGACGAAGGAGTTAGTACTGCTGTCATTTCTGTTCTGCAGATAATAAACCGATGCACAAGGCTAAGTGACTTTTCTAGCCAGTAAATGACAGGGTGGAGTTGATCTGATTGAAATTCAGGCAACAGCAGGTTCATAGGTCCTGAGGCAAGGATGAGGTCAGTTTGTTCAGTTCTGTAATGTATTGGGGAGCAGTAGATGTTCAGAAAAAGGTGGGAGAAGGTGGCCAGGACAGGTGAGGTCTTGGTTCTCAACCTTAACCATATTTCCTTTTTGTGGTGCCTGAAATAGAATTCCTTCTCAATAATGCAACCCATTTCTCACAGATTTTGAAAACAGTATGGTACCCTAATAATACTGTAAGGGAGAAAGAAAAGGAAAGCCATTTATAGTGAAAAAGTATATTTTCCCTTCATGAATGCTGGGTGCAGTCAGGATGCAGGAAGTCAGAACAAACCTCTGCCTGAAGATAAAGAGATGGGCATTAATACAGGGAGGCTGTGTGGACCCGTGGATTTTCAAAGGTGCATCTCAGCATGGTGGATTCGTGTGTGCCACAGTGTCTCCTTCCTGCACACAGTGGTGCATCCACAGAATTCCAATACCATAGGAAATGTCCTGTCCATAGAGAAGCAGGGCAGTTCTGAGGCCTTCAAACCTGACCTAGGTTTTCTCTGGACATCTTTGGGATGTGACAAGTCATAAAGGATCCAGGAAATTCTTGACTGTTTGGAAATGGCCCATAATTCCTGTAAAGACTAAGGTATCAGAATGAATAGAAACAGCTTGGAACCTTTTTGCTTCAAGTACCATTAGTGCTGCCCACCGGTGCTCATTACCCACTGTCACCAGGGCTGAGGTCCCAGTGGGGGATACCAAGGGATGCTTTGAAGCAGAGGGTGGCTCTTGTGGTCACTTTGAGGGGACTGTTGTCTGGTCTTGACATTCTCAGCACATGGCCCTGTGTGGGTCCACATCTGACCCTGACTCTTATTTCTATCTTACTTTACATCCTTAGCCACCGAGTACCACCTGGGCCTGCTGAAAGCGAAACTGGCCAAGTATCGTGCCCAGCTCCTGGAACCATCCAAATCAGCCTCATCTAAAGGAGAAGGCTTTGATGTCATGAAGTCAGGCGATGCCCGGGTGGCACTGATTGGCTTTCCCTCTGTGGGTAAGGTCAGTGATGGTCCACATGGACCTTGGGGAGAACAGTAGAGGGTCACCTACCTGCTTGACCATTCTCTCCTCTCCTCAGTGCCTTACTTCACTGTCATCCTGACTTCGAGGCCACTCTCCCCTCACCTTAGCAGGAATAGTTGGCCTTCCAACTCAGCCAGTGACACACGTGAAGTGATGGTGTCACTGGAGTTTTCTAGAAAGTTTCTTCTGGAAAGTGGCTTAGTTTAATGTTATTTCCATATTGACTTACGTTTTATGTGGGAAGTAAGGGTAAGTAAGCATCATTGTCAGGGTAAATAAGGTTTTAATACATTTTAAGATTTATTGAGAGTTGGGGAGGGCACATGCCACATTGGCAATCATGGGACAGGGTCCTTAAGGTAGAACTCAGGTTCTCAGGCTTGATGGCAGATACCTTTAATCTGCTGAAGCATTTCACCAGCTACTATGTTTTTAATACTAGAATGATCTTGGATTTTTGTTGTTGTTACAGAGTTTCCACAGTTGATAGAACAGCTTTTTTTATTGGTAACATTGTTACATAAGGACAGCATTCTTGTTACAACTCATGTATCAATCTCAAGATGTTATTATCAAGTTCATACTTTGGTTCAGATCTCTCTAATTTCTCCCTGCCAACCTGGATTCCCCCATCACATTCACTTGCAAATCTCCCCAGTTCTAAGCAGCTGCAGCATACTTTGATTTTTACTTTTTGTTTTTGTGTTGTTTTAAAATAGGGTCTCACTATGTAGCTCTGGCCTGGAACTGACTCTATACACCAGGCTGGCCTCAAACTCAGAGATCCAGCTAGCTGCCTTTGCTTCCTGAGTGCTGCAATTAAAGTTGTGCTCCACCATATCTGGTAATTTTTAGTTTTATTTTACACATGTTCATGTGTACAGGTACACGTGTATGAAGGTGTTTGTGCATACATGTATGCATGTACACGTGGAGGTTAGGAAAATGTCAGGTGTCATTTCTCAGGTTTTCCACCTTTTTTTTTTTTTTTAAGACAGGACCTCTCACTAGCCTGGACCTTGCCAAATAGACTAGGCTTCCTGACCCAATCCTAAGGATTCCCCTGCCTCCACCTCCCTTCTAACCCCCAGTGCTGAGGTTATAGGACCACACCTGGCTTCTTTACATGGGTTCTGGGGATCAAACTCAGGTTTGCCACAATTTACAGATTCAGCTAATTCTCTTATCTTAAAAAAACAAAACAAAACAAACAAACAAACAACAACAACAACAAAAAAAAAACCCTTCATTACTGGAGATGGCAGCCACCTGCCCTGAGCCACAGTCCCACCCAGTTTGATGCTCTAGACATTCTGGTGAAGTGCCGCTCAGACGTTTCACTTGAGGTTAGGGTTAGGTTAGCTCTGGAACTCTGTCTGCTTCAGCACACTCCCACAGTTGTGTTCCGCCAGCCCAGCCTGGCTCGAGGCCTGCCTGATCTCATCTACTTCCTGCCTGCCCTAGTTTAGCATCTGCCATTTCTCAAGGAGGCCTGCTTCCTTGTGGGGAAAGTAGTAGAAACCAAGACCAGAACACTGTCTTACTTTTTAGCAGGGCTCCTGGCATCCAGATAATAGAGCAAAGACAGACACAGAAGGCTTCCCGGAAGCAGGCCTGCAGGTACCTCCAGGTCTGCACCAGGGCCTGGACAGCTCCTGAATCCATCACAGCGCACTGCACCAAAGAAGGGAACAAGCAGCAGGCGCTGTCTCCTTGAGTGCGGCTATGGGCCAGGCATAATGTGTTTGCTTTGTTTTCCCCTTTGTACTTAATGTGTCTATAAAAGAAAGCCATGTCCTTAGTGAGTGCTGTGAAAGGCAGCCTGTGGTAGCCCGCCTTGCCGGGTAGCTCATCTGATCTAGGACCAGAGATATACACCCAAAGTTAGCCTCCAGTGTCATTGCTGGGTAAGGTGGCAACCACTGCTTTCAGAACCAGTTCCTCTGCCCATGTGAGACTTCCTTTATACCCCTAGAGCAGCAAGCTCAGAATTGTGGCTTTACTGGAGCAGCAGGCCAGAGAGGCTGCTGGGACAGGTAGGGAGATCTTAACCAGGAACCAGGGTGCTCCTGGGACAGGCATGAGTCCTCCAAAGAGCATGGACTCCGGGGCCAGGCCACGTTTGTAGGCTAGAGACCATCTCTCTCTGAACGGTTATTCTCCACACTCATTCAAGCCCTCGGCTAAGGTTGGGGAAGCTCTGTCTCTGGCTACCCGGCAGCCCTTGTCCCATAGGGACTTGCCCAGGAGTCTGAGTTGGGACTTGTTAGGGCAGCGGCCTTTTTTTCCCCTAGTCCACCTTCCTGAGTCTGATGACCTCTACGGCCAGTGAAGCTGCGTCCTATGAGTTCACCACCCTGACATGCATCCCTGGGGTCATTGAGGTAAGTGGAGTGTGTGCTGGGCCTGTGTTTGCACTTGTGAAGTGTGCACTGTGAGAGCATCTGAGGATGGTGTCTGAGTGGGGACACCCTGCAGTATGCCCTTCTAGAGAAGTCCTGGCTGGCCTAGAACTCTGGCTTATCCCAGTAGACCTGGCCCATATACGACAACTCTGTCTGGTGCTCCTGTTCTCTATACATCAGCTATAGTGGGATTAGGGTGGATCTCACCACTCCCAGCTTTCCCTGTGCTGGGATTAAAGGTGTGTGCTATTGAATCCCAGCTGTTTGTCCTTATACTCAAGGATCTAGAAATTCCTGAGCTATCTGCCTAGGTTTTGACTGTGTGTGTGTGTGTGTGTGTGTGTGTGTGTGTGTGTGTGTGTGTGTGAGTGTGTATAATTTCGAATATTTCAGGTTTTATTAAATATGTAACATATCACCACATCCAGCTCTGGTCCCTGACTGCTGGCTGGTTGGCCCCTTACCCCTATGAAGTTTTAGCCTTCAGGCCATGCTTACATGGGTAGCAGATGTTGGGGCCTTGTGTCTCCACATGGTTTATTGATTACTCGGCAGTGTGTTCAGTGGGCCTTCCCAGGCAGCTCCAGGTGTCTGATGGTCTATGCCAGGCAGAGACAGATGATGAGGCCCAGACTTGGCCACAGTTGATCTGAGCCGTGGGCCCATTGTAGGTGCCTAGGCCCAGGCAGGCTCCTGGCCACAGTGTAGGCCTGGCCTCACTCTTCCCTTCTCTTCCTAGTACAAAGGTGCCAACATCCAGCTCTTGGACCTTCCTGGAATCATCGAAGGAGCGGCTCAAGGTGGGAGCAGGACAGGCGGGAGGGAGGCAGACTGGAGCCTGTCACTGAGTGTTGAGATGGAGGGGTGTCGTGGAGATCACCTCTGTATCCCTAGTCCAGACAGGACAGGCTGCAATTCAGATGCTGGTGCCATAGTCACTCTATGCTATTAGTCCAGTGGTTGAATGTACGCCAAGCCACAGTCTCCTTATCGTTAAAATGGGCATAGTCATACCAAACTCCCAGCTGTGTTAGGGAGGAAATGAACAGTGTTCATGAAGCCTGGCTGGACCTACTCCAGGAAGGAGAGGAAGGTCATTATCACCCTGTCATTCCACTTAAAGTGGTGACTTCTAGAACCAGTCTTAGCTGGGCTCAGGTGGTACACACCTCTATTCCCAACACTCTAGGCTGAGGCAGGAAGATCATGAGTTCAGGACCAACCTAGGCTACATAAGTGAACCCTGTCTCAAAGGACATAAATGAATAAAACCATCCTCCATGAATAAACAGCTCATGGATTCTCCCCAGATGCCAGGAAAATCGTAGCACAGGGTGGAATGTAACAGGAATGATGACGGTCTGTAGGGGGCTGGAGATCAAGGTGTTTCAGGCTGCATAGTCACATTGTCCTACCTCTTGCCTGCGCCTTATCAAGGCATATCCTTCCCTCTGCCTGTCCAGGGCGAGGCCGTGGCCGGCAGGTGATTGCTGTAGCACGCACAGCTGACGTCGTCGTCATGATGCTGGATGCCACCAAGGGAGATGTGCAGAGGTCTGTGCAGAGGGTGGGGGAACCCACAGGGCCAGTGATGGTCCATGTGTCTGGGCTCAGGCCTGTTTCTAACCTAGTACCCCAGTCCTATATGTATGTCCTCTCCTCCAGGTGCTGTCCATAGGACTGGAGATCTCAGGCTCCCGTCCAAGGGTCATAGCCTTGGTTATTGCCCACCCATGCAGTTAGAGGGCCACACCAGCCTGCCTCTGGCAGGAGGCCCTGGGAGCTCCTCTAGCCACTCATGAAGGCTCAGTCTAGCCTCCGCCTCAGAAGCTCCACCACAGCTTTAGGCTGCTGGGTTGCTAGGGAAGGGGTTAGGGGAGGGAGCTGGCTTCTTCCTATGCCAGTAGTGCCGCCTGGGCCATGGGGAGCTGTATGCCTCGCTCAGAAACAGCCTCCAAGGCTCAGGCTTTGCCTAGGTCCCTGCTGGAGAAGGAACTGGAGTCTGTGGGTATTCGCCTGAACAAGCACAAGCCCAACATCTACTTCAAGGTATGTCCACACTGTACCCGGGGTAGCTCGGACACTGCCTGGCCATCAGCAAGGGCTGCCAGCTGCCCCTGCTGCCCTTCCTCAGCAGCTTTCTCTGCCTCTCTCTCGTTCAGCCCAAGAAAGGTGGCGGCATCTCCTTTAACTCCACAGTCACACTGACACAGTGCTCGGAGAAGCTGGTGCAGCTCATCCTGCACGAGTACAGTATCCTTTCGGGGAGGACCTCCTAGCCTGGGGGCAGCTGTCTGGGCTCAGGCCCAGCCACACATGTGCCAATTGGCTTCCTGGCTCTTCACTGGATGGTCAGGTGGCTAGGTGACATCTAGAAGAAAATGTTCTGAGGAACTGTTCTGAGAACTGGGGGTCTCTGGGTTGGAGAGGAAGCAGGGACTATGTATATACTTGTTAGTGGATGCTAGAGAATGGGCTAGGGCTCCGGAGACAAGAGATACTAGTAAGTCAGACCAAGCCAGCCTTCCCATGAGACTCCTAGACAGCAGCCTGTAGTTCAGGTGCTGCTGTATATTTTGTGGCTTAGGGGACAGAAGAAAGGGTTCCTCAAGTTTTCAGAGTGAACTCAAGCAGATTGTGACCAGGTCCTTATGGCTGCTGCATTTTATTGCTTGGTTCCCCCACTGAAGGACATATAGGGATGCCAATACACAGCTTGTCCTTAATCTGAGCTACTCAGAGATCTTCAACGCTGAAGTACTCTTTCGAGAAGACTGCTCTCCAGATGAATTTATTGATGTGATTGTGGGCAACCGGGTGTACATGCCCTGCCTATATGTAAGTGATATGCCTGGGAGTGCCCTGGCCCAGGCCACATGGCTTTTTCTCTGAGTGCATCTCCTGCACTGAGGTGACCCAGATAGCCACCCACTGCTTCTCTTGTCCCCCTCACTGAGAGCTCAGGCTCTCCTCTGCCTCAGTGGCTGCTGGAGTCTTGGCGCCCTGGGGATCTTGGAACCAGGGTTCCCGCCCACCTAGCCCTTCCCTTTCCAGGGGGTCTACTCCAGCCAGAGTCATTGAGGGGGTAGGCCCTTGGGCAGGTGCAACCTTTGAGGTCCTGTCCCTGTCTGCCTGCTCCTCCACTGCCTACCTCCAACTGTCCAATCTCAGGTGTACAACAAAATCGACCAGATTTCTATGGAGGAAGTAGACCGTCTAGCTCGAAAACCCAACAGTGTGGTCATCAGGTAAGAAAATGGCTGCCTGCTGCTCCTCTCCTTTCTGGGTGGTGGTTGCTTGTTTATCTTGAAATAGTCTCCCTCTGTAGCCCTGGTTATCCTGGGCCTTGCTGTGTAGACCAGGACCTGGCCTTAAACTCCCAGAGACTTCTGCCTCTGCCTCCCTAGCACAGGGATTAAAGGTGTGCGTCACCACGCCCCTTCTTTCTGACTGTTCTCCTCACTGGAAATAGGCCTGCTGGCTGGCCACCTCAGCTTGGAGAAAGCTAGAACCTCTAGCGCGTGTGAGACCCAAGAGTGTGAGAGCTCAAGCCTGGGAGTTGTAGGAAGGATTCCCGTAGCTCTGGGGGGAATGTTCTGTCGTGTCTGTCAGGCTCTGCTTGAAAAATACCATGGCTAAGGGTTATAAAGCTTTGTAGTGAGTACAGTTCTCAGAAAGCTGAAGATGACCACCTGTGTTGGCACCTCGGGAGGTGTGTGCTGTCAGGAAACAAAACTGCATGGGTGAAGTCCACCCTGACCACTGCTCCCTACCTCCTTTGCTGAGTGGGCCAGGGGACGCCGGCTAGCAGTCACTGGCTCATTTCCTGAATCCACCTGCAGGGGATGGATGCCTTTTCAGGGTGTTTATACTAAGTCCTCTGCTTCTTTGCATTCCTCGATCAAACCAAGTGTTCTAACGCTTCATAAGGGCATGGCCTTCGGGAGCAGATGACAGCTAAGGGTTGCCTCCTAGACACTGCAGCTACTGCAAAGGGCACATTCCCTCCTGCTGCCTCCCACATACTTGGCTGCCTAGGACATACTCATTCTCACTGGGAGGTGGACACCTCCCCAGCTTGTGGCTAGCACAGCATTCAGGGCCACCTGGGTTCCCCCTTTGTATTCTGAAATACCCATGGGTAGCCCTGGGCCTTTAGCAATCCATCTGTCCTCTTTAGAGAAGAGTGAACATTCCCACCATCCCATTGCAGCAGGCCTCTGTTCCTTAACGGGTACCAGGAGTTCCCTATAGCATGCAGCCACACTGATCCACAGGGGATGCTGTATTTTTTATAAATATATATATTTATTGATTTATTATGTATACAGTATGCAGAAGAGGGTACCAGATCAAATTATAAGTGGTTGTGAACCACCATGTGGTTGCTGGGGATTGAACTCAGAAACTCTGGAAAAACAGTCAGTGCTCTTAACCTCTGAGCCATCTCTCCAGCCCCTGGAGATGCTGTATTCTATCAGTCATGATGCCAAGTAACTAAAGGCATGACTACCATCATACTAACCTGCTTGTTCCTAGGGGTAACAGCAGGGTCACACTGGCCTTGGTAATACTGCCCAACAGTAGAGACTGTGGCTTCTGAGCCTTGGGGCCCTGCCTGCCTGACACTGCCTTCTCTGCAGCTGCGGCATGAAGCTGAACCTGGATTACCTACTGGAAATGCTTTGGGAGTACCTGGCCCTCACCTGCATTTATACCAAGAAGAGAGGACGTAAGTTGAGGGCAACAGCTCAGGATCGACTGTGCCTCCTGCAGCTTTCCAGGGGCCAGAGGTCTCCATGCCAGCCTGTCTATTAGAGCCAACCCTGCTCTTGCTTTCACGCAAAGAAGCTTGGCCTAAGCCCACGTGGCAGAGATGCCAGCCGTGGGGCAGCTGGTCTGGAAGCTACACTAGGTCCCCACTGGCCACAGCAGTTTGTTCTCTTGCTCTCCCTGCACAGTAGCAGGCCCCTGGTTAGATAGATCCCTCACTCTGTCTTCATCCCTGGCACACACGTGCTCACATAGGCCAGGTTACCTGAACTGGAGACCCGTCCCACCTTCCAGTGGGTTCTGTACTGAGTGACAGTGACATGACCCAAGGTTCCATGCTGAAGGTCAAATGGCAAGGAGTGAGGCTGGGGGCTTGGGAATAGAAAGGATCCCTCTAGCCAGTGCCCCCTTGTAAAGGAAGCCCAATCCAGCCCAGGCAAAGACTGGTTGACATGCCTCTATCTCCCTACAGAGAGACCAGACTTTACAGATGCCATCATTCTCCGGAAAGGGGCCTCTGTTGAGCACGTGGTAAGTTGAAGCCTACCTGAATGAACGGAATAATGAGGCCTCTGGGCTGTTTGTTCCAGCCAGGGTAGGGAGAGATGAAGTAAACAGGCTTGCCTTGCCTTGCCTGGTTATTGTTCACTGAGATAGCTTCCTCCTCAGTGGACATAGCAGCATTTCCTGTCCTGGAAGATGGGCTAACACCTGCAGGGAGGCTAAGATCCCACTGAAAAGGCTCAGCTGCTCTGGAACTGAGAAGGTGCCGTTGTCTCACATCTGATGCTGCAGGGTCATTCTGGTTGGCAGGGAGAGCTTGTTGTTATATTCTTCAGTGTACATGGAGCTCGGCCTGAGAAAGGCCCTTCCGGATGTTTTTTCCCTCCCACCTGGTGGCAGAGCGGCTGCTCTGAGCTGTCACCTCCTGTGAGCACCTTCCAGTCCCCCAGGGCACCTGAGGCCTAGCTACTCTGCCTTCCTCCCCAACTGCCTTGGCTGCTTCTTGCCCCAGCATTCGCTCATTAAATACCAAAACCAAAGACGGTAGGTAGCCCTGGTCTTACCAGAGCTTAGCAGGTGTCAGCCCCTGTTCCCAGAGCTCAGTAGTTGTGTGTGCATCATGGCATGCTCACATGTAGTTCAGGAAGAAATTTGGAGGGCATGGACTGAGATACCCTGCAGTCCAAACTAAGACTGAGTACAGACTTGAAGGAACATCATAGGCAGGGAGTTCAGGGTTAGGTGCCTTTCCCTGGTGGAATTGCTGCCTGACACAACCCAAGTAGCTTCAGCCACACAGCCACATTCCTGAGTTCATTTCTTAGGCTTTGTTTTCATCCAGCCCTGTTATTCTTAGGATCTGGCTTCTGGAGGCAGGAAACAGCCATTCCTACATTCCCTCAGAAAGACAGCAGTAGGCAGGCCCATTCAGCCCTTCATTTGGCAAGTCTAACCGGAGCCAACAGGGTAGCAGCCTGTGGCACTTGGACACAGCCAGCCTAGTAACCTTCTGGGCCCAGGTTTCACGGTCCTGGGCTAAGGAGGGATGAGAGCACTCACCCCAGTCTCTTCGGGAGCCATGCTGTAGTGCCCCCTGCTGGGAGCTCTAGACACATGTGCTGGCCCTTAGAGAAGAGCATGCTCTGTGGACCAAGCTGCTTGTCTAAGTGAGTCAGGTCTCACCATATATGGTAGGAAGAGCAGACCAGCAAGAGAAGGGTGTGTTGTGTATCAGGAAAAGCATGAAGGCCCAGAGTCAGGGACAAGGGTGAGGAATGGGTGCGGAAGCACTCAAAAGAGAAAAGGCCAGTGGGATGGGAGAGGACCTTTGACCTTTGTTCAGAGCCTGGACTTTGTCCCAGAGAAATCTTCCCTGTGAGGAAGATGTCCGCCCCTACCCTGAGGCAGGCATTACAGCCTGGGTGCTGGCAGAAACCAGAAGAGCAAACCAAACGTGCAGACTTTTCATTCTCTACCTTAGTCCCTCTTCTGGGGAGGACAAACCCCTAGGGCCTTTGTGATACAGCTGCGGTGGCTCTGAGGGTGAGCAGTGGCCTTGTCCATGAGAGGAGGCTAGGAGCCCTATAGCAGAAGACTCTCAACAGTACACTTGCTTTTTGTGGTGGGGGAGGTAGGCATCTGTGTAGCCCTGCCTGTCCTAGAACTCAACTCTGTAGACCAGGCTGGCCTCAAACTCAAAGTTTCGCCCACCTCTGCCTCCCAAGTGCTGGGATTAAAGGCCCGTGCCACAACTGGCCCTACACACATTTTTCCTAAAAGGTTACAGGCCCTCTCAAAAAAAGTCCCCTGGTGAGCCTGTGGTAAATGGGCCTGCTGGGAGTGTCCTTTCTGTTAGTGCTTGTGGCAAGCCACAGAGGAGAGCTCTGCTGCTAGGGTTTCAGGCGGATACGGGGTTATAGAAGTTTGCTTTTAGACTGCCGGCAGCACTATTATCATTATTATTATTATTATTATTTTATTATTATTATTTAATGATGGCCAGACCAAAATGAGCTCAAAAAGTTATTTGTTGACCAGAGCTGACGTGTAGGCCACAGTGTTCATTCTCTGTCCTTGAGACATGGGAGTTAGGAATTGGTTGTTATGTTTGTTACTAATGTCACCCGCTTAGTCAGATGACTTCCCATTATCTGTTCAGGAAATATTCTTGCAGGTCTTATGGAAGAGGAGTGACATTGCATAGTCCATTCACAGCCACCCCCACTGGGCTCTGCTGATGCCTCACCGTGGCAACCAGGGGTCCATATGCTGGGACAATTGCCAGCTGCCCTTCATGGTCTTCCTGTGACCTTCATCCCGCTTAGCACTGCGGGGCAGATGTGGGCTGGCCCAGGAGAGAAATAGGATGTGGCATGCATTATGCTAAAGGCCACAGCTGGAGACAGGAGCCTTGAAAGCCAGTGGGCCAGAGTTAGGACTCAAACCTCAGTGGGCGTTCGAAAGCCTTCCTGACCTTTTCTAAGGGAGCATTTGTCTGGTTGTCCAGGAGAAACAGGCAGAGGGCTATGACTGCAGAAATGTTCCTGGGTAATGATTCCAAACCCACTTAGAGCTGGGAATGGGTGGGGTGAAGTAAGGGCTCATGCTTGTGAGGTCTGTGGTCTGCCTTTACTCACGGTCTGAGCTGTCAAAGCACCTCGTGTGGGGTGGTTATTCACCACAAGCCCCAGCTTTTATGTAGGCTCACTTGCAGGGCCTCATCTCTCACTCTCCATCCCCTAGTGCCATCGCATCCATCGGTCACTGGCCAGCCAGTTCAAGTATGCCTTGGTGTGGGTGAGTCTGGGCAGGAGCTGGGAGGAGGCTGGAGCCAACAGCCCCAGGGTTAGGCTCAGCATGACATCCTTGACAGCATTCTTGTCCTTCTGCATGGGGACCCTCATGTCTGTCTGTCCTGCCCCATAAATAACCTGAGCTGGAAGGAGGTCTCTCCCCTTCAAGACTAAATGGGATACTTCACTGTCCAGGTCCACAGGGTTTGCACTTTCTCTGGCATCCACCCCTCCCCCAACCCTGCTGTCTTCCTGCTGCCTTGGCCACCCAGAGACTGACATGTCCCCTCTACCCCCTTCCATCAGGGTACCAGCACCAAGTACAGCCCACAGCGGGTAGGCCTGACTCACACCATGGAGCATGAAGATGTCATCCAGATTGTGAAGAAGTAGTCACACCAGCCTGCCGGCTTGGCTCCTGGGAACTCAGACGCCCCCAGGACATACAAACCAGGAAAAGTACAAACACATCCCCCAGGAAGGGACTCGGAGTCAGCTGTTTCCATAAGCTTCTTCAGTAAGCAGTGTTCGGACAGGCGAGGCTGGAGACCAGGGCTTTGCTGAGGACATTTCCTGGAAGCCTGTTCTTATGATAGGTTTTCTAGGGCCTGTGCAGGCTGTGTCCATGTCCCGTGCCCATCTGGTCACCCACATCCTCCCAGCCAGCCTCCAGCTGACCCAGGCTCACAGCAGGCCCGCCTGGGTCCCCGAGGCTGAGACTTCCTACAGTAACTGTAGCGTTTAGCAGGCTCAGGATGAAACCTCCCAACACCAGGCTGTCCCTCATAGAAGCCAGGGCCCAGCCAAAGTGTCCTAAAGTGCCTCCCCTTGGAGCCCCTCCCAGGCAGGTGGGGCCTGTGAGTCTGGCTCTGTTTCCTTCTGAGCTCCTATCTCTGCTCTCCTTTCTGAAATAAATGGGAAGTGATTTCTGCCCAGACCGGGGCAACTTGTATTTCTGTTGCTTGGCCCAGTGGTGGAGGGAGCAGTAAACCTGCCCCGGAGAGGGGAGTGAGTATAGCCTGGGACTGGCCTGGGTGACCTCTCCTCGGCTGCCAGAGTAGACAGCATCCTTAGGAAGCTTGGAAAAAGGCCTCTCTGAGTGCAAGGTAGCTGATACTCCAGTCAGGAGGAGGGTCTACTGGTGCTGGCTAGGTCCTGTGCCTCTTCGTGGACAGCACACAAGTGCTCTCGGCTGCCTGAGAAATGAGGCTTTGGGGTGCGCTGCCATTTCTGTGCGGTCACCAGGAAGGGAGCGAGCTCTGAGGCTGGAGCTAGCCTGCTGCTCCCCAGCCTGCCTGTTCCTTGTTCCCATGTCAGCTGCTCCCGCTTTCCAGAGACAAAACAGGAATAATAGATGTCATTAAATATACATTGGGCCCAGGCAGTCAGTGTGGCAGCCTGAGCCTCTATCCAGCTCTGGAGGCAGACATAGGACCCCCAATAACAGCATGCAGGTTGGGAGCCAGCCACGGGACCCAGGTAAGGGACTCTGGGTCCTTGGGGTTCTGCCACTAGCCCCCGACATTGCGGAGAAGGGGCAGGAGAGGGGCTGCCTTGGCCTTGACTCCCTGGGTACCTTTCTGAACTCCACTGTCTCCTGTGAGATGGGCATGGTGCCCGTGTGACTCCTTGGCAACAGCAGCACACCAGGACAGGTAAAGGTGAAGCTACTTCGGCTCTTTTCCCTGAGGGTTCAAGGAAGGAATCCATTGGGGCAGTGGTGTTCCCTACTCAACTGCAGAAAAGCCTCGATCCTGGGAAAGGATGGGCCATGAGCCTGGGTAGCAACCAACTCCAGGCCTGCTCTGTCCCTCCAGGGCAGGTGGGGAAGGTGGGAGGCTGGGTTGGGGACAGTTCTGACTTTTATGTGTCAGGTGTCTCCATCTGTCCTGTCCTGGGCTGTGTGGCTCTAGCCATTCTGGTCTGACAGTCTAAGCCTGCAAGTGAAGGAAGTGCCCACCCAGAATAGGGTGACCTAGCAGCTCACTGTGCCTTTTGGGTGGGACACCCCCAAGCATCTCCAAGGTTACTGACCCAGGGAACTGTCAACCTCCCTGGTCCCTTCCTCTAGCTGTCATTCTAGCCACTCTTCAACAGAGCCCCCGGGCTCACCTGGCCATGGGGCATTCTCTCTGCCCCTCACTGTTTGTTTCTCTTGCCTCACAGTTCCAATTTTGAAAAACTTCCCCAATAGCCACATCCATCTGCACTCTCCAGAGCAGAGGAGTATGATCAGGGCCAAAAAATGATTAATTGATAGATAGATAGATAGAAAGAAAGAAAGAAAGAAAGAAAGAAAGAAAGAAAGAAAGACTGACTCCTGGGTCTGTACAGTTGATTTGCTATGTAATCTGTCTTACCTATGCTTAACATGGCAAAGTGCCACTGAGATAATTCTCTCAAAATCCCAGAGACTCAAGGCCCAGGTCAAAGTGAACAGGACTGCTTTTCGGGCCTCTCCTAGCTTCCAAAGGCTCTTTTGGCTATATTCTCTAGTGTCCTTTATCCTGTGTACCATCACCCAGAAAGTTAAGTGTCCAAGCTATCTTTTGGCCACCTCCCTTTGTGACTTCCTTTCCCAGGCACAGATCCCTCACCAGCAGTATCTCCCTCAAACAGCTCCCGGTGCCACATGTGAAACAATCATGTCTTCAGTCCACGCTTTCTTGGCCTTCCCAGGCTCAGCACAGCCGGCCGCGGCCTCTGTAGCCTCTGTCTCCCTCCTGTCTTTCCTCCCTTCCTGTTCTCAGGAAGTCAGGCCAGCTTTGCAGGTGTGCAGTCTCATAAAGTAATTTAAAACAGGCTGGCCGGTGGTGGCACATGCCTTTAATCCCAGCACTCCAGCAGATTCCTGTGGGTTCAAGGTCAGTCTGCTCTAGAAACCCTGTCTTGAAAAGAAAGAATAAAATAAAATAAAACAGACTTGAAAGTTGGAGGACCTTTTGGCTGGAGTTTGAGGGTAAGCAGCTGGGACCCTGCAGCTGTTAGGAGGGTAGGACAAAGTCACAGTCTGAGCTACAAGGACAGCGGGCGTGCTTTGCAGCAAAAGTTCAAGAAGCTGCATGGATGAGGCCGGGCATGGCAACACCACGAGCTTTTAACCCTAGCACTTGGGATGCCTCCCAAGTAGATTTCTGGGTTCAAGACCAGTATGGTCTACAAGGCAAGTTCCAGGACAGCTTGAGCTATACAAAGACCCTGTCTCAAAAAACAAAACAACAAAAAAATTTAATATTTTATTTTTATTTTATGTGAATTGGTGTTTTGCCTGCATGTATAACTGTGTAAAGGTGTCAGATCTTGGAATTACAGACAGTTGTTAGCTGCCATGTGGATGCTGGGAATTGAACTCAGGTCCTCTGGAAGAATAGTCAGTGCTTTCAACAGCTGAGTCATCTCTCCAGCCCCCCCCCCATTTTTTTAAACTATGTGTATGTGTGTATGAGTGAAGATGCCCACAGTAGCCAAAGGTATCACATTCTCCCCGAGCTGGAGTTACAGGCAGCTGTGAACCGTCATGTGGGGGCTGGGAACATGGGTCCTCTGCAAGAACATTATGCACTCTTCACCACTGAGCCATCTCTTCAGCCCTAAATTGACTCTTTTAAGCAGGCAGGCATGGAAGTAAGGGTCTGGGTCCATTGAGGTGGTTCAGCAGCTACGGCACTGTTGTCAAGCCTGATAGCCCATGTTCTATTGGGTCCCACCCGCTCGAAGAAGAGAACCAACCTCAGCTGAAGCTGTCTTCTGACATGCACATGCCCACACAGTAAATAAACAAATAAAAGCTTTAAACTGTTCTATCACAGAAGGACTTCTGGGGTATATAGCATTAAGGAATAATCATTACCCCATTTCCTTAACATGTCTTCAGGAAAATCACCAGTCCAGAATGGTCTCCTGTTCAATAATTGACAGTATCATTTGGGTTGACTCTTAAGGAAGGGATCAACAGTATGTTTGGAGGGCAATTTAGACTTCTGTGGGTTTTCTGGAAAGAGAGTAGAGGAAGAAGCTCTCATACAGGCCAGGATGACCTCATATCTACTGTGTAGCTAAGGATGACTTCAAACATCTGGTCTACCTCCTGTTGCAGTGAATACTGAGGTCCAGTGGATGTCTGCTAGGATTCCCAGGTTCTTGTGTCTTATAACAGGAAGCTGGATGGAGACCTGAGGAGAGTGGTAGAGGAAGAAAGGGTTCATCAGTAAAGCAGTTGCCAGGAGAGAGGTGGGCTACAGCAGGGGATGGAGGGTCAGCAGCTCAGTGGTTCCTGCACCCCACAGACTGGATCGATCCTTCATAGGTCCATTGTTTAAACTTTTTTATTTGTTTGCCTTGGTATTTTCCTGGAACTGGAACTACAGACAGTTGTGAGCTGCCATGTGGGTGCTGGGAATTGAACCTCGGTCCTTTGGAAGAACAGCTAGTGCTTTTAACCGCTGAGCCATCTCTCCAGCCCCCATAGGTCCTTTCTTTGTAAGGTTTGCTTTTTGCACACTTCACACAGATTGGCTTTGGCAGGAAGTATTTCCAGTCTGGTGCCTTAATATGGACTTCTTTACTTCACTCTGCCCTATTTCCTGCCATAATCATCCCTGGGAGCCATGGTCCTAGAAGAAGCCTTCTGGGCAGTACTGAAGGATAATGGTGTGTGTGTGTGTGTGTATTATTTTATTTACATGAATGTTTTGCTTGTGTTTATATGTATGTACATTTCTGGTGCAGAGGCCAGAAGAGGATGTCAGATTGCCTGGAACTGGAGTTACAAATGGTTGTGAGCGCCCATGTGGATGCGGGGAAGCAAAGCCAGGTCCTCCACTAACAGGGCCTTCTAACTGCTGAGTCATCTCTGCAGCCTGTTTTCTATAGGTCCTACATGCTGATGAGGGCACAGTCTCTACCTAGGAGGGACCTGGCGACTCCCAGCTATAGCGAAGCTTCAGATCCCCGTAAGGAGTAAAGTCTGGAACTTGTATACTTAGAAAACACAAATTTGGGGGCTGGAGAGATGACTCAGAGGTTAAGAGCACTGACTGTTCTTCCAGAGGTCCTGAGTTCAATTCCTAGGAACCACATGGTGGCTCTCAACCATCTGTGATGAGGTCTGGTGCCCTCTTCTGTATACTGTATACATAATAAATAAATAAATCTTTAAAAAAAAAAAGATTAAAAAAAGAAAAGAAAACACAAATTTTACAAGAAGGTTAAGAATACTAGGTCTAAACAAAACTAACAGTTCTGCCAACCAATGACCCCAGAAAAGACAAGCAGCCACGAAAGCAATAACTGATTCTCTGTAGAGAGCTGCATGTGACCACCTCGACCAGCAAGGAAGACACAACACTGAGCTCTTCTTTCAGCAGTTTATTCAGGAACCTTAAATAATTTTCTGACTTCTTCTGACTGACCCCAGGGAAACCCACCTGCAGCCTAAATAGCCCCTGGGCAGCCAACCCTAGTGCTCCACATGGGCACTACCAATAGGCCCAGGTAGGAGGAAGCAAGCCAGATTCTTAGCCTTAGCCAATTATGGAGTTGTTTATCACTGAGAGCAGTGGATAGGTGGAGGGTGGAAGCTAGCGCCATCTTTAAGGCGTGGCTGCATGCAGCTCTCTACAATTCCCCCAGGCCGGTGCCATCATTTTTAAATTTGCTCCTGACCATGAGATCCTTTGGACTTTTTATTATTTTATTTATATTGCGTATTCTGCCTGATTATATATCTGTACATTATTTACATTCCTGGTACCCATGGAAGGCAGAAGAGGGCATCAGATCCCCATGAACTGGAGTTACAGACAGTTGTGAGCTACCATGTGGATGCTGGGAATTGAACCCAGGTCCACTGGAAGAGCAGCCAGTATTCTTGTGGCTGAGCTAGCTCTTCATCTCCAAGGACTATTTAAAAAAAAAAAAAAAAAAAAAAAACAACTGAAAGAATCCAATGGTGTAATATATTAAAAGGAAAATAGTATAATGTTATAATTGAGTACATATTAAACCAGCAATGCCTACAGACAATGGTAAAAAAACAACATATAAATTACAGCTACTAGTGGGTTATAAATAGGACTTATCATTTTATTTAAAAAGTTCAGACTTTTTTGTTCTTTGTTTAAAAAATACACTTAAGTATTTTGTCATTTCACAGGTTGTAAGTGGCCTTGTTGTAAGATGTCCTTGAACCTGTGGAGACTCAGATAAGTCTTACTTTAGGAAATAACTCAGAATTCTTTTATAGTCTGGGTGAAACTGGCCTCTATTTACCTTGAGAAGCTGTCAGCAAACATCAGAAGATCTTTTGACAATGAAGCATTTGAGTAAAATCCAACTGTCTACCATCATCACTGGAGCTTAAAGGTCTAGACAGCCATGAACACAGACTGTCTAGAGGAGGAAGCTACGTCCCCTGACTTTTAGATGAAGGCTCCCAATGTCATGGCTTGTGGCTGGGCTATGGGTAGGGCAGTTCTCAGAGCAGACAACAGCTTGTCTGGCTAACTAACATTCGCACTAACAATGACTACTACACAAGTTCACTTAGTGAAGGACCCTGGCTCAGAATTAGGCAGAGAGTGGAACCCCGATATTAGAAATAAAATTAACATTTTGGAAGTTTAATTTTGTTTTGAGAAAAGGTTCTCTGTGTCTTCCGGCTGTCTTGGAGCTCACTATGTAGACCAGGCTATCCTGGAATACACAGAGATCCTTCTGCCTCTGTCTTCTGAATGCTGGACATAAAAGTGCAATGTTACATCTACCTTATCAAAATTAACATTTTCACCTGTCATGTCACAAGTTACCCCAGGTGCCTGATGGCTTCAGTTGCTTTTTTTTTTTTATGGCTTTTAGTAGGAGACCTTGAACAGTATCAGTTTTTTTGGGTTTTTTGTTTTTTTGGTGGAGTACACAAATGTTTTTAATTAACATTTTTTCTTTATTTTACATACTGATTACAGTTTCCCCTCCCCCCTTTACTTCTGTTCCCGCCCCCTAACCCCGATCTACACCCCCCCATCATTCTTTGAGGTCAGCCATCACCGAAGTGGAGGGCTTCTCTTCCCTGTGAAGTGGGACGTCCATCCTTTATAGTGATTCTAGTTCCAGGGGATCCACGCCCTCTTCTGGCCTCTACCACACATGCAGGCAAAACACCCACACATATAAAACTAAACACATAAATCTTTAAAAATAAAACTAAAGTCATAAGCCTGGGGTGAGGGACATGACTCCACTCAGCATGCATGGAGTCCTGAGCTTAGTCAACAGCATCATGTGAGAGCTGGGTGTGGGCTCACCTTTGCTCATTCTCCTAGCACCCGCCTGAGAAATAGAAGATGATTAGAAGTTCAAAGTCATCCTTGGTTATATAATTTGAGGCCAGCCTGGGCTACATGAGACCCTATATCTCAGGGAGATAAAGAAGGAAGAATGGAAAGAAAAAATAGATCTTACCTCTGGCTGGTGCCTCACCAGCTGCCATAGGTCCTGTGGGCATCCACTTATATTTCAGGCTCTTATGTCCTGGGATATACTAGATATACTAGACAGAGAGGGCCAGCAAAATGGGTCAGCAAGGAGGAGTTCTTCCCACACAAGCCCATCGACCTGGAATCCACATAAGGGTGGAAGCTCCAGTTACCCTCAACCTCCACACACACACTATGATGTGTGTCCACACATACACATCTTTTTTTGAGACAAAGTTTCTCTGTGTAGCTTTGGCTGTCCTGGAACTCGCTCTGTAGAGCATCCTAGCCTCAAACTCACAGAGATCCACTTGCCTCTGCCTCCCAAGTATTGGGATTAAAGATGTTCACACCACACCCAACATTGTTTTAAGTGTTATTTTATTTAGTTGTGGGAAGCCCGTGGAGGCCAGAAAGCGGGAAGTGAGGGGGTCCACTTCCTTGCAGCTGGAGTTACAGATGTTTGTGAGTTGCCTGCTGTATATTCTGGGATCTGAATTGCAGAGCTCTGATTGGGCAGTAGTAAGTCCTCAACTGCCATCTCTTTGGCCCCCATTCCCTACCCCACCACATCACACATACATATAAAAAATTAATAAATGGGCTAGGACACACAGATAATAGTGAGTGAAGAGACAGTTTATTAGGAAAGAAAGCACTCCCAAGAGAGGAAGTGTACCAGGACCAGGAAGGTCAGAAACTCAACAGCACCCTGCCCCTATGGACTTTGTATAATTCATAATTGTTTCTGTGCATGCTCAGCCTTGACAAATTCCTTAAGGAATTCCCAGCCTTATGTGTTGTTGTTGTTGTTGCTGTTGTTGTTAAGGTGTATCTTCTGTTGTCCTCATGGAGGCAAATGGATAAGTGTAGTTTGAGACCAGCATGGTCTACCTAGCAAGTTCAGGCTAGCCAGGGATAGAAAGTCTGTCTCAAAATAAAGATGTATTTGTCTTTATGTGTTTATATGTAAGCATGTATATGTAGGAGTGTCTATAGGGGCCAGAATTAGAATGCAGTTCTTCAGAGTTGGAGTTACAATTAGCTGTGAGCCGCCCATCTTGTATACAAAGAACTCAGGTCCTCTGAAGAGCTGAGCCAGCTCTCCAGCATGGTCTCTTTAACTACTCATTAAGACTAACCATGCACCATGCTAATTCTTTGCTGTGATGGGGGCCACAGCTCAGGACTTTACACACAATGACAGTCACTCTAGGAACTAGGCTGCACCCGGGCCACAGATCTAACTCTTTTGGCCATAAATAATGTAACAGTAGACTTTTTAAATTTTATTTTATGTTGTGTGTGGGTATTTTGCCTGCATGCATGTGTATATCACATGAGTACCTGGTGCCCACTGAGGTCAAGAGAGGGGTTGAATTCCCTGAAACTGCAGTTATGGATGATTGTGAGCAGCCTTGAGGGTGCTCAGAACCAAACCTGGAGTCCACAAATGATCTTAATTTCTGAGCCATCTCTCCAGCCCCCTAACAGTCAAATTTTTAAAAAAAGAATTAAAATGTTGGGCAGGACGTGCTAGCATAAACCTTTAATCCCAGCATTCAGGAAACAGAGGCAAGTGAATCTCTATGTTTGAGGCTGCCTCATCTACATAGAGAGACCCTGCCTCAAAAAAGTTAAGTCAATAAATAAATAAATAAATAGCTAATTGTTTTAAATCCAGACACTGGAAATGTGACTCAACTGGAAGTGGAAGCAAGATCAGAAGTTCAGGGCTCCAGTCTGGGCTAGAAAGTTTGTCTCAAAAATAAGTAAATATTTAATCTTGGCACTTGGGGGCCAGAGGCATTAGGATCTCAATGAGTTCAAGGCCAGCCTGATCTATATAGAGAGTTCCAGGATAGCCAGAATTACACAGAGAGACCCAGCATCATACCCAACATTAGTCACATTTTATCAGGGAAAAATAGCTTTTCCTCAATGGCCTCAGCAAAGGCTGGCTATCTGTACCTTTCTCTCTTCCATATGGCACTTTAAATCTTAAGAAGGGAGTTGTGATCTCTGTCTTCCTTTTATGTAGCATTTGACGTTCTAAGGTCAACTGTGATATTGTACCTTCTAAAAATTGCTATGTTATCAAGGAAATAGAACATGGGGTTCAAAATTGGCTTGTGTGTGTGTGTGTGTGTGTGTGTGTGTGTGTGTGTGTGTGTGTGTGTTTGTGTTGACATTTACCCTCCTCCCCCTCCACCTCCTCCCCCTCTCCTTCCCCCTCCAGACTTTGTGAACCCCTGTGGATCAGATCCAGGGCAAGAATGAGCCCCCTGGCTCCACATCACCAATAGCTCAGGTCTTCAGGTAATAAGGAAGCCCCGAGAGATCCCTCCTGCCTCTTAAACTACCCAGCGGTTCCATTAGGTCCTTCCTCTTTCTGCTGACAGAAGCAGAGTACAGCCCTTCACTCCCATTCTACAGAAAAGGAAGCCACCGCTGAGAGAGGAGAGCAAAGGGCTTTCCTGAGGCTACATAATCAATGGCAGTGTTGGAGAGCTGGGCCCTGCTTCATGTTTGTTCCCCAGTGACCTGCAGAGACACCCACCCTGCCCTGCTGTATGAGGCAGCAGCTGGGCTCTCCGGGATGCATTATTCAGCTCCTCAGAGTTGGCCAGCTCCTGTTACACTGGCCAGAGCCCTGGACTCCTGCTTCTCACTTCCAGTTCCCCTCCAAGGCGATATGGTGGGTTGTGAGCCCCAGGAGACATGTCTCCCCTTTGGGCCCATGCAGGGGGTCTGGGGCAAATGAGGTTCCCCTCTGTAGATTAATGTCACCTTCTGTTAAGTGACATTTTCTTTGGGTTTTAGCCAGCTGGGACACAAGCAGGCTTGGCCAGAGTCAGCAAGTTGTTGCTATGGCAACTCTAAAGCCAGGCTGCTGCCCTAGCACAGGCCTCTCAGTCTACCCCGACTAGAAAACAACACCCAGGCACTTTCCACCACCTCTCAAAGGTGAAACCCAAGGCTGCTCTAGAGGATGAATTATGGATCCTCCTTCTGTATGCCACCCAGCCAGTCAGTCCCAGCTGCTCAGACACTGAGGAGGCTAGGTCCAGTCCAGTCACAAGCAAGAAGACCTAGCTGGTCTCCAAGCAGTGCTTCCAAGTCCCTGAACCTGTGACACCTACCCCATCAGGCCCATCAGGCACAGAGGTCACCATGGCGAAAGAGGAAGATGAGGAGAAGAAAGCTAAGAAAGGAAAGAAGGGCAAGAAGGCCCCGGAGCCGGAGAAACCCAAACGGAGCCTGAAGGGCACATCTCGGCTCTTCATGGGCTTCCGAGACCGCACGCCCAAGATTTCCAAGAAGGGTCAGTTCCGGAGTGCATCGGCCTTCTTCTGGGGCCTCCACACTGGTCCACAGAAGACCAAACGCAAGAAGAAGGCTCGCACTGTTCTCAAGTCCACATCCAAGCTCATGACTCAGATGCGTGTGGGCAAAAAGAAGCGGGCGATGAAGGGCAAGAAACCCTCGTTCATGGTGATCCGCTTCCCTGGACGGCGCGGTTATGGCCGCCTGCGGCCTCGTGCCCAGTCGCTTAGCAAGGCGTCCACAGCTATTAATTGGTTGACCAAGAAGTTCCTCCTCAAGAAGGCCGAGGAGTCAGGCAGCCAGCAGGCCACACTGGATGCCTGGCTCCAGCGCTCAAGCTCCCGCGTGGGCTCGCGGAAGCTGCCCTTCCCGTCGGGTGCTGAGATCCTGCGCCATGGAGGCCGGCTCCGCAGGTTCCCCCGCAGCCACAGCATCTACTCATCCGGGGAGCCCGTGGGCTTCCTGCCCTTTGAGGACGAAGCCCCATTCCGCCACGCGGGCTCCCGCAAGTCATTGTATGGGCTCGAGGGCTTCCAGGACCTGGGTGAATATTATGACTACCACCGTGAGGGCGACGACTACTACGACCAGCAGTCGCTACATCACTACGAGGAGCCCTACTTGTCTGGGTTCGGTGCGTACAGCCCAGCCTGGCCACCCTATGATGACTACGGGTACCCACCCGGGTACCCACCCGGAGACCCGTACAACTACTACCATCCTGATTACTACGGTGACACTCTCTACCCTGGCTATGGCTATGGATATGGCTACGATGATTTTGAGCCCCCATATGCACCCCCATCAGGGTATTCATCTCCTTATGGCTACCATGACAGCTTTGAGAATGAGGCTTACCCATACGGCTACTACTTGGATCCCTATGCACCTCACCACACGCTGTATCCACCCTATGACTTTTCATATGACACACCTTATGGCATACCCTACTTTGATCCCTATGCAGTTCCCTATGCTGAAGGTGTCTATGGTGGTGGGGCTGAGGCCATCTACCCCCCTGGGGTGCCCTATGTACATCCAGAAGAGCCAGCGTTTATGTACCCCTGGGTGCCACCACCCATAATGTCACCCCACAACCCATATGCCTACCCTATGGATGACATTGCAGAGCTGGAGGAGCCTGAAGAAGTGGGTGGCGAACGGCAGAGCACCTCCTTCCGCCTTCCCAGTTCCGCCTTTTTTGAGCAGCAAGGCATGGACAAACCAGCCAGATCCAAGCTGTCCCTCATCCGAAAGTTCCGCCTCTTCCCACGGCCTCAGGTGAAGCTGTTTGGGAAGGAGAAGTTAGAGGTGCCCCTGCCACCCTCTCTAGACATCCCCTTGCCTTTAGGGGATGCAGAGGAAGAGGAGGAGGAGGAGATGCCTCCAATGCCCACAATGCCCTACACCCACCCTTACTGGAGCTTCCTCACACCGCGCCAACGAAATCTGCAGCGGGCACTGTCAGCCTTCGGAGCTCGCCGAGGTCTAGGCTTTGGCCCTGAGTTTAGCCACCCAACACCACGCCCAGCCACCTCACTGGCACGGTTCCTCAAAAAGACACTGTCAGAAAAGAAGCCCATCCCACGGCTCAGGGGCAGCCAGAAGGCCCGAGGCGGGCGGCCCACAGTCAGGGAGGCAGCCTACAAACGCTTTGGCTACAAGCTGGCTGGCATGGATCCTGATCGGCCCAACACACCCATTGTGCTGAGACGCAGTCAGCCACAGGCACGAAACAACAACAACTCCCACGGCCCACCCTCCCCCAGGCCCACAGCGCGGACCCTCACCCACTGGACTGCACTCATAGCCCCTCCAGTGCCTGGGCCAGCTCCCAGCCCTGGCCCACCACCAGCTCCAGCCTTCTCTCCAAACCTTTCCAGGCCTCCAAGGCTGGCGTCCCCCTACAGCTCACCTTATGGTTCTCTCCGCCAGCATCCACCACCCTGGGCTGCCCCAGCTCACGTGCCCTTTACATCCCAGGCAAATTGGTGGGGCTTTGCTGAACCCCCTCATCTGAACCCAGAGGCTGTCCCTGACCTTATGGCCTTTCCTGTGCCCCGGCCCTCTTTCAGAGCTTCCCGAAGACGAGGGGCAGCTTTTGGCTTCCCCAGGTCTTCCCTGATAGGGTCAAGGAGAAGGCCCAATCTACCCTCACCCCAACCCTCTTTGAGGAGCCTGCCAGGCCAGGGCTACCGCTCACCTTTGGGGCCATTGTCTCCTCAGTTATCTCTCCGAAGGGGCCCCTTCCAGCCACCCTTCCCACCCCCTCCTCGAAGACCTCAGTCACTTCGGGAGACCTTTTCTCTGCATGGAGCCTCTGGGCGCCTGCACACACCCCGCTCACCACCAGTGTTAGGTTCTCCCCGGCCACCCTCGCCACCCCCACTCTTCAACCGTGGCCCCCGGCACCGGTCCCTCAACCTGCCCTCACGCCTTCCACAGACCTGGAGGCGCCTCAGCGAGCCACCTACCCGGGCTGTGAAGCCATGGGTACATAGGCCCTACCACCCACCACCCAGTGCTGGACCCTGGGCCACAGGGTCTTTGGAACACCAAGAGAACCAGCATGAACCTGAGGACTCAGAGACACCCTGGACAGTGCCCCCATTGGCCCCCATTTGGGATGTGGACATGCCTTCTACACAACGCCCACCCTCTCCATGGCCAGAAGGTATAGGCAGCCTTGGAGGCTTCTCCAGGATCTCTCCTGTGCCTGAAAACCCCTTGAATGAGCACATGAGCCCGGAACATGAACCACAGCCTGAGGACCAAGCCTCCAATGTAACTGGTATCTTCCTGGGCCAACACCATGACCTAGGGCCTGGGCAACTCACTGAGTCAGGCAGCCCGAGCTTGGAGAACCCTGAAGAAGCAGTCAACCCAGGGGATCCTCAGCCACCATCTCAGCCTGAGACCCTGAAGTCAACACCTCTCAACAAAAATGTTTGCTCAGAGAGGAAGGATTTACAACTCAGCCACTCATACCCTCTGGATACATGTAAGCAGGCAAGGGCTACATGGCCACTATGGCGTCGCTGGAAGACATTGTCCAGAACCCCGGCTCCCTTGGCCCCCACCAGAGCCCTAGGACCCTTGCTCAAGGTGGGTGAGAAGCCCCAGATGGAGCCTGGGCGTTTTGCCGTGGTCATGCCTCAAGTTCGAGGGCTAAGCTCTTTCCAGAGAAAGGAGCCTGCTCCCCTGCAGCCTCCAGAGCATCCAGACCAAGACTCAGAACATGGCCCAGCACCCAAAGCCTGTAGTCTGCGCTGGTCCCGCCTCTGGTCACCAAGAGATGGTCACTGTCCCTGGCCACAAGTACAAACCCAATCCTTTCAATCCCATCTCCTGGGCCCCTGGAAAAAGACTGGCCCCCAAAGCTGGCAGAACAAGGTATGGAGGTACAAGTCAGAGGGTGGGATTAGGAGTTCTGGCCTAAGAACCAGAATGGGAGGTGGCCTGAGGAGTCATGTGCAGCCCTGGCAAGTGGCTGTCTATATGGACTTCTGTCTCCCTTCTGAAGGTGGAGAGAACTGCCTGGACCTTGCAGGGCATCTGGGGATTGGACAAAGGAGTGCCCAGCATAGGCAGGCCCTGGATAAAAGGACTAGATGACGGCAGAGGCACAGGATCCTACTTTCTGACTGTCTCATTGCAGAGAAGGGAAACTGAGTCCCAGAAGCCATGAGTCCGTGGGGTATAGGCAGGTAGCCTGTCTCAGGGGGCCCAAGTTCATAACTGACTGCCACATACATGGTGGAAGGTGATCTGGGTGCTGGGTGGCCCTTGGAGGAGGTAGGTGATCACTCTTGCCTCCCTGGGGACACCCAGAATGGGTGGGGCAAGCGGTGATAGGCGGTACTTCTTCACCTCTGCAGACGGTACCCACAGAGCCAGCAGCAAACTGGCCTAGCAATGGCAACCGGGGCAGCCTGGCTGCTAGGGGGACCCTGGCCCCGACGACGGGTGCCCCGTGCTGTGTGGGCTGCAGCATTGCGGGAACGGGGCACAGGGTGCCCAGGGGTTAGGGGCAAGGATGCCTGGGCCCTCCTCACTCTGGAATACGTGAGTGGCTGAATTATTCAGGGTCTGTGGCCGCTGGCAAGCACATGAGCAGCTGGGTGGGCTGGAGGCCAGGGCGGGAAGGGTTGATACTTCCTGTGCCCTACTTAACAACAGCAAGAGAGCAGCATGCAGGCCCTCTTGTATCCTCTTTCCTTGCCTAGGGAGGGTGCAGCTGGGATGGAAAAGGCCAAGGCTGCATCTGTGGATGCTCGTAGGGACACAGAGCCTTGCAGGTCCATGTGCCTGTATGTGTATGAGTAAGTACCAGGGAGAAGCAAAGAGAGCAGGTGTGTGCCAAGTCTGAGCAGACATGGCATGCATGGAGATGAGGACTCTCAGCCCACGCTTTGAGTAGATATAGATGGGCACTGTGGAGATCCTTCAGCCCCAGCTGACATCAGGACTCCATTCTCAAGAGCCTCAAAGTGGGAGAATCCTGGTTGCTGCCCACAGTCACACTCCAAATGGATGCTGACAATACCTACCTGAGCATGCCCCCAGTCACGCACCTGGGCCTGCACCTAGCTCCAATGAGCTGCGAAAACTGCAGAGACACTCCAGGAGGTTCAGATGCAGTATTTACACTCTTACCCTGGGCAAGAGAAGATTCTATCCTGGGACAATCTTTGTCTTTCCAGGAACCTCCTGGGCCATGACACAGATGTCCGTGTGTCACACAAGTCAACACGTGGGATCTGTGGGGAGCAAGGCAGAGACACTGAGAGGACAGAAGTGGGGTGGGGACAGACATTTGTGTCTGTGGCTGTGAGCAGGACACTTGTGGTGGTGCATAAGCATGCTCCCCCGAAAGGTATTACATAGAGACCCAAGTCCTTGTGTATAAGGGTTGTACGGTCTTCTTGCACTCTGAGACAAAGAGTCTGGAAGATCCCTAGGATCTAACCTTGAAGTTCCTCTCAGAGCATGGAGCAGGTGCCTGGTCAGGGTCCACTCAGGGCCTCCAGCTTGTCCTCTCTCTCATAGATGCACTCCATACGCAACCTGCCTTCTGTGCGGTCCCGTGAGCAGCACAGGGAAGATGGAGTGGAGGACATGACACAGCTGGAGTAAGTGGGTGGGGCAAGGGAGGCAGCCTGACCTCCCAGCCTTAATGCTGCACCATCTACCCCTATGGACATTACAGAGCCTCAGTTTCCCCATTTGCAAATAGTGTCATGAAGTGTCCCAAAAGCCAAATGTGTGCAAGTCAAAGTTTTGTGAGTTAGACAGTCCTCTTGGTTCAGATCCCAGTCATATCCTAAGCAGCTATGGACCTATCATTTCCCCACTCTGTGCCTTAGTTTCTCATCCACAAGGTAGGTATGGACAGCTGCTGGGAAAATGCTCACAGATGCTGTAAATTCCTAAAGCTTTCCGATCATAATAATTCAGCCTCAGGTCTTCAGCCTCAGTGTCCACCAGGGTCCCACAAAGTGGGTACAATGTTTACCCATTGAATGGATGAAGAAACTGAGGCATAACAAGATGAACTATCTTTCCCAAGTCTCACAGAAGGTCAATGACAGAAAGGGCTTAATCTCAGACACACCTCATGTCGCCAAGTAAGGTGGGGCCTGTGCCAGGACTGCAGACCCTCACAGACCTCCTTGTCATTCCAGAGACCTCCAGGAGACTACTGTGCTATCCAACCTAAAGACCAGATTTGAACGAAACCTCATCTATGTAAGTCTGGGGCTTGGCAGCCCAAGGACCTCCTTGGATTCTAGACTAGGGGTAGCTAGAAGGAAGGAAGGGAATCTGTGACACCGGAGCTATGGGACAGAGGGCCTGAGGCCTAGAGCCACTTCCAAAAGAGTTTTGATGACTTTGGGGCACATATGCTCCCTGTTCCTCTGTTCTAGAGAGTGGAGGTTGACCTTGGCGTGGGGCAGGAATGCTTTCAGCCTGGGCCTGGCCATAAATAAAAGAGATGGACAGGAGATGACATACATCTTGGCCTGATTAAGGCCCAGAGCCTGGTTTACTTTGCATTAACAACTTCAGCCTGTGCAGAGTCTAGGACTCAATAGAGCACAGGCCCTCTTGGACTGCAGAGGGCTAGATGATAGAATGAGGCCAGATAGGCAGACATATGTCCAATTGGAAAGGGATTCCTTGCCCCAAAGCAGGAAGAGGGAGTCATAGATGGCCATGGCAACCATGCACTAAGGTCCCCATCTATCAGCAGACCTATATCGGCAGCATTCTGGTGTCAGTGAATCCATACCAAATGTTTTCAATCTACGGGCCAGAGCAGGTGCAGCAGTACAGTGGGCGTGCCCTAGGAGAGAATCCTCCGTGAGTATCTGTGGGATGTGGAGGGGTTGCCCTGGGGTGTTCTAGGTTCATCTCTGAGCTTGGGGAGATCCTGGATGCCTTTCAACCACGAGTTGGGGGTGAGTGGGAGCAGGCAACTCATAACTCAGGGCAGTCTCTCTCCAGAGTGGCACAGTCTCCTGTAGCTCTGACTGGGGGTGAGAAGTGGGCAGTGTTGGCTGCCTGGCTGCTCCTCACAACCCCGAGCAGTCTTGGGGCTGTGGGAACTGACTGTCAGAGACAGTGATGTCTAGTGCCCTGTCTCACCAGGCACCTCTTTGCAATTGCTAATCTCGCCTTCGCCAAAATGCTTGATGCCAAACAAAACCAGTGTGTCATCATCAGGTGAGCCCAGCTGTGCTCAGGTGGGGACAGATCGGGAAGCCTTGGGTAGTAGGTTTGCATCCAGACATCTACATGGTGAGATGTGAGCCTGTTATGAGCCCCAGGAAGAGCACTGGGTACCTCTGAACCACCACATGGCTCATGGGTTGGAGTGGATATGGAGGGCAGAGGAAAGCTGACGCTCTGACCCTGTGTTCTGCCAGTGGAGAAAGCGGCTCCGGGAAGACTGAGGCCACAAAGCTGATCCTGCGCTGCCTGGCTGCCATGAACCAGAGACGGGATGTCATGCAGCAGGTAAGAACTACTATCAGGCCATCATATGGTTACCCTGTCTGCTTTGGATCCCCAGCCCACCCTTGCTGAGTGCATCCCCAAGAGACCAGGCTCTTGAATGTGCACTTGGATGAAGGAAGCCTGGAATTCTGTATAGGCCACCAGGGGTGGCTCAATGCAGAATGCAGGGCCTTTCTCTCTGTCTTCCATCTTCCAGGGAAGTGACAGGGGACAGAGTAGTAGTAGCCACCTACTATCCAAGGTGCCCCAATCTGTCCCCACCTGGGCTCACCTGACGATGACACACTGGTTTTGTTTGGCATCAGTGTCTCCAGCCTGACCGGGTCTTTCTGGTTATGGCCCAGGACCATCATAGTCTCATACCCAGATACTGAACAGGTTCAAGTGTAGCCATAGCCTGAGACTGAGACAGCATCAGACTTCAGTCTTGCTCCCAAGACATGAGAACACTAAATTCTGCAACCTGAAACCACTCTTGGAAACTCATCCATTCCCTAGGTAAAGGTCTACCGTGTTCTGGCTCAGCAAGAATATCTCAAGACAATGTTTACAACTGTGTGGGAGTTATATTCCAGAGCAAGAGAGAAAGAAGAAAATCTAAGTAACTGTTAAGTAAATTATGCATGTATCCTGGAAAGAGCAGTATATGTGGAAGAGAAAAAAAAAGAAGAAAGGAGACCTAGAGAGAACTGGGGGTTATTACTATAAGCACAATGCAGGGATGAGGCCCTGAGCCGGCCTAAGAAGAGTAGGGTGGCCACAGCTTTCTTGTGCAAAGGTGCAAGCAGGTCTAGGGTGCCCACAGGACATCAGAATGGCAATGTGGAGTCTGGATCAGAGAGGCCAGGGGCTCAGGTGGCAGTGACTGTGGTACTCTATGTACAAGGATCCATTTAGGTCCAGGACAAAGCCAGTCAGGGACTCGCCACATTGTGTCAGTCACAGTATGAAGAGGGTTAAACTAAGAGTGTGACTACAGGCAGCATGGATGAACAGGGACTGCTGGGAAGAGGTGCCTATCAGGTGTCCACTCAGCGATGATGGGAATCCAGAGCTCAGGGAAGATAAGGCTCTGTGCCCAGAACCCTGGGCTCTCAAAACTCAAAGCTGGCATATGGCCATGATACTGCAACTGGTATCCATCATGGAAGGGCTCATGCCCTCTCTTCTCTAGGCAGTTCTCAGTTTCTTCTACATGTCTGGGAGAGCCCATGAGGTAGGCGGGGAGAGAAGTGGGCTCCATGAGTTCCTCCTTGGGTCAAGTGTCTTCCAAATGCCCTCATGGAGCCTCATGGCCTCCCTTGGAAATAGTGTCTGTGATCATTTGCAGATTGAGAACCTGATGCCTGGGAAGATAAACGTCTTTCCTAGTGACAGCAGATGAGGTGATAGGGTAGGAATTTACATTTCATGATGGAGATATGCAGAAGACAGGTGACAATGTGTGACATACTGGGTCTGAGAGTTTGGGACCAGGCACACAGCATGAGAACATTGGACGGGCCTAAGGTCAGTTGAAAGCATGGCTGAATCTATGATCTTAACCCAGTGGGCATACCTTGACCCACCCCTATACACTCTGGTTAGCAAAATGCTGGTATGGTACCTCCCTCATTTCAGAAAAGTCCATCGTGTTGAATAGATTTGGTCATGTATTCTCTTTAGAACCAATCTAGCCCATGAGGACACCCCCCCCCCAGCTTTTTGGCTTCATGTCCTATGCTGGTTACCAGGAGCAAAAAAGGGACCACATACCCCCTGGAAACTTCCCTTAGACGCCAGACTAAGGGACAGTATGGAACAATGCCCTACTGAATTTGATTACTGAGCTGTCCCGGGCAACCCCACCCTCTGCTGCTCTTTTGGGAGCTCTGCAGACACCAGACTGATGTGAATGGAAACAGAGGGCCACTGCTGCCACCATGAAGTCACAGCTGTCATGTCTGTGGAAACTGGGTCCTTTCTCCTCCCCAGAACTTTTCCTGAAGACTTGGCTTAACCAGAGACAATACCCTATGCATACCAGACACTGTCTGGGACCCCACTCTTCTGGACTTGGAGACTCTGGGCACTGCACAGAACCTCTCTGCCTTCCAGTTTCTGAGTCTGTGAGACAGCAGTGGGGTTAGCACCTCTGAACAGGATATTTACATGAACAAAAATCAGGGCTTGGAGGCACAGACCTACTTACTGTTCCAGATATTAAGGAGGCTGAGATAGCTGGGTCATGCCTGGGCTATATAGTGGGATCTTGTCTCAAAATGAAATAAATAAATAAATAAAAGGCTTGCTCACCCTGAGGGACTCTGCTTGTGAGATGCTAAACTCTTTGTTTTTACTCATTTCAAGAATTTTTGAGGGCCTGCTATACATCCGTTATTCCTGTTCAGAGAATGAGACTCAAGTGTGTAAGGAGACAGATACCTGTTTATCCACAGGGCTGACTTTTCATAGGGACGTAGATAATATCCAGGAAAATACATTTGCTGGGGCATCGAGTACCTTGAGGAATAGAAGCCTGGGGAGGCTCCCTGAAAGCGGGGAGAAGCACATGAGTGCTTCCAAGCATGAGGATCAGCACGGGCTGCTGTCCTGAGGCAGAGATGGTAAAGCAGAGGGACAGAATGAAGGAGAGGAGGCCGGAAGCAATGAGACAGACTAGACTTGGAAGGCAGGGCGGGACTGTGATAAATAGGTGCCACATAAGTGATAGATTCCAAAGAACGGGCAACTGTGCTGAGCCTGACCACAGAGGTGGAGCAAGGAAATGTCAGGGAGGAACCTGGAAGATGGATGGCTGGAGTCAGGCATGGGGAAGAAAGAATGCAGCCTCACTGAACCTTGTTGCAAGCACTCTGGCTACACGCCACACCCTGAGGCCTAGGGTCTTGGAGGCTCACAGGATTTGCAACAGGGACCTAAAAGGGTCCACTAGTGTCTCCACAGACCAAAGCTACTGGCCTCCCAGAGGGAGAGGCAGTTAGTATTGCTAATGAAACTCTTTTGTTTTCTCTCCTTTCTGCTTCAACTTCACCGACACCCCTGAAGATAAAGGTATGCAGGCTGTGTGCCCGGGCCACGGGCAGCATGGGCAGGGCGTGGGAACACAAGGATTAGAGCTAACCATGAGGGTGGGGCTTCTAGCAAGACTCTCGGTTCTATAAGAAATTTGCTTCAGGTCCCCCTCCAAAGGGAGGGTCCCCTGGGAAGGCTTTTGTTTGAGGGCGTTTGAGTTACGTCCTGACCCTAGTGCTCATCTCTCACAATGTTTCCTCCCTGGTCCAGATCCTGGAGGCCACACCTCTCCTAGAGGCCTTTGGTAATGCCAAAACCGTTAGGAACGACAACTCTAGCCGATTTGGGAAGTTTGTGGAAATCTTTCTAGAAGGGTGAGTAGGAACATGGTTGATGCTTAGAAGCCTTGAGGAGTCCTTCATGGCCTAAAGCAACACCCAAAGTTAAGTGGCTGCCTCAGGCCCCAGGAGCTGACTGTGTTTCCTCAGGGGTGTGATCTCTGGTGCCATAACCTCTCAGTACCTGCTGGAGAAGTCAAGGATCGTGTTCCAGGTAGGCAGGCCATAGGCCTGGGTGGTTCTCAGAGTCCAGCTCAAGACTGGAGGTAGTGAATTATGAGCAAAAATGTGCATACATGTGGAGGGGTGTGTGTGGTATGTATGTGTGGATATGTCTCTGTGTGTACATGTGTGGTATGTGTGGATGTGTGCGTATGTGAATGTGTGTGTGTGTGAGTGTATATGTGTGTGTGTGGTGTGTGTGTGTCTGTGCACCTGAGTCTGTTCTCTCTCTTCTTCTACCCCAATAGCCTAGTTGGCCCATCCCTACCCAAGAGATCAACTGACTGTTCCCCACTCACAAGGGTGCATGTGTGGCCTCCTTTGCCTCCTCCAAGTCACGCTGCCAATGTCCTTGCTCAAGGAAGCCACCTGACTCTAGGCAGTTCCTTGTACCCCATCACAACTTCACCCTTAAGTACTTCACTGCTCATCTGTGAAACGTCATTACCTTGAACTAAATGTCTCAAGAGTGCAGATGGGTTCTAGGATATCTGTCTGCATGGTATCCCATTTTAAAATTACTTTTAGACAGTTTATCAATCTCTTCTTATACATTGTAGTTTTTTGGTCATTTTGAGAAAGACCTCTCTTTCTTTCTCAAGAAAATGTCAGCCAAGGGGCTGGAGAGATGGCTCAGCAGTTAAGAGCACCCTCTGCTCTTCCAGAGGACCCGGGTTCGATTCCCAGCACCCACATGGCAGCTAACAGCTGTCTGTAGTTCCAGTTCCAGGCAAAACACCAAGGCAAATAAATAAATAAAGTTTGAAAAAAAGAAAAGAAAATGTCAGCCAAATGTGTCAAGTGAACCATCTAAAGCCCTGTGTGTGCACATCTGGGCCATAGAGGTCCACATCTCCAGGCATGCAAGGCTCATTTACATGAGAGAAAAATAGGCAGGCTTGTTCATATTTCTCCAAAGGAAGGCCAGCACCCCATCACACCAAGATGCCCTCAGCTCTCACCCCAGAGATGCCAGGCAACCTGCAGCTCCAGTGCAATGGACATGTTTATATGTGCACAGCTGAGCCTGGCTGAGTGACTGAGGGGTCACTCTTCTATACACCACTTTGCCTTCCTTGCAGGCCAAAAACGAGAGAAATTATCATATTTTCTATGAGCTGCTTGCTGGCCTCCCAGCCCAACTGCGGCAGGCCTTCAGCCTGCAGGAAGCTGAGACCTACT
This sequence comes from Sigmodon hispidus, assembly GCA_004025045.1. Classification (NCBI taxonomy): domain Eukaryota; kingdom Metazoa; phylum Chordata; class Mammalia; order Rodentia; family Cricetidae; genus Sigmodon; species Sigmodon hispidus. The sequence continues at coordinate 115,481 of PVIH01000683.1, forward strand.
ACTACCTGAACCAGGTGAGCATGCGCAAAGGGCTACTGGGCTACCTGAAGCCCCATAGCTGTTAGCCGTGAGGACCAGAACACTGGGCACCAGTACAGAGAGGAGTCCTCCTGATCTTTCATGTCTTCAAAGCCTAGAACAGAACTAACCACAGTGATGGTACTAATGCCCCTCTCTGGAACTCAGTTTCCTCTTTTGGGAAAGGGTGACGACAGCATAGCACTGCTACATAGAGGTGTGGGTGAGGAATGCATGGCTTGGTAGTGGCCTATAGCCCATCCTCCATTAATGCTGGCTGTGGTCAGGGGCAAGCTCCTGTTCCCCCTCATAGCATCTGTGGAGCTGTCCTGGGTCCCCTCAGAACCTCCTGGAAAGCAGGACCCGATGGGCCCTCGGCTTGAGGACTGGACACTGACACCAACCCCTGCCCCGAACCAGGGCGGGAACTGTGAGATCGCTGGTAAGAGTGATGCAGATGATTTCCGCCGCCTGCTGGCTGCTATGGAGGTGCTTGGTTTCACCAGTGAGGACCAGGACAGTATCTTCCGTATCCTGGCCTCCATCTTACACCTGGGCAATGTCTATTTTGAGAAACATGAGGTAAGAGGCGCTCAGCCTGCAAGGCCATACATACCCAGGCCTGCTAGCTTCCTCTCTAGATTCATAATGCATATGCGTTCTTCCACTGCTTGGGCATATTCTTTTTCATGATACGTGGGAATTCTATAAGTTAGAAGAGTCAGACAATTATTTTTAGGTGATTGAAAATGTATCCTTCATGTTTCAATTTTGTTTATCATAAGTTTGGTATTTTTCTTTGGGGGTATTGCCACATAGATTATTTTAAAATTACTTTTAGACAGTTTATCAATCTCTTCTTATACATTATAGTTTTTTGGTCATTTTGAGAAAGACCTCTCTAGGCTGGGGATGTAGCTTGCTTGATGGAGTGCTTGTGTGGTATGCAAGAAGTCCTGAGTTTGATCTTGGCCTTCCCATAAAATCAAGCGGGTACTGCACACCGGTAGGTGGAAGAAGAAAGCCTAGACGTTCAAGTTCATCCTTAGCTACACACTGAGTTGATGGTAGGCTGGGATTCATGAGACTCTGTCTTAAAAAAAAAAAATGGCTCAGAGGGTAAAAGCAGAGAACTAACCCCTGCCCCCTGCACATTGTCCTCTGACCTCCATGCGTGCCAGGGCATGTGCACCCACACAGGAAAACACAACAGATAAATAAATGTTGCATTTTCTGTTGGTTTTTAGAGATATGATTTCTCTGTGTGTGACCGCCCCTGGCTGTCCTAGAACTCACTTTGTAGACCAGGCTGACCACAACAAATTCAGACATCCACTTGCCTTTACCTCCTGAGTGTTGGGATTAAAGGCATGCACTACTATGTAGGGCTAAAATTCTTTTTTAAATTGTACTCAAGAGATGACCCAAGGGGCCAAGAACAATTGCTGCCTGTGTAAAGGACCCGAGTTTAGTTCCCAGCACCCGTGGAGGCAGTTCACACCAATTTGAAACTTCCTATACATATGTATCTCTCTCTAAGATATGATTCCCTTGTTCTGGACTGTGCAGGTTTCTGCACCTATATCACACACACACACACACACACACAAATAATAATAATAATAATAATAATCCACTGTAGTGAAGTATGAGACAGGAATGCATTATACTTAATTTCTAGATGGTTATGCAATTATCCTTATCCTGATTTTAAAACCAGGTACTTATTGTATATATAAGTGCCAGATACATTTATGCCTGACTCTAGACTTTAGCATTTTGTTGTTGTTGTTGGGTTTTTGTTTGAAACAAGGTCCTACTATATAGTTCTCCTGCCTCAGTCTTCCAAGGTGTAGGTGTGTGCTTCTATAGCTGGCCGGCACCAAGAAGTCTGTCTTTTAAGCTGTCTGGATGAATGTGTGTGTACCATGAGTGTGCCGGTGCTCAAAGAGACTAGAAGAGGGTGCTGTGTCCCCCAGAGGCAGTTACAGATGGGTAGGAGCTGCTTAGTGTG
>PVIH01000683.1:117612-308346 GCA_004025045.1 Sigmodon hispidus
CTCTCTCTCTCTCTCTCTCTCTCTCTCTCTCTCTCTCTCTCTCTCTCTCTCTCTCTCTCTCTCTGTGTATGATTGAGGCTGGGGATCAACATTGAGTGTCTCTATTTCTCCACCTTATGTTTTGAGATAGGGTCTCTCACTGAACCTATAGCTTACCATTTCCAATTGACTGGTCATTGAGTTGCTGAAACTGATCTGTCCCTTCAGTGCTGGGGTTACAGATAAGTACCCCCATGCTTGGCTTTTACTGAGAGCTGGGATCTGATCTCAGGCTCTGACACACACACAGCAAGTGTTTTATCGACTGAACCACCTCCACAATTCCAGATCTTCTAATGAGCACCATCTACCTGTACACGCTGTACTTACAGCCCATCTGTTTTGCTTTGGGTTTGCACATTTATTTTGGTGTTAAGGATGGAATCTAGACTCCACACATGCTAGGCGAATACTCTACCCCCGAGCCACACCCTGACCAGGCTGTTTTAATGTCTGCACTCAGTTTCTCCTAACTCAGAGAGTGCCCTTGACTTCCTTCTCAGGGTTTCTACAGCATTCTACATTGTTTCTGTTTTTACAAGCACTGGAAACTAAGCCCAACCAGTTTAGTTCAGGCTTGCTGCCCTGGTGTTCTCTATAGACTGATGCCCAGGAGGTGGCCTCTGTGGTGAGCGCCAGGGAGATCCAGGCTGTGGCTGAGCTGCTTCAGGTCTCCCCTGAGGGGCTGCAGAAGGCCATTACCTTCAAAGTGACCGTGAGTCTGACAAGGGCCTATTCCCCTGTGGCCACAGCTCCCTCTCCCCAACCCCCCTCTCAGTCAAATCTGGAGTGGTGGAGCCTCACCTGAGGCTTTTCCCAGCTTTGATTCTCTTATTCTTTTACTCCAGCCTGTGTGGCTGGAGTGGGGGTTGAACATGGGCACACATGACATGCTCACCTCCAGGAAGCCTTCTCTGATCCTGGCTTGGCCAGAGCATCCTCTAAGACATCAGTCAGTCCTTCCTCTTCCTGGCTGATCCCAGACTGATGTCTTCTTATGCCTTTGTACTCCCATTACACCAGCAAACCCCTCCCTGCTTGAACGGCCAGCTGCAGAGAAAGCATTCCAGCATGCTTTGGCCAGCAGTGAGCTTAAGACCAATTACCCCATATCTCCAGTGTGCCTTTCCCATGCTCCTAAACCCCCAGCCCTCCAGGGCCTTTCTGTGGGATTGGCCAGCCAGTTGTCACTCAAAGGTCATGTTCTTCCCAGGAGACAATTCGAGAGAAGATCTTCACACCCTTAACTGTGGAGAGTGCCATAGATGCTAGGTGAGACTGTACCCCTCCTTGTCCAATTCCCAGACCCCTGGTGACTCTGCCCTGAGCCTACTCATCCCCAGCCCAATATGGCTTCTGCTCCAGGGATGCCATCGCCAAGGTCTTGTATGCACTGCTGTTTGGCTGGCTCATTACCAGGGTCAACGCTCTGGTGTCTCCAAAACATGATACATTGTCCATTGCCATCCTGGACATCTATGGCTTTGAGGTAGGACTGAGTGGGACCAGCCTGGGCCTTGTCCTTAAAACCTACTCACTGAGAGCTGGTTGGGGACAGTGTGTAACAGGTCTATGCTACCACAGCTTTGATATGTGGCTAGCACTGAGGAGCCCATAAGCCCTTACCTCAGCTGGTCAGGGGTCAGAGACAACGTTCTGGAAGAAAGAACCATCTCTAGATGAAGGAACACTATTTGTAGCAGTCAGAGGCATGGGAGTACCTTGTTTGGGGAACCAGTGTGGTTGTAGGGGAGACTGCTGTACCTACTGAGGATAATGGGGGAAGGCTGAGTAAAACTTCCATAGTAAAAGCCACAGCAAATGTTAACAGGGCACAATCGTGTGCCGGACACTGTTGTTTATAAAGCCACTCCACTCAAAATCCCTGTAAGGCAGATATTGCCAAGATCCCCATTTTACAACAGCCAGTAAGTGGCAGAGCCAAGACTGGAACCCAGGCAGACAGCCTGGAGGCCTGAGCTTTGGCTCTTCTACGGCCCCCGTCTAGTGTGCAGAGGGCTTTGTGGGGTCTGTGGCCAGGGTCCAACTTTGAAACTACAGCCATGAAATGCAGGGAGTGACCTGAGCTTAGGCCTAGAGAAGGTACACAGGACCCATGATGGGGACAGTGGGTTGTTGAGCAAAGAGGAACCATACCTAGCCTCCCATCTGCCTGGCAGGACCTGAGCTTCAACAGCTTTGAACAACTATGCATTAACTATGCCAATGAGAACCTTCAGTACCTGTTCAACAAGATTGTCTTCCAGGAGGAACAGGTACACAGCTTCCTCACGCCTGTTTGTCCATTCTTTCTGGTCAAGGGTCTTCCTGAAGACACAGAGTGCCAGGAAAGCGGAGAGAAAGGCATTATGGGTGGGAGCAGTGTGTATGTAGCCTGTGATGTGGAAGGAAATGTCCTGGGTTCCTGAGCCTAGAGAAAAGTTCTCTTAAGACCTTTCTCTGGGCTGGAAAGATGGCTCAGCAGTTAAGAGCACTGACTTCTTCCAGAGGACCTGAGTCCTCTGGCAGCTAACAACTGTCTGTAATTCCAAGATCTGACACCCTTACACAGTTATACTAATTCACATAAAATAAAAATAAATATTAAAAAAAGACCTTTCTCAGGCTCTTCTGAGCCAGGAAAGAGGAAAAGGGGGACCCCAAGGGTCCGTGTCGCCCTGGTAGGATACTGCCTCCATGTCACAGAAGGCAGGACACAGGGATAAGTCACCCTGGGTGGAGGTGGCTGAGCCACACTATTGGCAGGAGGAGTACATTCGAGAGCAGATGGACTGGCGAGAGATCGCCTTTGCTGACAACCAGCCCTGCATCAACCTCATCTCCCTGAAGCCCTATGGCATCCTGCGCATCCTGGATGACCAATGCTGCTTCCCACAGGTAAACTTCAGATGTTGCTGTGGTCTGAGTCCCAGGCCGGTAGACTCCCTGCCTGAGGCTTCCCCTGTGCACTCAGACCTGGGCAGGAAATGTGGTGTTAGCACGTCATCTGTGCTAGTGGTGCTCAGTCTTCCAGATCCTGCCACCCTTTAACACAATTTCTCATGTTCCAACCATAAAGTTATCTTTTGCTACTTCATAACTGTCATTTTGCTACTGTTAAGAAACATAATATAAATATCTATGTCTTCCAACAACTTCTGTGAAAGGGCCATTCAACCTCCCACAAAGGGTGGCAACCCATAGGTTGAGAACTACTGATCTATAGTCACCTGGAGTGACTAAGATCGGAAGATCCAGGTGAGGTGACCTGGGTTTGGGCCACATACTCTGACTTAAACACCCGGTATGATGTCAGTGAGAGCATATAGGCAGCCGGAAGTCAGCTGATTCAGGCACAGCCGAGGGCCTCGCTCCCAGGAATCAGTCAGCCTCCAGTGACTCTGGCCCGCTCTTCTTCAGCTCCCTCCGGGGAAGCTGAGCAATCAGGGCTAAAGAGACTGGCGCTGGGTCAGGAATAGGTGCCCAGGCCCCCTGCCTCCCTCCTCTGCAGGCCACAGACCACACATTCCTGCAGAAATGCCACTACCACCATGGCGCCAACCCACTCTACTCTAAGCCCAAGATGCCACTGCCAGAGTTCACCATCAAGCACTATGCAGGCAAGGTCACCTACCAGGTGAGAGTGAACCTCGGGTGCGTGTCCTGCAGGCTGGAAAGAGAACTACAGTGTGGGCCTCACTGTGATGCCAGTTCTGGCGCCGTAGCCCCTCGGCTGTGTGGCTTTGAGAAATTGCTTAAGCTCTCTGAACCTGTTTCTTCATCTGAAAAAATGGGGCTAATAATGCCAATTTTTGAGGTAGAGGTGAGACATAGGGTAGATTTGATAGTACCTGGTAATGGTGTCATGTAATCATTATTAGCAAAGTCATAACATAGAATTCCATGCTTCTGTCTCCTTTGGACTTTATTTTCCTCATCTGCAGAATGGGTAGAAGGAAGCAAGGCCCAGTTTGGGTAGTACCCTACTCTCCACCCCAAAAGAGTGAGCAGGGAGCAGATGAGGATGGGGGGGCACTTCCTCCTAGGATAGAAGGCAGGTGGAAGGCTGGTAGATGAAGGAATGCAGAGAACAAGCCTTTGATATATCCTGGCTGCACACAGGACCCGCCAGTCCCCTTTTTACAGGTGCACAAGTTCCTGGACAAAAACCATGACCAAGTGCGCCAAGATGTGCTGGACCTGTTTGTACACAGCCGCACAAGGGTAAGCCAGCCTGGCCTCACACCTGCTCCACCCCGGGGGCCCTGCCCTCATCCTGGGCAGCACCTGCTGCTCCTTACCCGATCCAGCCTCCACCAATTCTACCCCTGGCTCTCCCCATTTCAGGAAAGGGGACGCCCCCTTAACTCACTCAGCCACTGGCCATGGGCCCCGCCTTAGTCCCTCCTGAGACCCTTCTGACCCGGTTCAGTGTTAACCAGCTTACCACTGAGACTTAATTCTGGATTCTTCATTTATATTTGAAGCCTGACACTATGGGGAGTGAATGTATCAGGGGCCAAATTTGAGTTCCTTGGAAGGCTAGCCCTACTGCTCGTCAGCAGGTAGACCTATGACAGAAGACTGATTACATCCCCCCACTTCCTACCCTCCACCTGCCTGGGCCCGTCTTTTCCTCCTCTATCCAACTGGCCAAAGTTCCTGACCAGGGCCAGGTTCACAGACAGGGCTGTGCATTCCCTAGAAAGAAAGGAAAAGGCAGCCATGCTGTAGGCTGGGTCTCCTGGGAGAGGTGGAGCCCAGACACAAGCCAGGATGGCAGGGGCATTCAGAGTCAAGCTGCTTTTCAGAGCCTTTCAGTGCAGGGAATGGACTCCCATTGTCCCGTTCCAGTTCCACCCTCAACCCGCTGCTTGTCTCTATTTGCCCTGTCTGTCATTGGCTTCCCATACCTTGGCCCCTCCAGGTGGTGGCACACCTCTTCTCCAGCCACGCAGCACAGACTGCCCCTCCACGCCTGGGCAAGAGCAGCTCCATCACCAGACTCTACAAAGCTCACACAGTGGCCGCCAAGTTTCAGCAGTCCCTCCTGGATCTGGTGGAAAAAATGGAGAGGTGGGTTGGGGGGAAAGAGCAGCGCACTCAGCCCCGCCAGTGGCTCTTGGTGGATGAGCACTTCATTTCTCTGAGAGTTCACACAACCTCTCCTGCCTCTGCCCAGGTGTAACCCCTTGTTCGTGCGCTGCCTGAAGCCCAACCATAAGAAGGTGAGGCCCCTGGGGAAGTCAATTCCTCCTCCCTGTGGAGTGTGACAATGGACAAGTGGCTTGGCCCCTCTGGACCCCTACCTGCCCATTGCGGAATGACTCACCCCTGTCTTAGTACCTGAATGGATTATATACAGATGTCCTCTTAACATCCTTCTAGGAACCAGGTCTCTTTGAGCCCGAGGTGATGATGGCGCAGTTACGGTATTCAGGGGTTCTGGAGACTGTGCGGATCCGTAAGGAAGGCTTTCCCGTGCGACTACCCTTCCAGGTGTTTATCGACAGGTAATTCAGAGCTGCACAGACGCCTCTCTGAGTCCCCACAGCCTAGGCAACATAGGATCTGTCGTGAACTGTTATACAGACACCATACAGAACGTGTTCGATTAGACATGGGAAATATAGTTGTGTTGTGGGGATTTTATTATTATTATTGCATGTATTCACTTACTGGGTGGTGACTCAAATGTGTCAGTGTGTGTGGAGGTTACAGGACAATTTTTAGGAGTCAGTACTCTTCCCATCATGCGGGAGTGATGAGTTCACCAGGTTGTCAAGCTTGGTGACAGGAACCTTTGTTTTCTTTTTTTTTTTTTTTTTTTTTTAAACTTTATTTATTATTTATTTATTTATTTATTTATTTATTTATTTATTTGCCTTGGTGTTTGCCTGGAACTGGAACTACAGACAGTTGTTAGCTGCCATGTGGGTGCTGGGAATCGAACCCGGGTCCTCTGGAAGAGCAGACGGTGCTCTTAACCGCTGAGCCATCTCTCCAGCCCCCCTTTGTTTTCTTAGTTCCCTTCTGTGTTGACTCCATCTCGGGTGACTTTAATAGCTATTAGGACGTGCTCCAGCAGATGTCAGTAAAGGGTTTGTTCTGCTGAAATAGTGTATTACAGTTTTGATAAAACCTTGAACTAGTTTTGAGGACAGTGTTATTATGAGCAAGCCACCTATTGGACCACACACCACCACCACCAGACATAAGGGGGTGGTAACATCGGGCCCTTAGGCTCAGTTTGATTCCCTAGGTACCGCTGCCTGGTGGCCCTCAAGCTCAATGTGCCAGCGGATGGGGACATGTGTGTGTCATTGCTGAGCCGGCTATGCACGGTCACTCCCGACATGTACCGTGTTGGAATTACCAAGGTGAGCTCTGGAGATCCCCATGTTCAGGGATCTCCAAGTGGCACCCAGGAACCATCCAGATATGTTAAGCTCTGCTCAGGTGGCTCCCTGATGTCTGGGTAGGCTAGCTTTTGCTGCTCCGGGAGGCGACCCTGTCACCTCTGCTTTTGTGGGCTCTTCAATCGAGGTATTTATTGCTACCTCCCACCTCCAGCTCTTCCTCAAGGAGCACCTGCACCAGCTACTGGAGAGCATGCGGGAGCGAGTCCAGAACCGAGCTGCCCTCACCCTGCAGCGATACCTTCGAGGCTTCTTCATCCAGCGGCACTTCCGCTCCCTGAGGCGGAAGATCATCCTATTGCAGAGCAGGGCTCGTGGCTTCCTGGCCAGGTGAGGCCCACAGAAGGGGAAGTCTCTGTGGTCTCCCAGTCTCAGAGGCCCCCAAACTCAAGCAGTGAGCTCCCTATCTCTGGAGAGATGCAAGCTGAAAGAGACTTTCACCAAAAGGATGGCTTGATTGATTCTCCAGGTCATGCTCTCTAACTGTGGCCCCAGCTGAGAGCGTTTCCCTGTTACCTGCACATCAGGGGCTCTGGGACAGCCAAGTGATGGGGTAGTATAATGATCAATCCGGGCCCCGGAACACGTGATGGGGTAGTATGACAATCAATCCGGGCCCGCCACTAGATTTGCTGTGTGGATTTGGCTGTCTTGGTCCCATATTGAACTCATTTTCTCCTGAGACAAAGGATCCCAGAGTGACATGTGGACAGTGGCAGAGCCATCTTGGACCCTTTGTCACCCCATATTCTCATCTTTGACTCCCCAGACAACGCTACCAGCAGATGAGGCAGAGTCTGGTGAAGTTCCGTTCCCTGGTGCACACCTACGTGAACCGCCGCCGCTACCTCAAGGTACAAAACTGCCTGGGTTGCGGGGAGCAGCACTTAGCCCAAGAGGAACCCATCCCCAGTGCCTACCACACCCTCCTCCTGAGCTGGGTGGCTGTTGCTCCTCCGAGGCTTGTTTCTGGCATGTCTTGGGGCATGGAGAAGAGAGAAAGGAAATGCTGTTTGGAGAGACAAGACAGCACTGGGGTGACCGTGAGCTGCAGGGCACAACTGGCACTGAGTGACTTGAGTCTCCTTAGTGTGATTTGGTACTTAGCTTATTGCCAGTCTTGCCCTCTGTCACATAAAGCAAGTACCAGTGGTAAATATCATTCCATTCCCAAAGCTCAGAAGGCAAGCAAGGACGTCTGTGAAACAAGGTTTCCTAGAGTCCTGTCAGTACATCCCCTCCCATCTCTGGCTACACCTTTGCCTCCCTTGTCAGAGGTCCCATCCATGCTACCAGGAGCCTCTAGGCCACAGGCCCATCCCTACTGCTCACGCCTGCCCAGGCTACCTGGCCATGGTTTCTGCCGCCTGTGCCCTGACCATTTGCTCTCCCGCAGCTGAGGGCAGAGCGGAGGCGCCGGGCACAGGAGGCATGGCTGCGTGAGCAGGAGGTGGGTGCAGGTTCGAAGCCACAGCAGGGGCAGGGAGGGCAACCAGCAGGTGAGATGTGATGGCTCTCCCCTTACCCCTTGCCCATTCCTCCAGGAACTCAGCAAGCGTGAGGTGGTACCAGTGAGACACCTGGAGGTGCCAGCTGAGGTGGCTGGGCTAATGCAAGCAGCAGCAGGTGTGTCTTCTCTAACAGCAGTGGGGAAGGGTTGGGGAGATGGGTGCAATCACTACATGCTTCCACTGTCAATAGGCCTCAAGCTGTCCAGTGAGCCCCGAGTAGCCATTGTCCGGACTCCTAGGCTCCAGGCTGAGCCCTGTGTCACGCTTCCCCTTGACATCAACAACTACCCCATGGCCAAGTTCATTCGATGCCACTTCAAGGTAAGGGCTGGTACAAGCAGCCTGACCCCTGGGCATTGAAACTCAGTGCTGACACAGCGTCCCTGAAAGCTTTTGTGGTATGGGTATGAGCCCATTGGGAGCCCTAGGGCCCTAAGAGAAGTGAGATCCTCTTGGACTCCAGCTGTATAGCTCCTATCAGTCTGGGATACTCAGAACTAATCAGAACCTGACTAGGAAGAGACACAGCACCTGCCTCTGTGTCCTGTCCTCCAAGGAGGGTCCCCCGGCATTGCTCTGCCCACCTCAATTGCTCTCTGTGGGTCATAGTCTGCCTTCACCAGACCTCAGCTTCTTCATCTAGGCACAGAGTCGGGAGCCCACCTGTGGTCTCCTGCACTCTTGCCCAACGTGAGGAGGGGTAGGTACCGATATATCTGTTGTCCCCAATGTCACCTTCCATGCCCTTCTTGTGTCCCCAGGAGCCCTCCTTTGGGATGTTGACAGTGCCCCTGAAGATACCACTCACGCGGCTACCTGTGGAGCACCATGCAGAAGCCATAAGTGTCTTTAAGCTAGTATGGGATCTGTCCCAGTCCAGCTTCAAATGCACAACCCTACCACAATGCCAGGCCACAAGTTCATCAAGTGCATAGCCTTACATGAGAGAAGGCTACAAATGTCCTCTTTATTCCCTGGATATTTGTCTTGGCCTTCAAGCCCAGCTCCTGAGTCCCACACCTCTTTTTGAAGTTATATGTTGGTGTAAAGATCTGGGCCTTCTGAGAGTCTTTTCCCTGGTCATTCTCCTGACAATGCTGTCTCAGAGTTCCATTGCCCCTCCTAAGGACTCCCCAGGTGGATGGGAGAGTCCCTGTTCTGACCCAGGACCACCAACATGTGCAGAGGGTGATTCAGAGGCTGGGAACACAAATGAGGCACTAGGTCCAGCCAGGCAAGCCACAGGAGGCTGCCTGGAGGAGGAGGCTTTGGAGATGAGGAGAGTTTACCTATTAGGGAAAGGGAGACCTCACTGGGAACAGGACAGGAAGGCTGGGAAGAAAAGGGAGATTGGCCAGTGAGGTTTAGATTGCAGTTCCCCGGGTTGCCTTTCACCAGAGAGCTGGGGAGCCCCAGAAGGTATTTCCTGTGGTGTGGTCAGGTCTGAATGCTAGAGAACCCTCTGGACCAAGTGGAGCCAACTAGAGGCCTAGGGCAGGAAAGGGTGCTGGTAATGAATGGGAACCTCAGGAGGTTCATGGGCAGCAGAGGAATTCAGTGTGTACTTTGGATAATAGCTTTCCTGCTAATTGTTTGGCATGATATTGAAATCTGAGGGACTTTTTAATGGGCAGAAACCCACACAAGTCTGTTTGTGCCCTAGATCCTGCGTTTCATGGGAGACCCCCACCTGCATGGCATCCAGGAGATGATATTGGGGAACTACATCGTGCACCAGGGGCTGGTGGAGCCGGAGCTGCGGGATGAGATCCTAGCCCAGCTGGCCAACCAGGTGTGGCGCAATCACAATGCCTACAATGCCAAGCGTGGCTGGTTGCTGCTGGCTGCCTGCCTAAGCGGCTTTGCTCCTTCTTCACATCTCGACAAGTTCCTTCTCAAGTGAGTGCAGCCTAGGGGGTAACAGGTGACCTGAACAGAGGGAGAAGCCCAGAGGTCAAGCCAATAGGTGCCTCTGTGATGCCAGCAGACTAGCATGGATGGCAGCCAGAGCTGCAACCACCTTCCTGAGCCCAGGGCTCGAAGAAAGGCAGGCTTTACTGCAGAGGGGAGGATTGAGGTCAGAATGGATGAAGATTGGCAGAACCCAGGGTGAGGCGAATCGGGGGTGGGAGGGAACTGGGAAACGAGTTTTTAGCTTTTAGATCTCATAGATTATGCACAGACAGGGGTTAGAAGCACAACTGGACTCAGACAATCTGGATTCAAATCCCAAGCTCAACTCTGTGATTTTGGACAAGTCACTTAACCTCTCCAGGCCTTGATTGTGTCCCCTATAAAATGGTGGTGGTGATGGCAAATATAATATATGTTATGTACACAGAACGAAGATGAGCATATAGCAAGTGCCACATGGGCATTACCATGACGGCAAGACATCCCTGATGCTGGTGAGGTGCAGGGCTTGTGAGAAAATGCACAAGCCTTGCACATGACCCAGAGCCAGTACCTCTCTTTTCTCAGCTGTGGGTAGGGGATGGTAACAGGATCCACCCACCAGGATAGCAATGAGCACCTGATTGTGATGAGGCTCTCCAGGCTAGCATGTAGAAAGTGGCCATTCCTCAACCAGTACTGTGGCTATGGTGTCTCTAGAAGCAGAGTAGGGCCACTGACTGACTGTGTGGGGCCTTCCTGAAAACATGACCCTGGTCCCTCTCAGAGCAGAATGAGTAGGGACATCCTGGTGGAAACAGCTTTCGCTGGCCCTGAGCTGAGTTGGACCTTCACAGCTGTCTCTTACACAGATGAAAACTAGGAGGCCAGGCTGAGATCAGGTGATCACTCAGGCTGAAGGGATGGAGACAAAGCCCAGACCCAGGTTCTGGCCCATGATTAGTCATGCACTCCACCTGAACAATAAAATCCTACTCCATCCTTGAACTTCTGTGCTAGACTGGATACTTCTGGGCTAACCTTGGACTTTTTTTTTTTAGGCCAGCCTCAGTACTTTAGGCTATGGGAGCCTGTTAGTGTGCTCTCTAACTTATCCAATTTGTGAGTTTACCTGAGGCCTTTCCACCTCACCTTAGAACTAAGGGCTAGCCTGAGCTTACAGCAGGATCCAACTCCATGTTCTTCCCCCAGGTTTGTGTCTGATTATGGGCAGAATGGCTTCCAGGCTATGTGTCAGCATCGCCTCCTGCAGGCTATGGGCTCAGGGGCAGCCCGAACCTTTCCCCCGACATATCTTGAGTGGATTGCCATTCAGGAGAAGGCCAGTATGGCTCTAGATGTGAGCTGCTTCAATGGTACGTAGGCTCATGTCTCAGGCTGCTTCTGAGAGTCAGGCTGGATGACTCCAGCAGCAACTAGAGGTTCTGAAGCCAGGGAGGGAGGGGCTCATGCCAGGGAAGTGGGGGTTAAGATATGGGTGAAGGGCATGGGAGCCAGTGAGGCTGGCCTAGGGATGCCCTAGACTGAGTACAACTGGCTATGCTAGGTGACCAGTTCTCCTGTCCGGTACATGCCTGGAGTACGGGGGAAGCAGTTGCTGGAGACATTCTGAAGCACAGGTTGGCTCCTAGAATGCCCTCTCTGGTACCCCATGGCTTGAGAAAAAGGGAGGGACAAGAGGCACCATCCCTGGGGATCCAGAAGACCACTCTGGTCATGCCGGGGGGTCTGATTCTTGCCCCCAGGTCTCCGGGGCAATGCCTAATAGTTTCATTTTTGTTCCTCTGTGCACTGACCAGGGGGCTGGCTGATGGTTGGAGGGGCTGGACAGTGGCCATGAAGAATGGAGTCCAGTGGGCAGAGCTGGCTGGACATGACTATGTGCTGGATCTGGTGGCAGGCCTGGAACTGCTCAGGGACTTTCCTCGACAAAAGTCCTTCTTCATTGTGGGTGCGGAAGGGCCTTTGACTGGTAGAGAAGATGCCAGAGGGTACGTAGCTACCTGCCCAGACCACCTCCCCTGGGCAGCTGGCTCTTACCCACCAGCTGTAGGGAAAGACTGAGTTCTGAGGTGCAGTTGTTTTATGTCTGGTCATTTGAACTAAGCAAACCCCAAGCTCCTGGACTCAGGTAACCCTCCTACCTTAGCTTCAGGAGCCTGGAGCTGCGGGTGTATCATGCCTAGTAATTCTACCCCTCAACTGGAGAGGCCACCCAACCCTGGTCACATAGGAGTTTCAGGGAATCTCTCAGACGGTCACCTGTCCTTTGCTTCCCTTTCATTCACAGGGCGTTTGGGAACTGCTGGGATTCAGATGAGGACACACCCACAAGGCCCCAGCCCCAGGACCATATGCCCAAAATGCCTGACTTTGATGGGTACTGCAGCCACAACAAGGATGGTTCAAATGGGGAAACTGAGGCCCAGAAGTGGACAGCAACCCACCAAGGTCAATCAGCAATGGGCATTGCATTAGAGGAAAAAGAGCCCAGAGGGTGTGGAGACCCACAGGAGAAGTAAACTTGACCCTTTTGTGCCCTCACCAGCTGTGGACAGCACCAGAGAGCCCACCGTGCCCCCCAGGGAGCTGGATGGCTATTTGGACAGCCTCTTCGACCCTGTGCTGGCCTGTGGGGATGCGGTAGGGATGCAGAGGGATGTTGGCAGGTGGCAGGCTTGGTGTGTGTACCAGAGACATATCCCACATCTTAGGGTGACATCAGAGCCTTACATAGTCACGGACCCTGGGGTATGGGGTCCAGCCTGGGTCTGTGCTGGGGGCAGAGAAACCGAGGGGTTTCTCTGGAGATGCCCCTGGCTGCCCTGGAAGGACCCACAACTAAATGTCAGGATCCACCCTCATAGAATGGATGGCTGGATCACCTACTTCCAAATCTCACAAGACTTCCTTGTCCTAGGAAACCCCAGCACAGACACTGACTCCCACAATTCATTCCTTGTGGGGGAGGGGGGTGAGAGCTTGGACTGGTGTCAGGTGCCTGTTGCCTTGGATCCTGGGGATCACAGCAGTGAGGCTGCCACTGCTGCCCCAGGACCTGGAGAAGCCGACAGCCATCGCCTACCGCATGAAAGGTGGGGGCCAGCCAAGTGGAAGTGGCAGCAGTGCTTCTGAAGACACCCCCCGGAGACCCCCAGACCTCAAGGCCAAGCCCAGTCAGTGCTTCCTAAATATGCTTCTGGGCTAGGGGCGGGTGGTGCATACGGGAACTCCTGCTTCCCCAACACTGTGCCCACCTGTGCCCTCCGCCCGATTCCCTAGTCCCAGGTCTGGATGCCTCCACACTGGCTCTGCAGCAAGCCTTCATCCACAGGCAAGCTGTGCTACTGGTGAGTGCGGGCAGGGCACAAAGTGTGTGTGTGTGTGTGTGTGTGTGTGTGTGTGTGTGTCTCAGTGTCTCAATGTCTCATCTGGTCACCTATTCCCAGGCCCGGGAGATGACCCTACAGGCCTTGGCACTCCAGCAGCAGCCCCTGAGTACAACCTCAAGACCCCAGCCCCCAGAGGTGAGCAAAGCTGTCCAGGGTAAACAGGAGTACTGTGTTACCCCAGGGCTTTACTGTGCCTCTCTGAGGCCAGGAGTCCTATAGGCCACTTTGGGCAGAGATGGGGTGCCTGAGAGTAAGTTGGTGTGTCCTGGATGACCATTTCATGACCTGCTCTCCACAGAGACCACTAGCTCCAGAGGCCCGGCCGAAGACTGTAGGCACTGGCCCCCCAGCCAAGCCCGTGCTTGTACGTCCCACTCCACAGTCGTTGGCCCCAGGCTCTGCGGCAAAGGCCCCGAAGATCCCTAGCAAGCCTGTGGCTGCCCCCATCCTAGCTCCGGATTGGACTGCTCCAGAATCCAGTGAGTGTCCATCCAAATCCTGAGGCTGCTCAGATAGGCCAGGGCAACCGGGCCCCATGGCCTTACCTGGCCACCTACCATCACAGTTTCAGCCTCCCCAGAGCTGGTTCGGTATTCTACACTCAACTCTGAGCACTTCCCACAACCCACACAGCAGATCAGAAGCATCATTAAGCAGTGCAAGCAGCCTCCCTGGGCAGGGCGCCCTGAGGCCCGCAGGTGGGTTCAGACCCCAGCCCTCAGCTCACCTTGCCCTATACTGTGTTCATCTCCATCCAAGATGGGCCCCTGGGCAACGGGAGGCTCGGGCTGCCAAGGTCTCCGCTGAGTCAGACAGCCTCAGCTCCTCTCTAGTGCTTGTTTGTAATGGTGTGGAGGGACGGGGGTCCCCATTTGGGGGATGACGGGTAAGAAGATACCTAGTGTCCAACCTGCCATGGGTCACCTGGCAGAACGGATGGTGGGAAGGTGTTCAGGAGGCCACCTGACCCCCATGAGGAAGCCTTAATTATCCTGAAGGGACGGAAGACGCATCTGACAATAGTGCCTGGCACTCAGGTGAGGAATGGGTTGGGGACCCCGAGGGATAGAGGCCTCAGAAGCTCCTTACCCTCTCAGCATGCCCCTGCCTCCCCTCCACCGTCTACTTCCTGCCCTCCTCCTCTTACTGCTCTGTTTGTGGTGGGACAGGTATCCAGAGAGGCTGTGGCCCTGGTGAAGCCAGTGACCAGTGCCCCAAGGCCATGCATGGGGCCCACTCCAGGTGAGGGCCTCAAGGGTGAAATGTGCAAATGTGCAAGTGAGTGAGTGAGTCTGTAAGCACAGGGGTGTGTCTGTGAGCACAGGGGAGGTGTGTCTGTCTCTGAGTCAAGGTGTGCATACTGTGTGGACACTGGTGTCATTATAACATCACCCCTTAAAACGCTGGTTTCAGGCCAGGTCCACCTTGGCTTCATTGAACCCTACTGAAGATCACCAGAACAGTACTATTGTTCATACCTGTTAAAGGCAGGAAAACAGAAGCACAGAGATGTTAAATGGCTTCCCAAGGCCACACGGCTTGAAAATAACAGATCAAAGATATAAACCGAGCCTTCTTGCACCATATGGAAAGCCCTAATCAGGCAGTGACCCTAAAATATTAGTCAGCTCACATCATGTCTCTGACAAAAAGCTCCTATAATGGACGCCAAGCTCTTCACTGTGATCCTACCATCTGTGTGATCTTTCAGCGTGGTCTCAAAGCCTTTCCTCTCCCCTTCTTCCCCTTGACACATTCGGTTCCTATAACTAAGACACTGAGCCTGCTCCAGCCCAAGACCTACACACTTGCTGTCTCTTCCAAGGTGAATGCTCTCCCTTACAGGTTTTGTATGCCTGGCTCCTTCATGCCCATCAATCAGCTGTCAGCTCAAATGTCACTTCAGAGGCTTGCCCAGCCCTCCAGAATCACCCTGCTGTTTTTCATGACACCTCCTGTCAACATAAGCACCACAAGGCCTTCCCTGGTCCACTGGGTCCCAATAAGCTCCTCTTACCCTCTGCCCCTCCCCTCCTCAGCCTTGCAGCCTTCAAGATCGCTGGAGCCTCCTGAGGATCCTGTGCAGACACAGCTGCACCGCCTAGTCAACCCCAACTTCTATGGCTACCAGGACGCCCCCTGGCGGATCTTTCTGCGCAAAGAGGTGCCAGGAGCAGGCCAGAGGGTGGACTAAATGTGGGCTGAGTTATCCAGAAAGCTAAGTCAGGGGATCATGAAGAATGGGAGTAGAGCCCCAGCTAGGGGTCAGCCAGGGGCTGCATCTGGGGCTGGGAGCCACCCAAGAAGAGGGGTAACCCATGGGTAACTAAGGCCCTACCCACTCAGGTATTTTACCCGAAGGACAGCTACAGTCACCCTGTGCAGCTGGACCTCCTGTTCCGGCAGGTGAGGTCTTCTTCTTTTCTTTTGGGGTCCGTGGGTTTTGCCATAAACAAGGTTATCAGGGCCACGCATCCATCTAATGAATCAGTTGAGTCTGGGTGTACGTGCATCTCAGCACCCGGAAGGTGGAGAAAGGAGGACCAGGAGATTTGCTACAAGGCCCTGTACCAAAGAAACAAAGCAAACAAACAAGACAGTCGCGCTCTCAAAGCTCACAGGGCCTAGAGGGCAAATCTCGATCTCATTGGATACACAGGGAAAGCAGAAAGGATTAGGAAGGTGACCATGTGAAGGATCAGATAGCAAAAGTGACCCAGTTTACAGATGACCCAGGGCTGCAGAACAGGAACTCCTTCCCTTGCACCAAGGCCACAGACCTCAGCTTCCAGCAGGGGCATTCTTCCTGCAGATCCTTCATGACACATTCTCTAAGGCCTGCCTACGCATATCCGAGGATGAGCGGCTGCAGATGAAGGCCCTGTTTGGTACCTTGGGAAAGGGGAGGGCTCTGATGGGTGGTCAAACAGACTGGGGGCCAGCCCTTGCCTGGAAGGTCTAGGGATACACCCCACCCTCTTGCCTCCCACACACACCCATCCTTATTCAGCCTCACCAGGCTCCATGTTTAAAGGTCAGCAACATGTAACATGCAATATGGCCCTTTCATCTATGGCTTCTAGTTCCCTATACAAATATTGGTCAGCAGCTTATTGCAGGTACCAGCCTCTCACCCCCAACTTCCTGAGATGTGAGCTGAATAGGAGGGGAAGGGGGGTCTTGACCAGAACTGGCCTCCCTTAGCCCAGCACCAGCTGGACACACAGCGACCTCTGGTAACAGAAAGTGTGAAGCGGGCCGCCATCAGCATGGCCCGAGACAGCTGGGAGATCTACTTTGCCCGCCTTTTTCCAGCAATGGTAAGAATCCCTGCTCACCCCTTCCTGCCTGCCCAGAGCAGCCAGAGGTAATAATGGAAGATCTTAACCAGGCTCCCCCTTCCTAGGGCAGTGTGGGCACTGGAGTGCAGATCCTAGCGGTATCCCACACAGGCATCAAGCTCCTGAGGATGGTCAAAGGCAGCAGGGAGACCAGCACACAGCTTCGGGTCCTGTGTGCTTACAGGTGATTGGTGGGCAGGTGGCAGTGGGCTGTGTGGGTACAGGCACAGACTGGCATCGCCTCACTGTGCTCCTCAGAGTGGTCATTAGGTACCTGTGATGTGCTGGCCATGCCAAGTCCTTTACTTCAGTCCATGTTAAAGACTTGGAAACTGAGGCACAGTGAGAAGTTGATGGTCTCTGTTTACATAGATGGGAAGTGATTGAGCTGGGAGTCCACTCCCCTGCTCTGCCTCAGAGGGTAACTGCTGAGATCATCCAAGTCCCCAGGCATCTGGGAGAGGACATGGCTCTGGCCGGGAGACCCTGCTCAATGCCCAGACTCCCTGTTGGAGTCCCTTTGTCCATGTCAACATGAGGTCAGGAGAGAGCCCTGATCACTGTCTAGGAGGAAGCTCTCTTCAGGAGGAAACTGGGCCAACTAATGAGACAGATATTTTGGCTTTGTGGTTTTACTGAGGGCCTGGACTATGGTACAAAGGGTTTTAAGATCCACAGAACCGGGGCTGGAGAGGTGGCTCAGCGGTTAAGAGCACTGACTGCTCTTCCAGAAGACTGGGGTTCAATTCCCAGTACCCACATGGCAGCTCACAATTGTCTGTAGTTCCAGTTCCAGGCAAACACCAAGGCAAATAAATAAATAAGTTTAAAATAAAAGATCCACAGAACCCACAGATGGGTCAGAGAAGGAGCCGGGAACAGTAAAAGCCTAAAGGGCAGCATCCTTTCTGGCCCTCACACCGCCTTCTCTTCCTCCAGCTTTGCAGACATCCTGTTTGTGACCATGCCATCACAGAACATGCTAGAGTTCAACCTGACCAATGAGAAGATCATCCTCTTCTCGGCCCGAGCTCGTCAGGTCAAGACCTTAGTAGACAACTTCATCCTGGAGCTGAAGGAGGTTAGGATTCCTCCACAGATGTGGCCGGCCACCCAGTACAGACCCATCAGAGCCCTTCTGCCCGCAGAGTGCGAATACACTCACACATGTTCACACTGCAGAACACACCCACGGACCTGTATGCCAGTGTGCCTTCCCCTTGCCAGGCCTCTTCTATCTGCCTCCTCAGCATCTCCTTCACACCTGCCCTCAGCAGTGTGGAATGTACCTTCTGTAAGCCCCAAGCAATTGCCTCCTCAGTCTTCATTTCTTGCTCTCTTTCTTTGCATTTCTTTCTGAACCTCCTTTCTCTGTTCCCCGCTACACTTTGGCAGGTTTGTCCCAGACCCAGTACCTAGCCTAGGGGGATCCAGAGGTTTAGGGAGGAATCAGTGGCTAATGCACAAGTTTGCTCAGCAATCTCAGGCTCCCATCCTGTGTAACATCTGGTACCCTCTGCCCATCTAGGGAACGCCCACCACTTCCCCTGCCACCTAGGGAACATGCCCGCTCTGATGGGGTGGGAGAATGGAAGGAGCAGTAGAGGAAATCCCCTGGAATTAAGGCAGTACACAGCACTCTCTCTATCCCTGGTGTTTTCCAGGATTCTGACTACGTGGTGGCAGTGAGGAACTTCCTATCCGAAGACCCAGAGCTACTATCCTTCCACAAGGGTGACATCATCCACCTGCAGCTCCTGGAACCACCCCGAGTGGGTCAGTTCCATGGCTGGGTGGAAATGCAGAGGGGGGAGGCTGAGTAAGTGGCTTCTCGTACATGCAAGCTCCTTCCACAGGCTACAGTGCTGGCTGCGTGGTCCGCAAGAAACTGGTGTACCTGGAAGAGCTGCGCCGGAGAGGCCCTGACTTTGGTGGGTGTCTGTGGATACCCCAAACCTGGAGCACCTGACAGGGGTGCTAGTCCAGGTTCCAAACACACTGCAGATGCATGATAAGAGTCTATTGGTGCCCCCCTTTGTCTCCTAAGGTGACCTGATATTGCTAGCCAATGCTCTTCAACCCAACCTTTGCCTACATATATGGCTGAGGTGTGTCTCCATGCCTGTAGCTCTACACTCTATCTCCTGCTGCTCCTGGCATTCATCCCCAGTATCACAAAATAATAATAATAATAATAATAATAATAATAATAATAATAGTAGTAGTAGTAGTAGTAGGAATGGCTCAAGGGGGCGCCCAAGCCTCCTCAAAGGACCCACTCTGTCCTGTTTTTCTCTATTTGTCCCTAGGCTGGCGGTTCGGGGCCGTCCACGGGCGTGTGGGCCGCTTTCCTTCAGAGCTCGTACAGCCTGCCGCCGCTCCAGACTTCCTGCAGCTGCCGGCCGAGCCGGGCCGTGGCCGGGCTGCAGCGGTGGCTGCGGCTGTGGCCTCTGCAGCAGCTGCACGGGAGGTGGGACGCCGGAGAGAGGTGAGGGGCAGGGCAGAAACTCCAGGGGCGGGGCCAGCTATGGGATCCAGCCAATCCCGTGCAAGGGACTGACCTGGGGGGCGGGGCCTGGTTTGGAAGTGGAGTCATCACTAGTGGTGAGAGGAGGGGGCTTGAAGGATTCAGGTAAGTGGCTGGGAGGTCAGCTTTCACAGCCGGGTCAGCGTAGAGGAAGAGTTCGGCCTTGGCAACTGCACCTATCCCGCAGGGCCCTCCAGTTAGGGCGCGCTCCGCTGACAGCGGAGAGGACAACGTGGCGCTCACACCAAGCACAATGCTCGAATTTGCCCAGAAGTATTTCCGAGACCCTCGGAGGCGTCCCCGGTGGGTAGTGATCCGTCCTCCTCTTTCCCATCTCCGTGTTGCCCTGAAGTCTTTCAGGCTGTAGGCTTTAGGGCTCCCAGCCCCGCCTCTGGCGGGTGGATCCGGAGACCCCTTAGTCTCAGCCTCTAGGTGCCTTCCTACCAGTAGAAGGGGCAGAGATGTGGCAAAAGGCTGGGAGGCAGGACTGGGTAGCGGTGCCCATCTGTTGCAGGGATGGCCTCAAGCTGAAGTCTAAGGAGGACCAGGAGTCCAAAACTCTGGAGGACATGCTTTGCTTCACTAAGGTGCATGCCTTAAGCCTCAGTTTCCTAATCTATTATGTGGTAATGCAGAAACCCACTTTCTATCCCCTAGAGCAAATTCTTGTCCCAGTTGAAAGACTCTGGCTCTCGGCATCCGAAGCCAAGGCTCCTTGCAACACAGTGTCTGTCCTATTCCGTGATGTGGCCCCTCCTCTTATAATACAACCTGAATACATGGTGCAGTCCTCTTCTGTTCTACCGAGTCCCAACCCCATCGTGATACAACCCCTTGGTCTCTTCACAGACCCCGATCCAGGAATCCCTCATTGAACTCAGTGACAGTAATCTCAACAAGATGGCAGTTGACATGTTCCTAGGTGTGTGAGATGCACCACTGTGTAACCCGTGTTTGTTATTGGCTCTTCCCTGGTTCTGGGTTTTTCCTTTCCCCAAATCTGAGACACTTTGAAGAAAATGGAAGCCTCTGGCTGTCTCAGCTGCAGCCTCCCAGAGAGAAAATGGAGCATGGGGCCTCTTGGAATGGGCAGCTGGGGAATGATGGCCCTGAGCAGAATGGGTCTTTCCTACAGCTGTGATGAGGTTCATGGGAGATGCTCCACTGAAGGGCCAGAATGAACTGGACGTACTCTGCACTCTCCTGAAGGTCAGTCCTGAAGCATGTACCTCATGTTTCCTTCTTGCTCTGTGCCTTGGTTTCCCCATCTGCCAGTGCAGTGGGAAACCTCTCTTGCTGCCCAGAGAGGAATGAAGGCATCCTGCTGGTGCATGGAGGGCTGAGAACTTCCATACCTGGCAAGTGATCTGGCTGCCTTTTTACAGTTTTGTGGGGATCATGAGGTCATGCGTGATGAATGCTACTGCCAGATTGTGAAGCAGGTCACAGACAACACCAGCTCCAAGCAGTGAGTCACCTCCCAGCCTACTGTACCCATACTCCCCATCTAAGACCTTCTCCTCCTCAGCCTTCTCTTGGGAATTGCTTGGTCTGGACCATGCCATTTCTGCTCTTTCTTCCTCTATGAAGAAGGCAAGGATAATGTTTGTGTTCAGATTCTTGGCTGCATGTAACAGAAATCCAACACGGGGTGGTTTGACCAAAAGTGAGGACCTGCTTGTTCAGGCAGCTGAAATTGAGTCAGAATGTTCTTTCAGGCATGGTTAGGTCCAGATACCATGAGTAAGCAAGCTTCCAGGAATGGGGATGTGGCTGAGAGGTTAAGAATGCTTGCTGCTCTCCCAGAGGAACTAGTTCAGTTCCCAGCACCCACCCCAGGCAGCTCACAACTGCCTGGGAGTCCGGTTCCAAGAGATCCATTTTCTAACCTCTGCCAGCACCTGCACACATGTGCACATACCCACACCCACATACAACAATAATAACAAGCAAACCTTTAGAAATATAGCAAGCTCCCTCCATGCTCCCGTACATACCCCCTTTCTTCTAGATTGTTAGCATTCCCATACAGTCTCTCTCACAGCAAAATGAAAGCTTTGGGGAACATTTCTTCAGCTCAGAAATCAAGAGAAAAGCAATGCTGGACTCAATTTGCTACAGAAATTCTCAAATCCAAGAAGATGGACCTGTGTGTGTGTGGGGGGGTGTCTCCTGCCCGCCACTGTGGCCACACCAAGACGTCTCTTTTCTGCTTTCATGGTCACCTGTTCAGTTGGACTGCTGAAGGTGGGAGACTGAGTCCTACCACTCCAGTCCAGCTCCTAGTCAGACACATTTTTTTTCCAGTCATTCAAGCAAGTTGACCCTGGATAGGAGAGGAAAGGTCAGATGGCCCCACCCGGCTCCTGGGATCACCCACTGTACCCGGGGACTTTTCTAAGCTTTCGTATCAGTTGCCTTTTAGCTCCACTTGGTAATGCAGAAAAATAAGTGAACTTCATTTTGGACTTTAAAGAAGGCTTCACCCTCTATGTCTAACTTGGAAAAAAGAACGCATTTAGTGGTCTGGCAATAGTGTGAGGGTGCATAGGTACCACAGTGCATGTGCGGAGGATAGAGAAAACCTGTGAGGGTTGGGATGCTCTTTACCACATGGGTCCCATTTCTCCAGCCCCTGAAGTACAACTTTTTTTTTTTTTTTTTAAAGATTTATTTATTATGTGTAGTGTTCTAACTGCATGTATGCTTGCACACCAGAAGAGGGCACCAGGTCTCATTACCGATGGTTGTGAGCCAGTATGTGGATGCTGGGAATTGAACTCAGGACCTCTGGAAGAGCGGACAGTGCTCCTAACCTCTGAGCCATCTCTCCAGCCTGCCAACCTGACGTTAATCCCTGGAGCCCACATGGCAGAAAGGAGAGCTAACTCCTGCAAATTGTCTTCTGTCTTTCATGTGTGTGCCAGTGCATGTGCACATGTATATAAATAAATGTGAAGAAAATTTAAACAAAATGAAGGAACTTACACAGATACACAGGGTAGACAATGGGCTCTAGCTATACCTGCCCTAAGAGAGCCCCCCACCTCTCTCTCGTCCTAAGACAGGGTTTCTCTGTGTAGCTCTGGCTGTCATGAAACTCAATCTGTAGACCAGGCTGGCCTCAAACTCAGAGATCCTCCTGCCTTTGCCTCCCAAGTGCTGGGATTAAAGGTGTGCATCACCACTGCCCAGCTTTTTTATATTTCTCAGCTGCTTAAAATTTTCCATAGAAGGTTTGGTTGGCACTAAGTCCTTGACATTTGTCATTCACTGTGCGCCTGAAGGTGGGATCTGATCAGAACCACAAGGACAGATCTCACTCCTTCCCACAGTAAGGGACAGTTGAGGGTTAATTAACACCAGGGGGTTAATAAGCTATGTATTTAGAGAATATTGTCCAGATTAGGAGAGGCTGTAGGGATTGAAATGAAGTCACACTGGGCATAGGGGCACTTTTCTAGAATCCCAGCACACTGGAAGCTGAGGTAAAAGGATCCGATGTTTGAGATTACCCTGGGCTTCATAGCAAGACCTCTCCTGTCTCTCTCTTTCTCTCTCTCTCTCTCTCTCTCTCTCTCTCTCTCTCTCTCTCTCTCTCTCTCCCTCTCTCTTCCTCTCTCTTTCTCCTCTCTCCTGTGCATGCATACATGGAAGCCAGAGGTTGACTTTGGGTATTTTCTTCATCTTTCTTCCTTTGTTTCTTTCTACCCTTTTTTCTTGAGCACTGCAGTATCTCTTGCTGAAATTAAGTCTCACTGTTTTAGCCAGTATTCTCCATCCCGGAGAGAGTAGCCAGGGTTAGGCCTCCTGGAGCAGGGATAACCCCAGGAGAAGAGTGCACAGAAGGGATTTCATTTCCTGATGATCAGGAATAAAGTACAGAAGAGGTGGGCAAGAACACAGAATCTGGGGTAGGGCTCTGCGCTGGGGTTGCTGGCACATACTGCCATGCCAGCTTTACCTGGATGCTGTGGATCTGAACTCAGGTTCTAATGCTTGCAAAACAACCATTTTACTCCCGTTTTCATCCTCCCAGCCTGAGAAGTGGTCCTTATGGGGCAAGCAAGGTGGCTCAGTGAGGGCAAGGCTGGCTGACAACCTGTGTTCATTCCTAGAACCGTGGAGAGGCGGAAGGAGAGAACCCACTCCACACATTTGTCCCACGACCTCCATATACTCCCCACAGCATACCCGTACCCACACATACACATTATGCACCCACAATTTTTTTTAAAAAAGAAAGAATTCTTAGACATGGTTACCCAGCACTGACTGAATGCTGGAGAAAGACCAGGCTAAAGCTGATGCCAGCCAGAGGAAGAAAGTGCCTCTCAGAAAGAGATGTCATGTCCCAACAACTTATTAGGGTGCCTTGCAAGACAGACAAGGCCTGAGACAGTCATGGTGGATGCCACAACATCTGATCAGCACTGAATCTCTGGCCTTCTATTTAAACCCAAACCTCATCCAGTCTTGGGTCCCGTGTCCATCTCTATGTCACCTTTGACATGACCCCTGTGTGCTTACAGGGACAGCTGTCAGCGAGGCTGGAGGCTACTGTACATCGTGGCTGCCTACTATAGCTGCTCTGAGGTCTTCTATCCATACCTCATTCGCTTCCTCCAACATGTCATCTGGACGCCAGGACTGCCCTTCCAAGGTGAGGAGCTGTGAGCGGGCTGCTTACAGAGGGACAGGGCATCTAGCCAGGAGCTGGCAAAACCAGAGACCCTGGCCCATGGCAGGTGCCTAGGCAGTATTAAGTGATATAAATGGACATTCCCATGGGGTTGGTGCAATGGCTTCTCTGATCTCATGTGGGTGTGTCCAGGGAAGGCTTCCTGGAGCAGAAATTACCCTGAGTAGTGATTGCACAGAAAGAATTTCCAGGTGGATTTTGCAGAAGTCAGCACCCAGAACTGGAGTGCGTTACGTACAGGAGAAATAGAGGAGGTGGGCAAGAACGCAGAACAAAGTAGGCCCTGCTTTACCCATCCAGGGTCTTCAGTGGCCTGTCGCTGACAGCTCATGCTCAGCTTCTACTTCTGTAGAATGGAGGAAGAGGCTGCTTCCAGCCTTATTTCTATAGCAACTTTAAGAAAGATACAAGGCAAGGGGATGCCTAACTGTGCACTCAGGACTGAGACAGAAAAATTAGGAGTTCCAGGAGAACTTGGGATATATATACTGTCATTTCTTTTGCTATAATAAAACACCATGACCAAAACCAACTGTGGGGAAAGGGTTTATTTCATCTTTTTTTATATAAAAAATAAAAAACCTTATTTACTGTGTATACAGTGTTCTGTCTGCATGTATGCCTGCATGCCAAAAAAAAGTGCCAGATCTTATTATAGATGGCAGTGAGCCACCAAGTAGTTGCTGAGAATTGAACTCTGGAAGAGCAGTCAGTGCTCTTAACCTCTAAGCCATCTCTTCAGCCCTAGGTTTATTTCATCGTATAGCTTACAGTTCCCCATGAAGGGAAGTTGAGGCAGGATCTCAAAGCAGGAACCTGGAGATAGAAGCTGAAGTAGTGCCTTAGTGCCATGGCTTGCCTTTTTTTTTTTTTTTTTAAAAAAAAAAAGATAGGATTTCTTGGTACAGTCCCAGCTGTCCTGAGACTCATCTGTAGTCCAGGATGACCTTGAACTCAGAGATCCTCTTGCCCCAGCCTCCTGAAGTGCTGGGATTAAAGGTGTGTGTCCCCGCTGCCAGCTCCCAGCCGCCTCTCTTATACCTCTCAGGACCACTTGGCATGGCAGGACAAACTACAGTTGGCTAGGTCTTTTTTTTTTTTTAAAAAAAAAAAAACAAAACAAAACTTTATTTATTTATTTGCCTTGGTGTTTGCCTGGAACTGGAACTATAGACAGTCGTTAGCTGCCATGTGGGTGCTGGGAATCGAACCCGGGTCCTCTGGAAGAGCAGACGGTGCTCTTAACCGCTGAGCCATCTCTCCAGCCTCCGGCTAGGTCTTTTCACATCAATCTTACTCAAGAAAATGTCCCACTGTAGTTGAAATTTTCTTTGAGCCACCAACCAGCCCCAAAATAAAGACGCGCGGAGACTTATTATTAACTATGAATGTTTGTCCTTAGGCTTGTCCTACTAGCCCTATCAATTTAATTTAACCTATTTCTTTTTTTTTAACTTTATTTTATTTATTTATTTGCCTTGGTGTTTGCCTGGAACTGGAACTACAGACAGTTGTTAGCTGCCATGTGGGTGCTGGGAATCGAACCCAGGTCCTCTGGAAGAGCAGGCGGTACTCTTAACCGCTGAGCCATCTCTCCAGCTCCAATTTAACCTATTTCTATTCACTTTTTCCCTTTCTTTCATGCTGTATGTCTTACTTTCCTACTTTCTCCGTGTCTGCCTGGCTGGCCTCTAGCATCTTTTGAGCCTACATTTCTCCTCCTTACTCTCCTCCCTCTCTATCCGCCATTCATCCTTTTGTTAGACCAATCAGGTGCCTTAGGCAGATAAGGTAAGACAGCAAACATCTCTACATTGTTGTTTTTTTTTTTAAACTTTATTTATTTATTTGCCTTGGTGTTTGCCTGGAACTGGAACTACAGACAGTTGTTAGCTGCCATGTGGGTGCTGGGAATCGTACCCGGGTCCTCTGGAAGAGCAGACGGTGCTCTTAACCGCTGAGCCATCTCTCCAGCCCCACATCTCTACATTGTTAAACAACTATTCCCCAACGCCCCGTAGACGTGTCCACGGGCCAGTCAGATGAGGCACTTCCTCAGCTGAGGCTTCCTATTCCTGGCATGTCTAGTTTGTGTCAAATTGACAAATCGTGACAAGTCCATGCACTGAGATCCTATCTTCAAAGATAGAGGGGCTAAGGCCCTCTAATCAATGATAGTGATGGCAGCCATAAGGCTATGGGGAGCCCCTCCCTCCGAATCTCCCTCTGATTATTAACTGACATAGACAGGTAGGGAAGGGCTCCCAGGTGGGAGAAGGCTTAAGAATGTGCCCAAGAATTCCTGACTCCATCCCTGGAGAGAGAACTTATACTGCTTAGCTTAGATACATGGAGCACAGATGTTGGAGGGGTCTCTGTCCTGTGATGCACAGTGAGACAGGGCACTTGGCATGCAGTCCCAGTTGACAGAGACAGGGCACCATCATGTCATCTGTCGAACCAGTTGAGAGTGAGCAACATAGTCAATAGCTAAGGAGCATGGGTATCTCTAGGTCCATACAAAGCCAAGGGCAAGTCAAGATTAAAACCCCACGAGATGTAGGTTTGGATTCTGCTCTTGCACTCCAGGTCTGAATCCTGGCGAATCACTGCCCCTTGATGAATTCACATTCCTCAGTTAGCAAAAAGGGCCCATTTTTTTATTGAAGGAATATAGAGGGCTCATGGCTGAGATAAGAGAAACCTTTTCCTTCTATAGACAACCTTGAGCAAGGTCTCAACTCTCCATCTCTACAGGGATTGCCAAGGCCTGTGAACAGAACCTGCAGAAGACTTTGCGTTTTGGGGGCCGTCTGGAGCTCCCCAGTAATATGGAACTTCGAGCTATGTTGGTGAGCCTACAGCAAAACTGGGGTCAAGATGAGTGGGAGACACGAGCAGTACCCAGAACCCTTTGCTAGGTCACATGCATTGCATGGTGTGTCAAGATGGTTCCTGTCAATGCCTGTGCATAAAGGTTCATGCACAGACATGCCTCTGGGTATGGGGACTCCCATGAGGATGATAGGGTCCAGGCTTCCAACTCTCCTCTGCTTACCTATCCCAGGCAGGCCGAAGTTCCAAGAGGCAGCTCTTTCTTCTTCCAGGAGGCCTTGAACGCCATCTGAAAATAAAAACATGTACTGTAAGTGAGGAGTGTCTCCACAAATGGGTGCTAGAAGGGTAGGGATGCCAGGCTCTGGATTGGGAAGAGTGAGCATCAGTGGTCCAGAGACTTTCACACAGCCCTATGAGACAGGGGTTGGGATAAGTTGCTCCTCCACTACTGTGGGTTTAGCATCTGCAGATTCAACCAACTACAGATTGAAAATATTAGGGAAAAGTCAGAAAATGTTAGGGGAAAGTCACATTGGAATGTTACAGATATTTTTTGCCTTTTCTAAGTAATATCATCTGTCAATGTCTGCATATCAGTCCCCTATATTTGGTATTGTCAGAAATGATTGAAATCTGAAGATATGTGGGGGTCACATGCAAATAAGTATACAATTTTAGGTAACGGACTTTGGCACTTCAGGAGTTTGGTATCTGCAGAGGATCTTGCAATAGGTCCCTTATAGATACTAAGAAGGTAACAGCAAACTGAGACTTCAAGAAGCTAAGAGTCACAAAGCCCAGAGTCATCCAGAGAATATAAAAAGCCAAATCAGGGGCTGGAGAGATGGCTCAGCGGTTAAAAGCACTGACTGTTCTTCCAGAGGACCTGAGTTCAATTCCCAGCGTCCACATGGCAGCTCATAACTGTCTGTAATTCCAAGATCTGACACCCTTACACAGTTATACATGCAGGCAAAACACCAATTCACATAAAATTAAATAAATAAGTAAATATTTTTTTTTAAAAAAAGCCAAATCAGGAGCCAGTTCCAAAAGTTGTACTCTGTCAGACTGAGCCATAGAGTCCTATGCCTCTTTGTCAGGGCATAGTGGATAGGCCCAGCTTTACCTCTCCCGCCTTCCCAGGTGGCCCTGGATGTGATAGAGGGGCTCTGCACTGAAATGGCCTTGACACGCCCTGAAGCCTTCTATGAATATGTCATTTTTGTTGTTACCAACCGAGGTGAGTAGCCAGGAAGACTGACTATCCAAGGCTCCTGTATAACCCTGTATAGCACTGCCTTTGACTATGGGGGCCTCTTTACACTGCCCTGATGGCCAGGCCACAGGTCACGTTCTCTGAAGCCGGAACCTCCACAAGAGAGGAACCCTGGGTGTACTGAGCTGTCCCCAGCCTTTTGCTTCTCCCACTTTGTCTGCCTTTCCTTTAGATGGGAGATTGTGGAAGATAGAGCCTCGACCCTGCTTTGGTCTCTCAGAGCCTCCTCAGGTAGAGGATCTGCTCTCTAAGCCCTTACTTACATTTTGGGAAAGTTTTATCCATAAAACCTGACTCCTGACACCCTCCGAAGGAACATTTGCTTCAGCCCTTGAGCCCTTCAAGTTGCATGGAAGCCCCTCCTAAGGTCTCTCAGGGGTCCCTGGGTACACAGGGAAACTCACACAACCCAAATTCCTCCATTTTGCTGCAGGACCACTCTAGGCTGGTTTTGACTTCCGACAAAGTTGGTAGTCACAGCATCTCCAGCTATCCCTTTATGAGAACCTCAACTCCTCTTACCTCAGGTCCAGCAGGACAGAGAGGGTGGAGATGGCCGGTGACAGCAAATATTCATATAGCAGGCATGCTTCAAAGCACTCAATGGTATAAATCCCTGTGGCTTGTTTGTTTTGTTTGGGCATATACTGGGAATCAAACTCAGTCTCTCATGCATCCTAAGTCAGCCATCTATAACTGAGAAATGCTCCACCCCAGCCCCTAATGCTATTAAGTCTGTTAACTCTCACAACTCTATAGCAAAGAGTAGACTTTTGTCTTTGCTATTTACATTTGGAGAAATTGAGGCCCAGAGAAACTTTGAGTTTCTGCTGTGGCTGCTATAACAAATGACCACAAGCCCAGTGACTGACAATGACCCAGGCGGTCTCACACTTCTGAGAGTCAAAGATGCTAAAATAGAAACATGATCAAATTGCTTTCTTCTGGAAGTGTTAGGGGAGGTTCCATTTCCACCCTTTCCTGGCTTCTCCAAGCTGTGCACAGTTCTGGGCTTGGGGGTTCCTCCCCTATCTCTGAAGCAAAGAGCATAGCCTTCAGATGTCTTCTCTCTCTGTTCCCAGCCTTCTCCACATCTCTGACTAGAGACTTCTGCCTCTCTTTTAAGATCTTCAGTGTTCCCATTGGCCTATCCAGTAACCTAAGACCCTTAATAACATCTGCAAAGTCCCTTTGCCGTAAAGGGACATAGTCACAAGTTCTAGGCGTTAGAATATTGCTCTCTCCAGGGCACGACTGTTCTCAGACAGCACCGAGACCTGGTCAAGGCTGCCCAGTGGAGGGTCAGAACCCACACAATCTGGCCCTAGGACTCTGGATGCAGATTTTTTACTGAAGAAGTGGTACAGCAAGCAGAAACATCAGCATGAGGGAGAAGCATATGCATGTACCTCTCACCCAGACTAAAGCCAAGGCCTTCAACCTTACCCACTACAGATGTCCAGCAAGGGGGCTCTCCTGAAGGAGATCTACAGAAAGGCTCATGACTAAGGCCTACTGTGCTTCTCTGTGACCCCAGCCTCTCTGGAAAAGGATCTGGGATTTCTCAGTGCAGAACTGGAAGCCCTTTCCAGACCCTGGGAGGAATGGAATGTCACTTGTTTCTTTGAATTGGAGAAAATCCTCCTGTGACCGCCAGCATTTCACTGGTGTACAGACATCCTACTTTGTATGTCTGTTCCCCTCAATAAGGAAATGCATCCCTGCTGATCTGATGAAACTCCACTTAGCTGTCAGGTTGGTGCTGTACACAATTGGCACCACAGGTGCACTTCTCCCAGACATGCCTCTTTCTCCCTGTAGGCCAACATGTGTGTCCACTGAGCTACCGGGCCTACATCCTGGACGTGGCCTCAGAAATGGAGCAGGTGGAAGGTGGTTACACGCTCTGGTTCCGGCGGGTGCTTTGGGATCAACCACTGAAGTTTGAGAATGAGCTGTATGTGACCATGCACTACAATCAGGTGAGAGACGTGATTCTGCTGTTCTAAACCCTATAAAATGGTGTGTGTGTGGGGGGGGGTTCTGTAGTGTCA
Source organism: Sigmodon hispidus (assembly GCA_004025045.1). Taxonomy (NCBI): domain Eukaryota; kingdom Metazoa; phylum Chordata; class Mammalia; order Rodentia; family Cricetidae; genus Sigmodon; species Sigmodon hispidus. The sequence goes on from PVIH01000683.1 coordinate 147,629, forward strand.
CAAAACACACATGCTACATCCAGATTTTTGTGGAATTTGTACCAAATCTTTAGCAATTCCACATACAAATCATGGCCACGTTGTTAGATGTGGTGGTGCATACCTTCAATCCTACTGCTCAGGAGGCAGACAGGCAGATCGCTGGGATTTAGAGGCCAGCCTGGCCTACATAGCAAGCTCTAAGCCAGCTAGGGTTACATAGAGAGATCTTTTCTTAAACCCACAGCCATTTCATTTTGGGGGCCACTCCTACCTCTGCAAGGCCTAGTAGTGTGCTATTCAAGGGCCAGCAAATGCTTGATACTAACTGTCCCTGGCCCAGATCTACAGGATCAGATACTGCGGATGCAACTCTGATGTCTGGTTTGACCCATTCAGTCAGCCACCCTAGACAAGCCTTTGTGTGATTATTTGAGGCAAAGCGGCAGCGGGGCTTCAAGTGAGTCCAAACCTCTCGGGCTAGGCCTGAAAGTTTGGGTCAGAAACCTCTTACCACACCACTCTCTGCCTTGGGTATCAGTTTTGAGAAACATGTATCTAATGAACACTTTCACATACTATGCTGTTTGTTTTATGTAGCCCATTCTTCCCACGTTACCATGGAAACTCTCTCACTCTTCATCCTTCAGAACTCTTCTCCCATATGCATCTATCCTTATTCCCTACAAACCAGAAAAGTGATGAGCCATAATCTCCCAGAAGTGGGATGGACTGGAGTTGATGCAATTGCCTGACCCAGAACCCCTGATAATGAATGCCTGAAAGTGCCCTGTCTGGCAGCCCCTCATGCCAATGTTTCCCACAGGTTCTGCCTGACTATCTGAAGGGCCTCTTCAGCAGTGTGCCAGCCTGCCAGCCCAGTGAGCAACAACTGCAGCAGGTGTCCAAGCTGGCTTCCCTGCAGCACCGTGCCAAGGACCACTTCTACCTGCCCAGTGTGTGAGCGCCTGTCTACTTGTCCCAACCGTGAGGGAGGGCAGACCCCATCACCTCTTTTTTCGCAATTGCCAAGCACCTGTTTCCTCTCTGTACGAAATAGGCTGGAAGAGGCTTTCCTGGCTTTGAAGCTATTTTCCTCTCCTGCAATATATTATTAATAGATTAGGATGGATCTAATGATTAATGAAAACTTTCAAGACACATAAACCTTGTAAGCCAAAAACCAAACACAGCCATGGTGATTTAGCCACATAAACATTCACTGAGCTAGGTATGGTGGCTCATGTCTCTAATCCCAGCAATGGAGATGCTGAAACAGGAGGATGACTTGATCCCAGGAGTTCGAGGCTCGAAGGGCAACATAGTGAGAACCCTATCTTTTTTTTTTTTTAAAAAAAAAAACAACTTTATTTATTTATTTGCATTGTTGTTTGCCTGGAACTGGAACTACAGACAGTTGTTACCTGCCATGTGGGTGCTGGGAATCGAACCGGGGTCCTCTGGAAGAACAGCCGGTGCTCTTAACCTCTGAGCCATCTCTCCAGCCCCGAGAACCCTATCTTAAAACAGGGTTTGCCAACTCATTTACAATAATGATATAGCTGTTCCATGTTAATGCGTGTAGAATGTGGTGAAAACTGACCATGGTACCCGAGTGAGAATACCATCGCTGTCTGACGTTTGTGAAGCTTTTCCTGGCTGACGTCAGTCTGCACCATCTCACTATGTAGACCAGCCCTTTTCTCGTAGCCTCTGGGAAGTTCTATAGTTCACTTGTGAGATGATAAGAGAAGGAGCAAGGTCAATGACGTCTGTGACACTGTGAAAACAACTGTGGCCTCACCGCCTCCGGGCCACACTTTGAAAAGCTCTGTGTGAACCATGAGAAGATACGGTCTTTACCATGAGTATTTCATGCCTCTACTGCCCAAGGCCAAATTCTGAGAGTGTTTTCCCATTTTTGGTAACAGGGTCTCATGCAGTCTAAGCTGGCCCCAGTATGTGGCTGGGAATAACACTGAACTTGCCTCCACCTCTGGAGTGCTAAGATTTTCAGGTCTGAAAAAACACGATAAATTCTCAAGGTGTTTTTCATGTAATGGTTGTAAACAACAAGAAGAAACCCTTAAAAGTCTAATTCCAAAGGGATTTATCTGGGAGATGGCTTACTCCATAAAGTGTTGCCATACTAGCATTCGAACCTGAGTCTGAGCCCCACCACCCACAGAAAATGCCATACATGGTAGCATGTGCCGGTAATCCCATTGCTCAGAAGGTAAAGACAGGATTTCTGGGGCTAGCCAGTCTAGCTAATCAGTAAGCTCTGGGTCCAGTGAGAGATCTTCTCTCGAAATATAATTGAAGCCAGGTGTGATGATGCATTTCTTTAATCCAAGAACTCAGGAAGCAAAGGCACTTGAGCCTGGTCTACATAGTGAGTTGGTCTACATAGCCAAGGCCACATAGTGATACCCTGTCTCCAACAATCAAACACACATCAATAATAATAATAATTGGAGAAAGAATTGAGGAAGACACCCAACATTTGCCTCTGACCTCTTACCCCAGCAGGGCAGGGGACTTTTGGGAGGGGAAGGGGGCTGCTTCAACTTCTCCTAAGCCCTTTGCCCGATGCAGCCCAGAGCAGTGGGATGGACTGGACCCACTGCTATTTCCACATGGCCAAGAGGCAGGAGGTGTGTTCTGAGAGAGCTTGCATATGTCAAAGAGGAGAGTGAGTCAGAAACTGGGACAGGAGGGGATGAAGGTCCTGGATTCTCGGCCCGGAGCTTCCTGCTTAGCACGCCTGGAGGTCTCTCCACCTCGGTGCTCTTCACTCCTTTGCCTTGAGCTCTGTGGGTGCAGGAACTAAGAAACCCAGTCTGGATTCACATCTTACCCTGTTTACATGACCTCTCAGTCACTGTATGACCTTGGGCCCTGTTGGTGAACCTCTCAAAGCCTCAGTTCCCTCAACTGTAAGGACCCCACATTTCCTTCCCATGCTCCCCTGCACTTAGCATCCCAGGGATGTATGACATTGATGTCTGCTTGGTGTCATACCTGCTTCGCAGTGGAGATCAACAGGTGGGTGGATGCTCAGAAGCTCTGTACCTTCTGCACACAGGCGTGAAGTTCAAGAGTACATCCCAGCCCAGCTCTACCACACCACAGCTAGTGACACGTGGCTCAACCTGGTTAGCCAGCACCGGCAGCAGACTCAGGCACTCAGCCCCCACCAGGCCCGTGCCCAGTTCCTGGGTGAGAGCCGGGAGGAGGGCTGGAGACATCGGGGACTTGAGCTGAGAGTGGCCGGAGGGAGGTTGGAGATACTATTTCTTTTCTTTTTTAATTTTTAGTTTATCATTGTTTTGCCTGTATGTGTGTATGAGGATGTTGGATCCTGGAGTCACACACAGTTGTGAGCTGCCATGCGGGTGCTGGGGATTGAAGCTGGGTCCTCTGGAAGAGCAGTCAGTGCTCTAAACCACTGAGACAGCTCTCCAACCCAAAGGAGATATCATTTTCTTTGCACAAAAGCAGTTTTAGGTGGCAGCCGAGTTGCCTACTTATCTGGAAAGACTTGTTACCACTTTTTTAAAAGTATCACCTGGGTTGAAAATGATGCTGGGCAGAGAGCTAAAGGAGCCAGGAGGCGGGGCACGGGGAGAGGCCGGAGTGGAGGGGAGAGGCCAGAGTGGAGGGGAGAGGCCAGAGTGGAGGGGAGAGGCCAGAGTGGAGGGGAGAGGTCTGAGCAGCATTTGCAGGCAGCTGGCAGCTCAGGGCAGTGCTTGTCCGGGCCCAGGTGTCCTGATACAGGCTCTCCACACTGCAGGCCTCCTCAGTGCCTTTCCGTTGTTCGGCTCCTCCTTCTTCTTCATCCAGAGCTGCAGCAACATCACAGTACCAGCGCCCTGTATCCTCGCTGTCAACCATAATGGCCTCAACTTCCTCAGCACCAAGACCCATGTGAGTGGCTTCTGCCAGGCCCTGCCCACCTCTGTCCTGTCTCTCCTGTCGTTTGGCATCCCCACCTACCCTTAGGGACAAAGACTGACAGATTCACATTTACTTCCTCCATGGTCTGCAGCCAATCCCTTCCCCTTTGGAGCCTTCATTTGTAAAGTGGGAATAGTAGAATTCTGGCCCCCACAGGGCTATGCAAAGAGGACATTTAGGAAAGCACACTGAGAGCATGTGAGCAGTAGTAGATCAGGCTGTCGGAACTGCACGCCATAAGCTGGGAGCCCTGTGTAATACAAGGTCATTCCTCGTGTTTCTGGAGGTTGAAACTCCAAGATTTCTGCAGCTTGGGAGCTTTGGCTTCTCCTTGGCTTGTAGACATAACCTTTTTGTTTGTTTGTTTGTTTGTTTTAAAGATTTATTTATTTATTGTATATACAGTATAAAGAAAAGGGTACCAGGTGTCATCATAGATGGCTGTGAGCCATCATGTGGTTGCTGGGAATTGAACTCAGGACCTCTGGAAGAACAGTCAGTGCTCTTAACCTCAGAGCCATCTCTCCAGCCCCATTTGTTTTTATTTTTGAAGGCAGGTTTCACTGTGTAGCCTTGGCTGTCCTAGAACTGGCTCTGTAGGCGAGGCTGACTTGGAACTCAGAGATCCGCCTGCCTCTGCCTCCCAAGTGCTGGGACTAAAAGTGGGTGCCACTACAACCCAGCCAACTTTCTTCTTTTTTATAAGGACACTAGCCATGCCGGGATGGAGCCCAACCCACTGGCCTCATTTTAATTGATTTTCCTCTTTCTCGGGAGAGTGTATAAATTTGTGGCCCAGGCTGGCCTTTAATGATTCTCCTGACTCAGTTTTCCAACAATGGGATTACAGACATACACCATACTCTACCTTTTATCTGTCTACCTTGTGATGCTGAGGATAGAACCAAGCCCCCCCATCCTAGACAAGCACTCTATCCCCTGTTCCATAACCCCATTTTACAGCTCCCACTTCCACATATTGTCTGGCTCCAGGGGGCCTGGGCTTTCTGCAGCACTGAGGGGGTGGACCTGCCACTCTTAGTTCCTTCTCTTAAACATCAAACATGGGCTGTGAGTTTGGGAACAGGTTTGCTTAGGGGTGAGTCCAGGAGACATTAGAAGAAGTGGGTGGAGAAGGGGCAGGTGTACAGTGATGGAGACCCTGGGAGACAACATAGAACATACCTGGTAAGGTGTGGTTTTCCTCCCGGGGTAAGCAGCTGCCATGAATCCTTACTCTACATCCCATTGATCAGTAGCTGGCGGTACTAACTGTCCATCACTCTACCTTTCTCTGCATGGGGACCAGAAATAAGGTTCTTCGATAAAAGGGGTACAGGTGTTCCCAGAAGCAGCATTGATATAAAGGTTGGAGTAGCCACAGCACCCACTACCCTCTGCATCTCAGGCATGAAGCATCAGTATTTGTTGATCAGTTTCCCGTGGTGAGGACACTGAGATCCAGAGTACTCAGGTGAATTGCTCCAAGTCACACAGTCAAAGAGTGGCTATGGAACTACACCTGGGGCGTCTGCCTTTTGATGTGACTTTTGGGGGTAGGTTTGGTTTGGTAGAGACTATCCTCACCCTTCATGCCTGTCTGGCTCCTTTGTCCTCATCCCCAGGAGCTAATTGTGAAGATTCCCCTGAAAGAGATCCAATCCACATGGACTCAGCAGCCCACAGCCAATTCCAGCTACCCTTATGTGGAGATCTCGCTGGGGGATGTGGCAGCCCAGCGTACCATGCAGCTCCAGTTGGAGCAGGTAAGTCCGATTCTGCCAACCAGATCCTATCATAAGGCTCTGACTTTCTTACTCTACACACAAGGCTTTTCCCAGGACTGGGCTACACCCCAAGAAGCATACAGCCCCGTAAGGCAGCAGAGCTGTGAGTTATCATGGAGACCTTCTCAGGAAACAACTTAGCAGTACACCTCAGGGAAGGGTCCAGGTTGTTTGCAGAATAGTGAGGTATTTGGCAGGGTACTGGAAAGATTCACCAGGGAAAGAGAGGCCTCAGAGATCTTTGAATGTTAAAATAAAACTCTGGGAGATGGGAGTGTACTTTAGTTGCTAGAGTACTTACCTAACATGAATGAGGCCATATGTTTGCTCCCTAGTACTGCACAGCAGGTGATACATGATACATACCTGTAAGCCCAGCAACCTCAACCTCAGAAGGTAGAGACAGGAGTATCCTGAGTTCAAGGTCATTCTTAGCTACAAAGACCAGCCTAGGTTAGAGACCATGCCTAGAAAAGAAGGAAGGGAGAAGGACAATAACTATTGCTGTGATGAAACACCAGGACCAAAAACAAGTTGGGGAGGAAAGGGTTTGTTTGGCTCACACTTCCACATCATAGTCTATCACTGAAGGAAGTCAGGACAGGAATCAAATAAGGCAGGATCCTGGAGACAGGAGCTGATGCAGAGGCCATGGAGGAATGCTGCTTACTGGCTTGCTCTTCATGACTTGCTCAGCCTGCTTTCTATAGAACTCAGGACCACCAATCCAGGGATGGCACCACCCACAATAGGCTGGGCCCTCCCCTATCGTAATAATAAGAAAACGCCTTACAGCTGGATCTTATGGAGGCGCTTTCTCAGTTGAGGTTCCTTTCATAACTCTAACTTGCGTCAAGCTGATATAAACCAAGCCAGCACACACATCATACTTTCCTTTCCTGCTCTAGCCTGAGCCATAGCCTCCGCCCATGACTCCTCTGCCTCTGCTGCCCTTCCGTCCTAGGTTGATCTCATCACCACTGCAGGCCCCTCTCTGTCTGCCTGCTCAGTCACTCCACCTCCATTGCCCCTTGCAGCTCCCCTGTGCTGGTCATCTGCCTCTCTCTGCTCCTGACCCTTTGCACTGACTGTTGTCTCTTCCTGAAGCATCCCTCTTTCCTTGATTGATCACAGGGCTTCCTTCTCCCCTTTACTTAGGCTTCATCCTAAAAGCGCCTCTTTGCAGACCCCTTCCTTGTTCCTCCCTAATGACTCCCTAACTCTGCCTCGTGCCCCCCCCACACCTTGCATATCATCTAAGCATGTGTTTGCCTGTTGCCTGCCTCCCCACCAGAACATCAGCTCCACAAAAATTTATTCATCGTATTTGTACCATGTCATCAGCATAGTACCTGGCACATGTAGATATTAGTGTGTACTTGTTGGGCTGGTAAGTGAGTGAATGGGTGGTAGGTGAGTGAGCGAATGGATAAATGGAGGGGAGAGTGAGTGGAAAGGTACACAGATGGCTGGATGGAAATCTTTCTGGCTTTTCTAGTTTCTTGCCTTCTCCTCATATGAAGAAGCTACTACCTCTGCCCTGTATGTGTGGAGGGACAGTCTTACTATTCCTTCATTCAGCACCAGCCATTGAGTATCTCTGTATAGTATGCTTTAACAAATGTGACTGAATCCCCTGCTGTACTGGTTCTCAGAGAACCCCAATTTCAAATCTGTTTTTGTTGCTGTTGTTTTGTTTGGTTTGAGACAGGGTTTCTCTGTGTAACAGCTCTAGCTGTTCTGGAACTCACTTTATAGACCAGGCTGACCTCCAACTCACAGAGATATCCACCTGCCTCAAGTCCTGGGATTAATGGCCTTCGCCATCACCACGTGGCTCCAATTTCAGATCTGCAAGAAGTCTCTCCACATAACTATGATCCGTACTGGGAAGGGCGGGCGCAAAGGAGACATGACCTATGTCAGAGGCAATCGGGGATGGCTCCCAGGAGGAGGTGGTTTCCAGGTGTGGTAGCCTTGCAGTCTCTGACAGGCTGTGCAAGGGGATTATGAAGTATCCCTGCTGCCTTTGAGCCTGTTTCCATATCTGCTAAACTGGGCATAAGCATAGCAGCCTGTGAATAGACAAAGGATTGACCAAAGGAGCGATGCTGGTCAGCCTTCCACCGCTGTGATAAACATGAGATAACTTAATTAGAATCCTACTGTTTAGCCAGGTGTTGGTGGAGCTTTTAATGGTGGCACATGCTTTTAATCCCAGCACTCAAGAGGCAGAGGCAGGTGGATCTCTGAATTTGAGGCCAGCCTGATCTACAGAGTGAGTTCCAGGACAGCTAGGGTTATGTAAAAAAATCTTGCCTTAGGGGAAAAAAATTTTGAGGTCAGGAATGGTGGCATGCCCTTTAATCACAGAACTGGGAGGTGGAGGCAGTAGATCTCCGTGAGTTTTAAAAACCAGTAAAGCTACACAGTGAGATATGTCTCAAAAAAAATAAATCTGATCTTGCTGGACATGGTGACATATGCCTATAATCTCTGTAATCTCATCCCTGGGGAGGCAGAGACAGGAGGATCTCTGTGAGTCAAAGCCAGTCTGGGCCTAGCCTACATGAGTTCCAGGCCAGACAAGACTATATGTTGAAATCCTGACTGAAAACAACAAAAATCCCATATAAGCCCTCCACAACCCTGCTAGGCTGGGTCTGAAAAACTGAAACCCTTCAGATAAGGCCGCCAAGTCTCAAAGAAGCAGAGTAACTGACCTTACATTACACAGCTCACAGACAGCAAAGCTCATGTCCAGTGCACTGTCCCCTGTCTGCTGTCCCTTCAGGCCTATGGCCCACCAGCTCTTGTAGAGGAAATTAGGGTCAAGGATCTTCACATGGGTCAAGTGAACTCTGCTCTCTTCCCAGCCACATTTCTGTTTCACAGGGTCTGGAGCTGTGCCGTGTGGTGGCTGTGCATGTGGAGACCATGCTCAATGCCCGGCAGGAGCGGCTTACACTGCCTCCGAGTGAGATCACCCTGCTCTGACATGGCCTATCTTCTCACTGCTTCCTGCCAGAAGATTTGCTCTGTGGCCTAAGGGTAGTTCCTGGGCCTCTCTAGACCAGTGACTACAGACAAGGGCCAGAGCTTTGCAGGAGTCCAACAAAGACACGAAGAAATACTCAAGAGAACATGTCTGGAGCTAGGATCGAATCATAGTACAGCCAAGGGTTAGTCAGCAGAAATAACCTTTAAAGGCTGGCCCGTCGTACAGTGAGGAAGAAAGCAGGATCACATGGCCTCCAGAAGTGACAGGCCCTGCCTTGACTACTGCCCTTGACAGGGAAGCCCCACGTAAGTAGTCTAGAGGTATTGAGGCCTGCCTTTGGTTGTTTAGGGTTTGATACTCATATCTAATCCAGCTTCATATCCCAGCTTTCCATGTATCCTTATCAAGTGTCCTCAGCCTAGACCTGTGACCCTTGGGCACTTCTTTGCAAGTCAGAGGTATTCCTGACAGAGAGGAGGTAGAGGCACAGATGTGCAGTCTCACTGCTGAGAACAATTTCCAGCAGACACATCTGCCCTTCTCCCTCTCTAAGGACCCTGAACCTCCACTCTGTAATCTTTTGGGACCCTCAATCCCGGCTTCCATCTCAGGACAGACCAGCCAAGGCCCAAGAGTGGGGCAGTAAAAAAGTTGCATCTCGGGCTGGAGAGATGGCTCAGCGGTTAAGAGCACTGACTGCTCTTGCAGAGGACCAGGGTTCGATTCTCACAACCCACATGGCAGCTCACAACTGTCTGTAGTTCCAGTTCCCATTTCCAGGCAAACACCAAGGCAAATAAATAAAGTTTTGTTTTTTTGTTTTTTTGTTTTTTTAAAAAGTTGCATCTCAGGGGGTGGGAGATAGGAAGGCTGAGAAAAAAAAATCAGAGATTGGGACATTATAGTTGGTTTTTGAGTGAGTAAAGTTTGTTAAGAATAGATGGAAAGGAGAGGATTAGACATTCTAGAGGAAACTATAGCTGGACTTGCAGATGGAGGATCTAGCCTAAAATGATAGCTAATGTAGAGTTGGCCCTTCAAAAATTCTTGCCACATAAATGAAAGAATAAATAAAGGAATACTAGGTATGATGATATATACCTGTAATGTCAGCACTCCAGAGGCTGAGTCAGAAGGATTACTTTGAGTTCAAGGCCAACCCAGGCTACATAGCAAGACCCTGTAAGTGGGGTGGGGGAGATGCTGGAGAGATGGCTCAGTGGTTAAATACACTGGCTACTCTATCAGAGTTCCTGAGTTCAAGTCCTTGCACCCACATGGCAGCTCACAACCATTTGTAACTTCAGTTCCACAAGGTCTGTTGTCCCTGGGTACCTGGCACACATGTGATGTACAGACATATATATGTGCAGGCAAAATACTCATACACGTGAAAATAAAAAATTAAAAAATAAATAAAATGAATAAATTTATATGGGAAGTGCTGGTGATGGGGACCAGTATAAGACGCAAGAGACATGGGAACTGGGGCTAGCCTGGCAACAGCAGCCAAAACAGCAGAGGAAGAGCCTGAGACTCATTCAGTTCTTCAGTCCCTTGCCAGACCTTGGGAACTGCTATACTGACTAACTACGGACCAGGACCAACCCCAGGACTGAGGCCAGCCAAGTGATAAGAACAGGTTCCAGCTCATAGGGCCTAAGATGATGTCACTAGCAGCAGTTGACCCTGGTATTAGAAAAGATTTTGAGGGTGGCTTGGGCCCAGCTTCTTGGAAATTTACAGGATTTCATCCCAAGAATTAGGCAGAACTTTCCAGTAGTAGTGGATTTGCTGCCCTTACAGCAAGGGCAAGGATCAAGGAGACCCGAGGAAAGGTTGCCTTTGGCCCAGAGCATGACCTGGGGTGGGGTTGGGGGGTGCGGGATGGGGTGAAGGGCTGAAGTTGGGAGATTATGGGTGTCTAAGCAGCAGGACTCTAGGGCTTGCTGAGTCAGGATGCTGCAGAGGATCAAGGAAGAACTTTGATGTATTCACCTCGAGGCTCTCACTTCATGCTCTGTATGAGGCTGGCTTTCTCTAGAAACAGGCACCAACGGGCAGGAAGTACACAAGGCACAGTCACATCAGCACCACCATAAGGGCTGTGGCTCTGAGTGGCTCACAGGGTTCCTTAGCCCTGGTGCCTAGTTGTATTAAGTCTCTTGTTACTGTGAAAAATACCTGACTAAAGCAGCTTATGGAAGGGTTATTTGATTCATAATTTCAGGATGTAGTCAATTATAGCAGAGGAGCATGTGAGCAGCAGCTCCAGGAGCCTGGTCCCATTTTATTCACAATCAGAACACAGGAAGATGAATGCTGCTCATGGGAAGCATGGCCAGTGGAATATGAGGAAGATTTGCTTGAATATGCTCAGTTTACTCACAAACATTCCTTACAACACCATAAAGATTATGGTAATCTCCTGTAAACAGACATCTCACCAAAACAAGAGCATGGGCAGGAATTCTTCAGGCTTCTAGGACAATGGTTCTCAACTTTCCTAATGCTGTAACCCGTTAATACAGTTTCTCATGTTATAGTGACCCATAACTGTAATAATTATTTTTGTTGCTACTTCATAACTGTAATTTTGCTACTGTTATGAATCATAATGTAAATATCTGTGTTTTCCAATGGTCTTAGGTGACCCTTGTGAGGGCCATTCAAACCCCAAAGAGGTCACTGCCCACAGGCTGAGAACCACTATCTAGGGCCTCCTCTCCAGTGAGGATGTGTTGGAAGCAAGTTTGACCTGCATCCACTGTGAGATCCTTTAGCTGTGACAGAGTGTGAGGATGGCATTTTTGGAAGTTCCAGAAGGTCCCTGAGAGCACTGGCTAGCTCTGACAGGTGGGCATGTGTGACCCCATTAACATTGCCAGTTGCTGATGCCAGAGTCCTACAGTGGCCAGTTTCAAAGTGCCCTTGCCAAAGGGATCACTGCAGAGGCTTGAGACAGCAGTGCCACCTTGAAAGCTCACACCGAGAGAAGTATGAAGACTCCTTAGGGGTGTACCCGGTTCATTAACATATCAGTGCCACATTAGTGGCACATGCCTTTGAACCCAGCACTCGGGAGGCAAAGATAGGTGTTCTCTCTGAGTTTGGAGCCAGCCTGGTCTATAGAGAAAGTTCCAAGGCTACAGGGAAATTGAAATTGAAAACTAAAAAATAAATAAATAAATAAAATAAAAAATTAGTGCCACCTTGGGGTTGGTTCAGTAACATATCTTGCAACATCAGATTATTCCAAGTCACACAAAATAATTTTACACCAAATAGTTTCACTGGTGCTTAGCTTTCTTTCTCCTTTTTATTTAGTCTGGAATGGTACTGCCCACATTCAAGGCGAGTCTTCCAGCCTCAGCTAACTTAACCTTCACTGTGCCCTGAGAAAGTCTTCTAGGCGATCTTAGATCTATAGAACTGACAGTGTCAACCATCATGTGGGCTCAGTGTGGGCCTGAAACAGCAAGACTGGATCCTAGTGAGGAGGCTGAGACTTTCTCTACTCAAAATTTTATTCGGTATAGGGAATAGTCTACTGGCTCTGAGGCTGGGGGGCGGGGGTGGGGGTCCAGGCAAGAACAAAAGTGAAGCCACACTTAGTCTCCAGGGAGAGCAAGGATGGACAATGTGCCAGAGGCTGGTGCCATGTTGGGCCTCCCATGGGTGAAGCTGTCTGAGCTGTAGGCACAGGCCCTTCCCAATGCCTGCATTGGGGATAGTGGCGTGTGGGGGCTAGGGAAGCTGACTTGCACTTTCTCCTCTAGGCACCACCATGGCAGCTGCAGATGGCTAGCAGATGGATAGGATCAGGTGAGGACTGCTAGTTGTAGCCTGACCCTAAGGGAGGCGAATAGCCAGAGGAAAAAAATCTTGGTAGCTTTAAATGCCACCTGGCTTTTGAACAACCTGACTCAAGTAACTCAGCAGCTCTTCAAATAATAATAACAACTTTTTAAAATTCAAACTTTGTACCCTCACTCTTGCTAGCTATAGAACACCTTCCAGGTGACCCTGAGGCAGTAAGGGTGCTTACAAAGCTTTTTTAAAAATACTAACAGGGCTGGAGAGATGGCTCAGCGGTTAAGAGCACTGACTGTTCTTCCAGAGGTCCTGAGTTCGGTTCCCAGCAACCACATGGTGGCTCACAACCATCTATGATGACATCTGGTACCCTTTTCTGTACACTATATACATAATAAATAAATAAATCCTTTAAAAAATACTAACAAGTCTTTTAAAACAAATTTACAAAAAGAAAAAGAATGGAGGCCCTTTCAAGATGTGACTAAGCACTTTTTTTTTTTTTTTTTTAAAGTACCTGTTGTACATGTGGAAAAAAAAATCTGTTATGGGCCACCCACAATTTCTCCAGACAGTGCTCCTGTTTATACCTCCTTTAAATTTAAAAACTGTTGTTCTCAACATAAAATAGTTCACAACATGAACATTCCTTACAATCCAGTGACAGTGTATTGTAGAAAGAACCTACAGATGTCTCAAATAACAATTAAAAAAAACAAATGGGGAGATTCTCTACCCACACTAATTCTCTAAGCAAGGCCCCATCTACATTAAAATTTTTTAATTCTACAGAAGATGAATTCATTACTCAAAATGGCACTGGTCCAAAAGACGTGAGAGTAAAACCTGAATGAAGTACTACAGAAAGATGTCTTGACATAAAAATGGCTTGGCCCATCTTGGGAGCTAACATGGGGCCGAGGGTATGTGTGTATCTTTCCTAAAGGTGCAGAACAGCAAGCAACTTTGGGGCCAATGAGGAGGAGCCTAGTTTCAGGTAGGAAGTGGCTCAGGATTGGGACAACCTTGTGGCTGTACTTCTAAGATGTCTGGTAATCGTATCCATACAGATAAGTCCTGTCAGGGGAAAGCCTGTAGAACTTACATATTACTGACTCCTTTTATTTTGAGGGGCACTGGGAGTCCCAGAAGATTTGGGGTGGGCTACATTCAGTTTAAACAGAATTTAATATGTCACATAGATTCCCAGCACATGTGTGTGATAAAAGCTCCTTAAAATGAGAACAGATATAACTGGCAATTGGGACCCACCTCCTGGGTGTTTAGACCCACAATGATAGCAAGGGTGTGGTCCAATTATGTCAGCTCATCCTAAAAATATAAAAGGCTTATGATCAGACTGTTTCTCTTGATAACATTACAAAAATAATCCCACCTGGCCTGAGCTTTAGCGTATGCGTGTCTGTCCTTTCCTCATTCCCCTAGCTCCCCTGGGACCTAGGGTTCTAGGAACCTTCTCAGGTGAGGCCCAGGACATAGGACGTTCCAGCCTAAGCTGGGACAACAGAGGAGGGATATCTGGGCAGCAGAGATTAGAGCAGTAAGCTCATGGAGGGAGGCCTGGTGCTCAGGCAAGCTCAGCAGTACACGTTGTAATTCAGGACACTGAAATAATCAAAATGACCTCTTTGCTGCCTCCCCTCCCCCTGTGGATCAAGGGACTGGGCTTGCCCTAATTTCAGGCTGACATACACCTTTAGCTTCTCCTGCTCAGAGCTCAGCAGCCTCTTAAGGGAATGGTCTGTGGGTGGTTGAGGGCCCACCCTGAAGAGCCAGAGAGGTCTGTGTTCACATCCACTCGTTTGCCAACCGGCTGCTTGCCCTGCATTTTGCTTGGGACAAGTGTGTTCTAAGTGTTTTCAACATTCCCCGCATAGGATACAAAAGGATGGTAGGGATGGACATCCGTTGTTGTTGGGTGTGTATGCACTCATGCATGCACATGTGAGAACAGGTGCATGTGTATGTGGAGGTTGATGTCTTCCTTGATTACTCTCCAGGTTAATGTTGTGAGACAAGGCTCTCAATGAACCTGGAGCTCACTAATTCAATTAGACTATCTGGCCAATGGACTGCAAGGACCTGGCTGTCTCTATAAACCTTCCACCAATACCCCACTGCCCCAGTGCTGGGGTTACAGACATGCACTATCTAGCTTCTCTACATGGCTGCTGGGATCTGAACTCATCTTCATGGTTTACATGGCAGGCACTTTACTGATTGTCCTACATTGTTTTAAAAGGTAATTTTAGGAGCTTGGGGAAGGTTCAATTGGTAAACCTGACTTCAATCTCCAGAATCAAGGTTTTGTGGGTTTTTTTTTTTTTTTTAAGTGGACAATTATAATCCTGCAGATGGGGAGGCAGAGACAAGATTCCCAGACCAGACTAGTCTACTTAACAAGTTTCAGCAGAAGACCCTGCCTCAGAATATAGTGTGCAGCACTCCAGTAATAACACCTGAGGTTGACCTTTAAATATGCATGCCCACGATGTACCTATACACTATGCACTGCACACACATGAACACACATACAAAAAAGTAAGTTTGTGAGGCAAAGGCAGGAGAATCTATTCAAAGGCATCCTCAGCTATATAGTGAGACTTTGTCTCAAAAAACAAAACAAAATCATTTTTATTATCTAGCCCCACTGCAAATACTAACTCATTCAATCCCTAAAATTCCCCATTATGGCTGGTATAATTGAGAAAGCTCTGTTGGAGTGCTGACAGTATTGGACTTCTACATATGGCCTTGTGAAGTTCAACCCAGGCAGGCTGACTTTTCCCCACAGGATCTGAGCCTACTCAAGAGCACAGCCAAGGAGCAAACACATTGCAATTACCTGGGATTGGAGCGGCACTTTTTTTTCTTTTTTTTTCCCTGAGGCAGAGTATCACTATGTAGTCCTGGCTGGCCTTGAACCCTGAGAGATCTGCCTCTGCACTACCACCCCTGCTGAGTTTAAAGGTGTGTACCACCACATCCATGGAGGGTCACTTGGAGGGTAGCTGTTAGGTGCTTCTCGGTGTGGTGGTCAAGAGCTCCCACCATGCAGTTGTAAAAGACAGATGAAAGGCTTAGATAACTGGGCTTCTAAAGAGCTCCGGACCTTCCAGCCAAACTGCCTATGGCTCAGGCAGGAGACCAGGTGCTCCCACAGTACGGATCACATAGGATTCCACCGGAGGCCAGGTCGGCCCAGGTCGGCGGGCCTTGCCCTCTAGTCCACTTCCTTATATCTACAGCTGCCCTTCTGCCTTCATTTCATCACCTGGGTCCATGGGGCTGCACCAAGAACCCCCAGTGTGCCCCATTTCCCTTTACCTGCTTCCTGCTTAAGAGAGAGAATGGCCTGGATCCCTAATGTCCCGGCTTCCCATCCTACAGTCCCCACTTCCAACTGCTGTCACGCCCTCCCCCCAATATAGATTCGGAAACTGAGGTCCAGACCCAGTTTCCTTCTGCTGTTCCATTTCATCCTCACCACCACCTTTTGAGGTGAGTGCTGGCTCCTCATTTTACACACCAGAATTTGGGACGACTGCAAGACAAGAGGTGAACCGAACGAAAGACACGGTAGATGGACAGGCATTACAGGTGATAAGACAGCATGGGCAAAGGTCAGGAGCGTCCGAGGTGTGTGAAAATGAGACAGAGTAGGGAAGAGGCAGCAGCTGGGTGGAAAAGGCACTGGGAACCAAGCAGAGTGGCTTGAGGAGGTCGGGAGCAGAAGAAACCCATTTGCTCAGGAGCCTCCAGCATGGCCACACCTTTGTTCAGGCCTTGCCCTCTGCTGCACACTTTTTGTTGCCTGGGTTTGTTGTGATTGTTTTTGAGACAGGGGCTCACTATGTAGCCTAGGCTGGCCTCCAACTTGTGGGCTACCCTCCAGCCTCTGTCCCCATAGTGCTGGGGTTACAGGCGCACCTTACACACTGCTGTTCAAGTGTTTTAAGTGATTGAACTAAATACCCAATTGGAACTAATCCGTGTTAACCTGCGCCCGGGAGACGTGAGCCCTTGGGATGTCTCCTACAACAGGGCCCCGGTAGAGACCAGCCAGGCCCGTGCGCGTGCCCGCAGCTACGCGCACGGCGGCCAGTCCCGGGACGTGACTTGTGGAACGTCCACTCCAGGAAGCGATGGCGGCGGGGATCGAGTGTGGGATGCCCTGACTACGCGGCTCCAGCTTCGGTTGCTGCCCTGGCTTGCTCCGGAGTTTGGATCTGATGCTCTCCAGCCCTCCATGTGAAAACTTTCCTACTGTTTCCGAAGCTTCACAGGCGTCCACGGGGATTTCCTCCTCCCATTCAGGCACTTCCTTAGCCACCTATTCCCCCTTCAGGGGTCCTCGAGCTTCTGCCCGAAGCTAATTAAGCGATGGACGCAGTAGCCAAGGAGACTAGCTGATTGACAGGCATGATTTACCAACCGACTCTGGAAACTCCGGGCTGTGTTTGCCCAACGCGTGGCCGGCAGTCCAATTAAGAAAGTGGAAGCGCCAAAAGGGGCGGTCACGGGGCGGGTTGGGTGGTGGTGATTCCCGAAGATTGTGCGCTGGAAGCTGGAGCGTCTGCGGGCATCCCCACGATGCCGTGACGCGGCAGCGCCAGCGGACTTGACACCGTGGGCACACCCCAGCGGGTGGAGTCCTCTGCTCCCGGAGGCGGCGCGGCGGCGGGAAGGCAGATTGCTGTTCGAGAGCTCTTCCCTCCCGAGTCTTTGGAGGGGTGGGGGAGGGGCGGCGGACGACGAGCGGGCCTCGCGCGCGCATGCGCCGGCCTCTTGTGCCGACGGGGCCCCGCACGCACGCGCATGCTCACAGTGCTCGGAGTCTCGTGGCCGATAGCATTGCGCTTGCGCGTCGGGAAGCCCGCTAAGGAGCGGCACTGTCGGAGGTCGGGCGGGCGGTGACGTCGTGAGGAGCGCTTTAAAGTGCGGGCCCGGCCGGGCGTCTGAGGGTCTGAGCCAGAGTCTCGGCGGAAGCCCTCCACGGCATGAGACGCTGCCGGCGCCTTTGCTCCTCGGGTCGCGGAGAAGGTGGAGGAAGAAGCAGCAGCCTCGCTGTCGCTTGTACTGCATGACCGGCCGCTTGCTAAGGTTCGACTGCTCCTAGCCCCTCTACGCCCCCCGCTGGTTCATTGGGCTACGCATGGCTCCCTGGCATTGAGGACCCCCGCTTCCCTTTCGGGCTCCTGGGCACGTCCCCCAAGAGCCATGCCGGGCCATCCCGGAGGACCCTAGAGTTGAGTTGCGGGGGCCATGGCGGCCGCCAGCGGCTACACGGACCTACGGGAGAAGCTCAAGTCCATGACGTCCCGGGACAACTACAAGGCTGGCAGCCGGGAGGCCGCTGCTGCTGCAGCCGCCGCTGTGGCCGCCGCCGCTGCTGCCGCGGCCGCTGCCGAGCCTTACCCGGTGTCCGGGACCACCAAACGGAAGTACCAGGAGGACTCGGACCCGGAACGCAGCGACTACGAGGAGCAGCAATTGCAGAAGGAGGAGGAGGCGCGCAAGGTGAAGAGCGGGATCCGGCAGATACGTCTCTTCAGCCAGGATGAGTGCTCCAAGATCGAGGCCCGCATCGACGAGGTGGTGTCCCGCGCCGAGAAGGGCCTGTACAACGAGCACACCGTGGACCGGGCCCCCCTGCGCAACAAGTACTTCTTCGGCGAGGGCTACACGTACGGCGCCCAGCTGCAAAAGCGCGGGCCAGGCCAGGAGCGCCTTTACCCGCCGGGCGATGTGGATGAGATCCCGGAATGGGTGCATCAGCTGGTGATCCAGAAGCTGGTGGAGCACCGCGTCATCCCCGAGGGCTTCGTCAACAGCGCAGTCATCAACGACTACCAGCCTGGAGGCTGCATCGTATCTCACGTAGACCCCATCCACATCTTCGAGCGCCCGATCGTGTCTGTGTCTTTCTTTAGCGACTCGGCACTTTGTTTCGGCTGCAAGTTCCAGTTCAAGCCCATCCGGGTGTCGGAACCTGTGCTTTCTCTGCCGGTGCGCAGGGGGAGCGTGACTGTGCTCAGGTAACACACACCTGGGAGGAGGGGCTGGCCCCGCAGCCTAAACCTATTCAGCCCGGTCCCGGAAGCCGCAGCTGATGGGAGCCGGTTCTTTTTATGGTTCTGACTCATTTCTTTTTCTTGCAGATCATAGGAATCTTGTGTCTAAAACTCTTAGCGGGATAAGACTAATGTGGAATTCTGTACCTGCAGGCGGGTTTGAAGTGATCATAATAGTTTATCTGAGAATTCATCTACGAAAGCCTCCTTCTGAGAGGCTAAGCATTTTCTGAAGGCTAGCATATAGGACTCCGTTTTCCAAGTATGTGATGCTTGTTTTGCATTTTGTTTTTGAAGGCGTGGTCCCAGTCCACCATAGCCTTCAACTTTCTACACAAAGAAGGATGATCTTGAATGTCTGATCCTCCTGCCTACACCTCCCAACTGCTGGGATTACAGATGTACACTGGCCGGGTTTTTGTGGAGCCTAGATAGAAGAACTCAAGGCTTCGTGTTTTCCTTGTGGTTTTAAGCAAATCACTTTCGGTTTTGGACTTAATTTCCATATCTTAAAAAAAAAGAAAACCTGTGCTTAACTATTTAAACATTTTCCCTGTTCTGTTGTCTATCTAAACGTTTTCTCTATTCCGTTATTTTGTGGTTTAACAAAGTATAGTGGATTCCTTAACAGAAAATACAGGCAGAGCCCTTAAGTTTTTTAGGGTTTGTTTTGTTTTGATTGTTTTTTGTTTGTTTGTTGTATAGATTTTTCCATTCCAGGAAGAATATTTCCTTGGGGTTGAGGAGTTTAGTGGTTTAGCCAGTAATAAAGTACAGCACGCTCTTAAAATTCTTAGTTTCAGGCCTCTGTAGGAACTTTGTAGAAATGGCATAGCTGTTACTGGGATCCAGTAAAACAAAATACAGCTGGTCTGTTGACCTGGTGTTTGGCCTTGTGATTTGGTGACCACATCTTAGGCTCTTGGCCAGTTGGGGCCCTAGATCCTGCTAAGAATTAGCTCAGTGCCCTGGCCAGCAGGGTAAATCATCTGCTGGAACTCTGTTGGGATTTATATAAAGTGAAATTTTATTTGTAGGCTATTGTCTTCCAGCCCTAAAAAGATAAGCCTAGTTAATGTACTTTATTTGCCCAAATGAGGCCTAGATTACAGTTGTTTCCAGTATTTCAGGTGTGTATGGTGCTTCTAGATGGATATTTTTTAAAAAGGGATTTCCAGCAGCACCTGGTAGTGCATGCCTATACTTTCAGCACTCTGAGGCTTAGGCAAGAGGATTGCTATAAGTTTGACATTGTGTCAAAGAAATCTGCCCACCTTCCAAAAAAGGGATTTCCAGGAAGCTTACCGTGTAAGGAAGATTTTGGGGTTTATCTTATTAAAGTTTTTTGGTGCTGAAAGAATTTTACACAAAGGCCATTTGGTCATTTAGTGGGGTATTTTTTCTCATGGTCATATATCTTTAAGGTTGTCTAGAGGTTTGGCAGTGATTGGCTGCTTAATGGGGAATTCTCAAGCACTTTGAGACTCCCCCTACAGCACGATCCTAGATTTAAAAGCAGAACTTACAAATTCTTAATGTGCTGGTCTGTTAGTGATTAACAAGATTGCATCAGCAGGAAAATTGTCTCCTCTTTGCAGTAGTAAAGTCCTAAAGCTTTCCTAGTCCCTTCCAACCCATCCTGGATTCAGACTTGGCTCAGACTTAGTGTGGGAGGCACTGTCATGTCATAAAAAATGCTGCCCCAGGCTTTGGAGTTTTAATTATTTATTTTTGAGGCAGAGTCTCACCCTGTAGCCTAGGCTGGCCTCCAGCTCAGCACTGTTATTGCCTCTGCTTCCAGAGTGCTAGGATCGCAAATGTAAGCCATCATGGCAGGCTTTCTTTGGGATCTTGTAGGTATCTTCTCAGAGTTAGTTAGCTTAGCTGTATAACAAAGATGGTGCCAACTTTTGAAGTCTTTTACTTAAATGTGATTTCCTATCTAACGGAGCATAACATGGGATAGGCACTTGAGTGTCTATACAACTACTTGGTGAGTTCCTGCTCCTGGTGGAAAAGGTGCCAGGGAATTAATAGGTGGATCTTAGAACATGGCTCCAATCTTCAGTTTATTCTCAGTAGAATCATTATAGACTAGGTGGATCATCAGAATTCAGGAAGATAATAAAAAAAAAAAAATTGAGGGGGCCATCTTACTCACTGTGAGATATTGGAAGTTCTTGGGAGGAAGGAAGCTGGAACTAAAGAATGACTAGTTAGCCAGAGTGGTGATGGAATCACACAGTAGGTAGCAGAGTTTCAAACGCAGCAGAAGACATAGACATTGGAAAACATTTGGCTGCCTTGAGGCAGATGGCAGTCCATATTAGAAACTCTGGTAGGGTTATCCTAGTGATAACAGTAGTTTCTCACTTACTGTTGATATTTAGAGCCTGTAAAATTCTTTTCTGAGTGAGCTGTCCATACAATAGGGGGAAAAAGAGGTGGGGGGCATTCCTGGCCTTTATCTGCTAGACACTAATAACACTTTGTATGACAATAAAAAAATCTGCTCCAGACATTGACAGGTGTCCTAATAGGTGAGGGTTGCAAAACAGCTTCATCCCCAGTTGAAAACTAGGTTCTGGACACATTTGCTAATATAAATCTTAACCTGCTCACTGGTACTCTGCTGGCCTAGTATGCAGTTAAATGAGCACCTGCCTAATGGTAATGCCTCTCATCAAATTCTGTGTGGAAGCCTGTAAGAAGTTTACTTTTTCCTTGTTTCTTGATGGTTCACTTTCCAGAGGTGAGAGTGTCAAAGCTACATGAATGTAGACATAGATGGATTCTAGCAGTTGCTGCCTTCACTTGTTAGTGGCAATTGTGTCTGTATTTAGCAAAGGCACCATGGCAAATTTGTTTTACATTTATTGATGTTAAGCACATGTTTTGATTAGTGGCAGACATTTGACTCTAGTGTCTAGATCTGCATTTTTATTAGAGCAAGGCTTCACAGACCACTGTAGAAGTGTTTTACATTCTTTTTCAAACCTAACTGGTAGATTTTGTTTGTTGGTAACCTTCCCAGTTTGGATCTGGATGGGGTTCCCTTCTTATACTCTTCTCTAGAGATCTATGTTTACCTTTTCTTCATGTCAGTTCATCTCACATTCTTTGTCCCAACTCTGTAAGGTGAATAGGGAAGATTAAAACAGACCCCAAAGCTGGAGATAGTTCAGTTGGTAAACTGAACTTTAGTGCTTATAAGTGTAAGGACCTAAGTTTGATTTCTAAGAAATATCCCCCCCACACACTTTTTTCCTTCTTTAAAGTCAGATGTGATAGCCCATACTTGTAATTCCAGGACCAGAGAAGTGGAGACAAGACTCATTAGCCCAATGTAGCCTTTTTTTTTTTTTTTTTTTTAAAGATCCGATTTATTATTAGGTGTTGTCATAGATGGTTGTGAGCCACCATGTGGTTGCTGGGAATTGAACTCAGGACCCTGGAAGTACAGTCAGTGCTCTTAACTGCTGAGCCATCTCTCCAGCCCCCAATGTAGCTTTCTTAGCCAGTGAGAGACCCTGTCTCAGAAAAGGAAGGTGAATGATGCTTGAGGAATTGCACTTGAAGTTGACCTCTGGCCTCTGATGTGCATGTGCACCCACACACATGCACAAATAAGTCAATGTATACATACATTACTGTATAGGGTAATTTTTTAAAATTTATCTTTATTTTATGTGAATTGGTGTTTTTTGCCTGCCTGTATAACTGTGTGAGGGTGTCAGATCTTGGAATTATAGACAGTTGTTAGCTGCCACGTGGATGCTGGGAATCGAACTCAGGTCCTCTGGAAGAACAGTCAGTGCTTTTAACCGCTGAGCCATCTCTCCAGCCTGGTAATTTTTTTAAATAAAGAAGTTTTTAAAGAACCGATTCCAATTGTTTTAGTTAGAATAATCACCTCAAAGCTAACTGCTTGTGCACTTTTTCCTTTAATCACTACTTGGTAGTCCTTTCCTGAGACCTGGGTCTTGGCCACTGGTCTAGAGTGACTGCTTCACCTAGGCATCCATTGTGTACTATTGATATTGTATACTGTCTTGATTCTTCTGATTAGTGTTGGAGGGGTCAAGAAATCAAGCATCCCTGTAAGTTTGGGGCTAATAGCTGATCTTGTTTGGCTAATTGAAGCAAAATTTAACTTTATGACCTAAAATAGTTGGGAAAGTCCTGGACTGCACCTTTTGTTTGGATTTTTTCATTACATACATTTTATTTGTGTGTGTGCATATGTGTTTGTGGTGCATCAGAGGACAACTTGTGGGAGTTGATTCTCTCTCTGTGGATCCCTAGTATCAAACTAAGTCAGAAAAAAACATTGTCCACTGTACCATTATCTCTCTTGCCCCTTGTTTGAATTTTTTCTTTTTAAGGGCTGGCTGTACACCCCTTAGCAGGGCTGTTCATTGAAATTGGCTTCCCTTTGTGTTGCCAGGCCTCACAAGGCAGAAGGTAGCAAAGGAGAAGCAGCTAGCTGGGAGCCATGGTCTTAAACAGGAAACTCAGAGCAAGCAAAGAACAAACAGGCCATGAAAATCTCAGGGCTTGGGGCTGGAGAGATGGCTCAGCGGTTAAGAGCACCCTCTGCTCTTCCAGGGGACCCGGGTTCGATTCCCAGCACCCACATGGCAGCTAACAACTGTCTGTAGTTCCAGTTCCAGGCAAACACCAAGGCAAATAAATAAATAAAGTTTTTTAAAAAAAAAAAAAAAAAAAAGAAAATCTCAGGGCTAACTGACTGGCCATTTTAACTTGAGCAGTTAGTGTGCAACACTTAGTGTGATATAACCCTCCCTGTCTCATAGGACTAGTACTTATTCCCATATTCTTGAGGCCAGCAAGGCCCCATGACAAATTAAACCTAGTTACCAAGAAACACAGATGGGATTTTCTGCTTTCGATTGTTACTTAACACATTCAACTACCAAAACCAAAAAGATTACGTAAACTTGGTGGAAGTTTTAACATCACTATTTTAGCTGTTTGAATATCAGTGGATTTTTTTTTTTTTCTTTTAATTGAGATGGGGTTTCACTATGGAGCCCTGAACAGTCTACAATTCACTATGGATACCAGGAAACTCAAAGATCCACCTGCCTCTGCCTCTCAGTGTGAATGCTGTGAAATATGTGCATACTAGCCATGAACAGACAAGTTACTTAATGGTACTGTTTTTCTCTTGTGCTAAAAAGGAAGCCAGGATGCTTTAGAGTTGTCAGAAAAGATTGAATCTCTGTTATATAGCTGAGTTTTGAGGTTTAGTTAAAAATGTCTCAAGAGATGAACTGCTGTCAGTATTTTGGTATGTGAAGAATTGGGATATATCAGTATCCAAAAAGCCCCAAGACTTCTTTAAAGTTAAGCCATTTCTTCTCCTGGAGACTTGAGTTCACATTCCTGCCTGTGTACCAGTGGCTCCTGGCCCAACCCCAGCTCTTAGCTTTCTTCATCTGCAAGCCTATCAGTGATGAGGCAGGCTCTCATGAGGCCTGCCTAGGGGAAAGTAGCCCAACAAAGGTGGGCTAGCATTAGGCTATAACCTTGTCCGGTTTATTCATTTTGAGTCTGCCTTAGCCTAGGCAGCACATGGAATAGTTGGGGAATAGTGACCATTTTGGAAAGGCTGTCTCCAGAAGAGACATACACAGTCCCGCACATTGCCTTAGAAACGGTTTTTCAGACTGATTTGTATACAATCCTCTAAGGAAAGGCTTGTTGCAGTCTGTTTTGATGGTCTTAAAATAGAGGCTTTCAAAGTGATAAGCTGTTTTGCTGTAGGATATTAGCACACATTTAATTTTTTGTTGAGAGTGTTGTCTGAGAAGGAAAACAATTTTTTTTAAAAACTTTATTTATTTATTTATTTGCCTTGGTGTTTGCCTGGAACTGGAACTACAGACAGTTGTTAGCTGCCATGTGGGTGCTGGGAATCGAACCCGGGTCCTCTGGAAGAGCAGACGGTGCTCTTAACCGCTGAGCCATCTCTCCAGCCCCGAAAACACAATTTCTATAGTCCAAATACAGTAGAGTCATGGAATGATGTGGTTGGGTAGCATAAAGGAAAGCATTTGGGGCAGGTGGCTTCAGGAAATTTTATTAGAGAGGAGATAGATATGTCAGCTCCTTGGTTATTCTAAGGTATAGGACTAGTGAGTGACAGAACTTGGTCCTGGCACTTGATGGATATGGATGGCATAGTAAGCATTGTTGCTGGGCACGGGGGCTCAGCCCAGGCAGAGAGCAGGCCAGCTGGATAGCATAAAGGTATCCTTTTTCTACTTTTCCTGTGAAAACAGGAGTAGGAAACCATAGAACTTTTTACATCAAGGGTAGAACTGGACCCGGGGCATATTACATTTCACACTGGCAGAGTGAGATTTTCAGTGCAAGTAGGGTTCTTAGCAGTAAAAGGCACTCTTGTCTTGGCTGGGCATTTTCTGCTTATGTTTAGCCAGGAAAACTTGTTAAAACTTTTTGGGTTCCCTCCCACGGAGGAAAAAACAGTGGGCTATCACAGATAACAGGATATTCTACAATATTGGTGTTAATAAGACTTAAATATAGGGTTGGTATGTCAAGGTCACCTGTGGTTCTGTGTAGTGCTCCTTTCATACTAGTTGTGAGACTTGGGCCTTAGGTCAGGAACCTGGCATGACTTGTTTGTTTTGTAGCTCTTTGGAGGATAGGGCAGGGAACATGGAAGCAGTCAAGCTTTGACAAACAACCTGGATTTGTTCCAGAGCTACATTAAGAGAAGTGGTTTCTTGTTGGAAATGAGAAGTCAGGGCCCTTGCTCATACTTATAATAGCCAAGTTAAACATAATGCTTGTTAACATCAGGGAACATTGCATGTAGCTGACACTGCAGACTCAGGCCTTTGAGATGTGCTATTAGACTCAGCTCTTCTGAGTGAGAAGATCTGTGTATGTATAGTATGTAGAACTACTTTGCAGCCCAGTCCCTAATCACTAATAAAATGATAATGACTTGGCTCACACCTGTAATTTCCAACATTCAAGAGGCTGAGGTAGGAGGGTTGCTGTGGGTTTGGGACCAGTCTAGATACATAGTTACTGGCCCACTTGAGTTAAAGAGTGAGAGGCCTTGTCTTAAAAGTTGGAATGGGGTGGAAAAAAAGAAAGGAGACTA
Organism: Sigmodon hispidus; assembly: GCA_004025045.1. Classification (NCBI taxonomy): domain Eukaryota; kingdom Metazoa; phylum Chordata; class Mammalia; order Rodentia; family Cricetidae; genus Sigmodon; species Sigmodon hispidus. The sequence goes on from PVIH01000683.1 coordinate 173,429, forward strand.
GACCTAGCTCTTAGCCTAGGAGGCCAAGAGGCTTCTGCTAGTGTAGAAGAGCATAGAACCCTGCAGGGAATCTGAGGTTGTGTTTCCTCCTCAGGAGCTGAACTCAAGGCTTTCTAAGTGGTCTAGGACCTTTAGCAGTGCCAGATGCTCGAAGCAAATGGTAGGAAGGTCCTAGGCGCTCTTGAGTTATCCAGCATTATTTTCAGTCCTCAGATAGTCCTCTCACGCTCCTTGCCAGAGGCTTCAGCATGACAAATATACACACCTAAATTATAAAACAAAAGAAAATGAACACTGAAGAAACTAAGGCTTTCTGTTGAAGCATGTGACTTAACTCAGGTCACAAAGCTTGTAGCTTGGTGGGGTATGGTGGTTTACATATTTAATCCCAGCACTCAGGAGACAGAGGCAGCAGATTTTTGAGTTTAAGGACGACTTGGTCTACAGAGTGAGTTTGAGCCAGGGCTGTGTTGAGAAACCCTATCTCAAACAAAAAAGCTTCTAGCTGACAAGTCCTAATTTGAACCCAAGTCCTCTGTAACTCCTATGTAGCACTTCTTGTGGGTTCAGTTATTAATAGAGGTGAAAAGTGGCATCTTTGGTCAGTGCTCAGATAAAGCCAGTAGATTCTTTGCTATAGTAGTTATCAAATCCTTTTATATACTAATGTTTTTTTGAGCTCTTAATTAGTATTTTCCAGCATGATTTGGTTTATGGATATTTCTCCTAATCTCTTGTGGGGATGATTACACACACACACACACACACACACACACACACACACACACCAACCCCCCCCCAAGACAAACCACTAAAGAACTCAATTCAAAGCTGGGTAGTGGTGGTACAGATGGTTGTGCACACATTGAATCCTAGCACTTGGAAGGCAGGGGCAGGTGGATCTCTTGAGTTGGAGGCTAGCCTGGTCTATGATGTGAGTTCCAGGACAGCCAGGACTGTTACATAGAGAAACCCTGTCTCCAACACCACCCCCCAAACAAACAACTGATCTAGAAGCAGCTGGGAGTGGGGGTAGGAACAGGTAAGGCATTTATAAATAGGCTCATTCTACTGTCAGCACGAATTCAAAGCAGAATTGGGGGGAAGGGGGGGCGACAGGTCTTTTGTGTTTCAGGTGGTTAAGCCCGTGTTATCCCTACACCTGCACTAGAGAAGGAACTGATGATGAACAGCAGTGAGAAGAAGGAGTATGTACCAGGCCTTGTAGTGCAGACTTTTAATCCCAACACTGGGGAGACTTGGGAGGTGAATGAGTTCTAGGACAAGGAGGGCTACACTTAGAGAAGCTGTGTCTCAACAAAAATAAACAAAAGCTGTATGACCCAGGGGCAGCTAGGAATCTTAAATAGGAAAGTTTGAAGACATGCTCTTCCATCAGGCCTGTCTGGGCAGATGTCTGGCTGTGTCAGTCTCCACAGCTCAGTGGAGTGGTTTAGAGCGGAGTATCTTATCTTTTGGAGGTGTTCATTGAGAACCTGTGACGGGCTCAGTAATCAGACTTATTCAGAACTTCAAATTAGAGGGATGGCAGCTGAGAAGAAAATAGTCATCTATCCACATTTGCTAGACTTTAAGTAGTTTTAAAATCATGTAACTTTTAAGTGGAAATTTCATTATGATGGGAATTCATAAAATATCCCAAATGTGTCTGTCTTCAAAATTTTGGATCTCTTCAAAAGTGGATCTCTTCAAAACTCTTTGAAAGTTTTTTTTTGTTTGTTTTGTTGTTGTTGTTTTCCCCCCAAGTAAGAAAGTTCTGTGTTGAGACTTAGTCATCCCTATATTTCTGTGCTGTCATTGACTGCCTGGGCTTCCTCTCTGTACATGGCTGGAGGCGGGTTCCTGTCTTTTCATCGAGGACTCTCCCCTTCACTCCTACTGCCTCCAGAGTTAGTTTGTTTTTATATTTGTTTTAGGGCTGGGGATAGAACCTAGAGCCTCACATGCCAGGCAAGTGCTTTACCTCTGGACTGCACCCTAGCCTGAAGATCTGCAAACAAAAAGATTCTAGTCTGTGTTAAGAGAGTCCTGCTTCAGACTTTGTCTTAAGTGACCAATGAATCTTCTGTGCCAGGTTTTCCTTTAATGGTTTCTAGACAGACACTTCTTAGACCTTAAACATGCTATTTCCCATTCATGTTGATTCTTGAACTTTTCAAGTAGTCAGCAGAGGGTAGCCATGAGATTTGGTCCTATTCCTGTCTCCCATGAACTTTGTCTGTCTACCCTCTCACTGGTGAATTGTTCTGTTTCTTTCTAGTGGGTATGCTGCTGATGAAATCACTCACTGCATACGGCCTCAGGACATTAAAGAACGCCGAGCGGTCATCATTCTCAGGAAGTAAGTGCCTTCATGTCCAGCATCCTTTGCCCTAACTACTGGCCTTTCTGAATCTTAGCACTTACCCCTACATGCATGCCACTAAGTAATCTAGGAGAGCAGAAGACACAAGTTCTCTTACTTTACATTCTTAGACTGTTTAGGGAGTTCAGTGTTGAGCAGAGAAGTGATCCTCACATTTATTGGCATACTTTCCTTCTCCTTTTAAGGATTTATTTTATTTTTCATTACATGTATGTGTGTGTATCGATCAGTGTGTGAGTGTGTGCAAGTGTCTGGAGTCCAGAGAGGGAGTCAAATTCCCTAGAGCTCGAGTTCCAGGTAGTTGTGAGCCACCACCAGACATGGAGGATGCTAAGAACCAGATTCAGATTCTCTTTAAGAGTAGTGCATGCTCTTAATCCTAGTTATTCCTAGTCCTTTGGGCACAGTCTTGAAATAAGATTTGGGGAGTACTTTCCTAAACCCTACCCCCCCACACACACGCCTGTTCTGACTTGTCACATGTGCTTGTGGTGATTATTTTTAGACTGTGCCTTAGCAGCCTACTTTAAAAATGCCTAGGCTTTCACTTCTAGAAGGAGCTAGGAAGGAGGAGAGGTGGCAAGGGTAGGAGGTTAGGATGTAGTACTTAGCTGGCTCATAGCCATGGCTGCTCACCTCTGGGGAGGGGCCTTAGGGGCATAGTGACTAGCATTAATAACCTGCTTTCTCCCTTCTGGGCCTTGTAGCTCACTGATGCCTGTAGTCCAGCATCTGGGAGACTAGGTGAAAGAACTGCGACTTTCATAGAATCAGAGAGAGCGGGGAAGAAAAGAGAGAAGAGAAAGTTAGTCAGGCATTGTGAGACACTCCCGAAATGCTAACACCTAGAATGGGGGTAGGAGAGGAGTTCAAGGCAAGCCTGGGCTATGTGAGGCTTGTGCTCCCTTCCTCCCTCCTCCTCCTCCTCCTTTCTCTCCCTTCTTCCTCCTTTGCTTTTGGTAAGCTTTATATATACGTGTGTGTGTGTGTGTGTGTGTGTGTGTGTGTGTGTGTGTGTGTGTGTGTGTGTGTGTGTGTATATATATATGTGTGTGTGTGTGTGTATATATATATATGTGTGTGTGTGTGTGTATATATATGTGTGTGTGTGTGTGTGTGTGTGTGTATGTATGTATTTTATTTGCTTGGTTTATTTTGATTCTTACAATATTGCCCTGGCTGGCCTGGAGTTCACTGTGTAGACCAGGCTGATCTCAAACTCTGAAGATCCACCAGCCTCTGTTTTTAAAGTGTAAAAGGGAACAAAGCATATGTAGTGTGCAGACTCAGGCTATGCTTGGTGAGGTGAATATTGTTTGTTCTTTTTCCCTCTTTAACATTTAAGTGAACTCATTTTAAAATCTTAACATTTTTTAATTTTGTTATTTTAAAAAAATGTTATAGGTAAGTGGTGTGCAGAGAGGCAGGTGGAGCTCTGTGAGTTCAAAGCTAGCCTTTTTTGAATAGCTCCGCGACAGCCAGGACTACATGGGGAGACACTGTCTTAAAAAGGCTAGAGAGTTGGCTCATTGGTTAGGAGCACTGGCTACTCTTCCAGAGGATCAGGTTTGGTTTCTCAGCACCTAGATGGCTATAATTCCAGTCCCAGGGGGATCCACTCTTCTGGCTTTTGACCAGGCCCAAAGACTATGCAAGGCAATGAACTTCTCTATAGTTAAAAAGGCATTTGGGGAAAAAAAAAGAAAAAGGCATTTGGAACAGAAGCTGTGGAACTTCACACTGGATTGTACTTTCAACTATTGAATTATATTTTTATGTACTTATCCATCACCAAAAATTAAAAATTAGTGCCATATGTAGAACAAGAAAAACAATTAGCAGCCAGGTGGTAGTGGTGGTGCATGCTCAGGAGGCAAAGGCAGGATCTCTGTGAGTTCAGGGCTAATCTGGTCTACAAAGTGAGTTCCAGGGCTGCAAGAGAGACCTTGTCTTGGAAACAAAGAAACCCAATTAGCTTTATAGGCTCTGGGTTTTTTATAGTTTTTGATTTGTAGAACATTGAGATTATTAGAATTCCCATGTGTCCCATATTTTCTTTTCTTTTCTTTTTTTTTTTTTTCTTTTTTCTTTTTTTAAAAACTTTATTTATTTATTTGCCTTGGTGTTTGCCTGGAACTGGAACTACAGAGCCATCTCTCCAGCCCCCCATATTTTCCTTTATTGTTAATATCTTTTTTTTTTTTTAATATTTACTTATTATGTATACAGTATACAGAAGAGGGCACCAGATCTCATCATAGATGGTTGTAAGCCACCATGTAGTTGCTGGGAATTGAACTCAGGACCTCCGGAAGAACAGCCAGTGCTCTTAACCTCTGAGCCATCTCTCCAGCCCCCTATTGTTGATATCTTAAATTTAGTGAGATGTATTTGTTACAGTTAAAAGACCAATGCTGAAGCAGGAAGATTGTAAGTGTAGGATCTGCCTAGGCTACAGAGACCATTCAGGGCCAGCTAAGGCAAGTTTGTGAGACCCAGTCTCAAATTAATAAGTAAGAGTGCTGGGCTTAGGATATAGTTCACTGGTAGAGTGTTTACCTGGTAATCCAGGCTGTGGGTTAAATTCCCAGTACATAGAAACAGACAGATATGCCAGTACTGTCTGTATACCTGATGAACTAGACATGATGGCATATGCCTGCAGTATCAGCTTCTTGGAAATCTGAGGCAAGTCACTTGAGCCTAGGATTTGGAAACCAACCTGGCATTACAGCAAGACCCTTTCTCTAAAAACAAACAAAAGTTGTAGCTGGAAATGTAGCCCAGTGATAAAGCACTTTGTTTTATGGGGCTTTGAGATCCTTGCATCATCCATAGTTTTAGATTTACTTAGTATCTTAGTTTGCCTGTTTCTGTAATAAAATTCTCTGACAAAAGTAACTTAAAAAGAGAAAGAATTCATTTCAGCTCATAGTTCCAAGTAGTAGGTTTAGGTAGCTGGTCACATTTCTTATAGAGTAAGCAAACAGAGCATTTCTGTCTTTTTTATACAGTTTAGTATCTCAGCCAAGGGAATGGTGCTACCCACAATGGGCAGGTATTCCCAACTCAATCAAGATAATCCTCTATAAGCCTCCATGCCCAAAGGCTCACCTCCCAGGTGATTTTCTATCTCAGTAAGATGACGATTGAGATTAACTGTCACACTTAGGTCTACTTAATTTTTTTTCATGTGTCTGTTCTCATCTAAGGTGCATCCTATGTTACATCTAGTTGTCATGTCACATTACTTCACTTGGCTATAATAATTTCTCAGACTTAATTGGCTGGGTATTTTATAGAATGTTGCAAACCTGGGCATGATAACAGTTCTGACTCACAGAACTCAACTCTATAGACCAGGCTGGCCCCTAACTCAGCAATCCACCTGCCTCTGCCTCCTTTTGCTGGGATTAAAGACATGGGCCACCACTCTCATCTTCTATGTCTTTCTTGTATATGTATATACCGGTCAACCTAGCTATCGTTCAAGGCCTTCAAGTGTTAACCATTTTGATATTGAAGACACCTCAAATACCTATAGCCCTTCAGCATTCCACCCATCTTTAAGCTGTCACAGCCTATATACATGGCCATTGTGAATTTCCAAATTTATATTCAGGGATAGTAGAGGGGTGTCCTAGCTTGCCACATAGGCCAAATGAGACAACAATTGATAAATGAAGAATAATTTGGGCTGCCAATGAGTAGTTTCAGAAAATCTGTTGGGACTTGGCTTGTAAAAGGATGAACTGAGCATCACTCTGACTTGGACATCCAGATACTATCCAGAGATCAGAGGTGACCTTGTAATACCTTTTGGTGAGACCAAATTCTTTTTTTTTTTTTTTAACTTTATTTATTTATTTATTTATTTGCCTTGGTGTTTGCCTGGAACTGGAACTACAGACAGTTGTTAGCTGCCACATGGGTGCTGGGAATCGAACCCGGGTCCTCTGGAAGAGCAGACGGTGCTCTTAACCACTGAGCCATCTCTCCAGCCCCGATGAGACCAAATTCTAATGAGTATAGAGTCTAGATATTCAATCTGCTCTGTTTCTTTTTTTTTTTTTCAAAAATACTTATTTTTATTTTATGTGAATTGGTGTTTTGCCTGCATGTATAATTGTGTAAGGATGTCAGATCTCGGAATTACAGTTTTTAGCTGCCATGTGGATGCTGAGAATCAAACTCGAGTCCTCTGGAAGAACAGTCAGTGCTCTTAACTGCTGAGCCATCTCTCCAGACCTCAGTCTGCTCTGTTTCTTTTCATCATGGGTTAGAGTCAGTCTTGCCTAAAGTTCAGATAAAGATTTATAAATTCCGAGTAGCTCTGATACCAGCTCAAACCAGTAAAAATTGGCAAGTTCTTTTTTAAGTATTTCATGGAGAGAAGTAGATGGATAGCTGCCATGTGCTTGTTGGCTGAACAAAATGTGGTTCCTTTGAAGTGACCTTTTGAGTTTACTTGGGGATAAAATTCTCAAACTTCAAACCAATTATATTTGTAGTCATGGTATGTCATTGAGTGAGATCTTGAACCCAGGCCTCCTGGCTTGCTGGTGATTTGCACGGTGAAGCACTCTAGGTCCTGCCTTCACCCACCCTCCCATGTGTCACTTGGGTATATGCTTGAGTTATGAAACTCAGTGATTTAAGAGTGCGTGCTGTTCTTCTAGAAGAAATGAATTCCGGGGCTGGAGAGATGGCTCAGCGGTCAAGAGCACCATCTGCTCTTCCAGAGGACCCGGGTTCGATTCCTAGCACCCACATAGCAGCTAACAACTGTCTGTAGTTCCAGTTCCAGGCAAACACCAAGGCAAATAAATAAATAAATAAATAATAAATAAAGTTTAAAAAAAAAAAAAGAAAGAAAGAAATGAATTCCATTCCTAGATCCATGTTAAGCAGCTCGTAACTGCCTGTAACAACACATTCTTATGGTCTTCTACATGCAGGTATGCACATGTACGTGTATGCACACGTGTACAAAGCCTTACTGTATAGCCCTAGCTGTCCAAGCTGTAGAGACCCTCCCACCTCTGCCTCTGTTTAAATGTGCATGCCACCATATCTAGCTAAAAATAAAAAATAAATTTCAAGTAAATAAATTAGGGGGAGGGTTGTCAGAAATTGCTCAGCAATTAAGAGCACTGGCTATTCTTCCAGAGGACTGGCTTCTATTCTCAGCACAAGACAAAGTTTCATTGTATAACTCTGGCTGTCCTAGTTATCATTTTTGTAGACCTGTAGACCAGGCTGGCCTAGAACTCAGAGATCCACATGCCTCTGCCTCATGAATGCTGGGACCAAAGACATGCGCCACCACTGCTTATCAAAAAGTGAAATTCTTTAAAACAAACAACAAATAAAACCACTGGGTGGTAGAGGCACACATCTTTAATCCTGACCTCCAAGTTTCATGATAGCCAGGGCTACACAGAAAAACCTTGCCTCAAAAACAAGCAAATAAAAAACAAAACAACAACTCAGAAAATAAACACAAAGAGAATGAGAATGAATTGTAGACTGGGAGGTGGAGGCGGGCAGATCTCTGTAAGATCAAAACCAGCCTGATATACATAATGAATTCTAGGACAGGTCTACATAGAAAGGTCTAGTCTCAAAAAACAAAGAGAAAATTGTAGATATGGGGGAGGGGGAGACAAATGGACACACACACAAACTACCTGACAGTGTGATAAAGTAGTAGCATGTCCTTAATAGTGCCTGTATCCAACAGTGTTCTTGTATATTATAGTCATTGGTGCTCTTTCGAGAAAATCTGGACCCTCTTTTTGAAGGGTAGTTGAAAGGTTAAAGTGCTGGTTAGAAGACCAAAAGACTAACCAACTTGAGGGGTGAGGTGGTTAGTTCATGGACTGGACGTGGTAGTAGTGAATGGGGGTTTAGTGTCTGCATGATTTCCTGGTGTGTACCCTAGTGTTCCTCCTCCTGGAAGACCTGACTTGCTGCCACATGCTCGAATATTGACACCAAGAATAGGAGGTGTGTAGGGGCTGGAGAGATGGCTCCACAGTTGAGAACACTGGCTGTTCTTCCTGAGATCCTGAGTTCGGTTCCCAGCAACCACATAGGGACTCACAGCCATCCGTAATGAGATCTGGCGCCCTCTTCTGGCCTGCAAGCGAAACACTGTATACATAATAAGTAAATCTTTTTTTAAAAAAGAGAGTGGGAGGTGTGACACTGGAAAGGGACTCGGCAGGAAGTGAGTTGCTTAAGATGATTTTTGGGCAGGAATTTCTAGCTTGTTACCATGTCTCCATTGCATATAGGCATCCAAGATAGGCACCGTAAAACACCTAAGGTTCTTATATTTTGCGTGCCAAAGTGAAGGACACACTAATAGAAAAGTACAAAATATGTTCCCTAAGAACCCACCAGAAAGAAAATGGAAATTAATTTTATTCTACCTTAGTGGGAGAATCAGGGAAGGCTTGGTACTTCAGCCTTCTGAGCTAGAAACTACTGGCTAGACAGAAATGGTATATTCGAAGGCTGGAAAGTCGGGAGTTTAGGGGACTAACTGGTGCAGATGGAGGGCTTGAAGAAGAGCTTTGATCAGCATTTGTGCCTCAGGAGATAGTTTGCAGGGCTTTTCAGGTCTCGATGGTCTCTAGGAAGTTCTCAGGGCTGTGCTGAGTCTGTCGACAATACTTGAATTTCTGAGATGACCCTGTTCATTGAACTGGAAGAAGTAGATTAAATCAAACATGGCAGTATAAATAGGCCACTTTTAGAAGCAGGTCGTAAGAATGTTCCCAAGTACTAGAGAAGACATAGCTATAGATCCATCTGCCAGATGTTAGCTAAGGTTAGTATGTTCTGGGTTCTGTGCTAGTGCTAGGAGTATTGTTAGTATGATTTGATTTGTTTGTTCTATGAGTGGGCCAATGCTTTTCTACTGAGCTATGTCTGGCCCAAGTGATTTTTTTTTTTTAAGTTTTTTCTTACTTTATTAAATCATACTAATACTTTTTCAAGGACAAACATACAGGTAAGGATGCTAGAGTAAGAAAGTCTATACAGTATACAAAAGAGAGTACCAGATGTCGTTATAGATGGTTATGAGTCACCATGTGGTTGCTGGGAATTGAACTCAGGACCTCTGGAAGAACAGTCAGGGTTCTTAACCTCTGAGCCACCTCTCCAGCCCAGGAAATCTTATTTAAAAAAAACAACAAAAAAACCCTTTCATTTATTTATTTGTCTTGGTGTTTGCCTGAAACTGCAACTACAGACAGTTGTGAGCTGCCATGTGGGTGCTGGGAATCGAACCCCAGTCCTCTGGAAGAGCAGCTAGTGCTCTTAACCGCTGAGCCATCTCTCCTGCCCGGAAATCTTATTTTTATGGAGAGCAAAGTCACAGTATAATTTCAGATGCTGTCTTCAGTGATGCTTCGTCTTATTCTGGGAAGTCAGGGAATAATTCTGTCCCTACAGCTACCACAAATGCAGCCAATCCTCATTTGAACCCTTTTAATAACATTCTCATGAAGGTGACAATTGTTTGTAAAACCACCAGTGTGTCTCCAAGCCTCATTGTGAGCGTGGATCCCTCTTCCTTCGTGCCACAGGTTCTTGTGGACCATTTCTAATGGTGCCCCTTCTGTTTTCCACTCTCTGTCTGTAATCTGGATGTACTAGTTTACCGTGACCATGTCTATGTCTGTGTTTGTGTCCATATCTGACAGCTATCTGATCTCTCAGGTCTCTCCTGAGTAGTAGTAGCCTCTTTATCTTTGTATGTTTTGGGGACATTAGCCACTCAGTGCTCACCAGGGAGAGGCAAGTTGAGAAAGTCTTTAGTAGAAACCTGCATGAGGTGTTTAAAAATAGTTGAGCCTCATCCAAGAAAAGAAGGGTTTCAGGGTCTGAAATAGTTTGGCCAGAGAGGTGCTTTATGCTAGAGGTTTGCTTAGCATGTCTTGGGGCCTCAGTTCCAGTCATGGCACCACAAAAAGAGAGGGAACCGAACTCTGAGGCATCCATTATGCTGGAACAGACTAGAAATGAGGTGGAGATTGATACAAACCTGAATGGTTATGGGAAGCCTCTGAGAGCAATGGGATATCGACTTTGTGTGTGAAAGGTTTGTAGGAGCCTGAGTTCAATGGGTTTTTTTGCCATTGGAGCCAGAGGTCTGCGGGGGGGACCCCACTCTAGTTAGTGTATGGATGAGCAGAGTGTGCATGTGGTGGGTGCTGTCTACTCCATTCCTTAGGAGAGTATGAGTGGTTTGATCTTGGTTTTCCTAGCTTTGACCATGCCTAAGCTATCGCCCCCACAGAGACCCTTGCCACCTCTGGAGCACAGTGAATGTGGGATCATTTCCTTTCTCAGTATTGTGCTTCCCCCAGGCAGCTCTGCTCTATCACAGTGAACACTTACTTCATCTTAGACACCTTGATAAGATCCAGCTTCTCTGACCTCCAGAACACCTGCACATACCCCCACAACACACATACATATACATGATTAAAAATAATAAATACTGTGTTATGTATAATTATATATTGTTATTAAAGAAAAAGAAGCCCTTTTGGTCTCTGCTTGTCTAGCATTCCCCAAAGGGCCACTGCTAAGTGAATGTGGCAGGGTATGGAATAGGCTAGGCTTTTCTTCATTCCTTGGTTCTGTCACTTAGCCTTCATGACCCTGTGTTTATGAGAAAGTAAGGTGGTTCTCCTTTTCTTCAGCTCTTCCGTAGGCCTGGGTCAAAACACTCCCTGTGTGTTTGGAATGTGCCCAAATTCACTGGCAGATTGAGTAGGTGCTTCTAGAGAAACTGCAAGTCTGACTGGGTTAAAAAATGCAGCCTTCTGTGGATGAGAATGCCCTGGGTTCTGTCTGCATGCATAGCACACGTTGGAGGTGTTCAAACAGAAGTTACTCCTATTCTTCACTTCTAGGCCTTAAAGTGAGAAAGATATTTTCTGAAAGTCACTAGACCAGTCTCTAGTTGAACCACAAAGAGACAGAGGCACAGAACACAGATTGTTGGTTTGCAGGCCAACAGAAATAGATCTGTTCTGATGGGGTTTATTACTAGAGGTTCTTTTGAGACTCTGTGTGTGTTTCCTTTGCAGGACAAGACTAGATGCACCGCGTTTGGAAACAAAATCCCTGAGCAGCTCCACATTGCCATCCAACTATGCTTCAGATCGCCTGTCAGGAAACAGCAGAGACCCTGTGCTGAAACCCAAAAGGTCCCACCGCAAGGCAGACCCTGATGCTGCCCACAGGTACTTAGAACCTTCAGCATAGGCCAGCAATGCAGCTGATGGTCTGCCTGAAGGAAGGTTAAGAGCTTGGGGTTGTTCATTCCTTCAAAGCCTTGTCCTTTGGGAAAGTGGCATTGGTGGAACACAGACACACACACAAATTAAAATTAAAAAGGCCTGGCCAGTGTGTAATACTGCTTAGAAGAATTGATTCGGCAGAAATTCTGAGAAATGACTCATCTGGGCACACACATTTATAGGTTTATACTTAGGTGTTTAAAGAACATGTTGGCACTTAGAAGTGAACTAGGGATCTCTTGGAGAGGGTTTCTGGAATGGTAATATTTAAAATGACACTAGAAGGGGCCGGGGCGGCGCGGTGGTGGTGCACACCTTTAATCCCAGCATTGAGGCAGAGGCCAACCTGATGTACAGAGCAAGTTCTAAGACAGCCAGGGTTGTTACACAGAAAAACCCTGTCTCAAAAAACAGGGGCTGGAGAGATGGTTCAGAGGTTAAGAGATCCTGAGTTCAATTTCCAGCACCCACATGGTGGCTCACAATCATCTATAATGATAACCTGGTACCCTCTTCTGTATACTGTGTACATAATAAATAAAGAAATCTTTAAAAAAAAACAAACAATGATGCCAGAAGGATAAGAAAGCTGTGTGGAAGGGCATTCTAGGAAAGAAGTTCTGTAAGAGCTGAAGCTCTGAGGCAGAAAAGAGCATAGTGGCTTCAGAGTCAGGCGGTTTGCGAGGTTTGAAGGGGTGGTTATGAACAGGAAGGTAGAGAAGTAAAGGCACATGAACGTGACATAAGAAAAGCCTGGTCCAGCAGACCTGACAGGGTACTGAGCACCAACCTCAGAAATAAGCATACTCTACAAAATGCCTAAGACATCCTCAAGACAAGGAGAGGGGCTTCTGAGTCCCCTACGGTGGTGGCAAGACTAGACTACTCCTGATTTTTCAGGTAACAGCTTGTCCCTCTTGTTTGCAGACCCCGGATTCTGGAGATGGACAAAGAAGAAAACCGGCGGTCTGTGCTTCTGCCCACACATCGGCGGAGGGGTAGCTTTAGCTCTGAGAACTATTGGCGAAAGTCCTATGAGTCCTTGGAGGATTGCCCAGAGGCAGCAGGCAGCCCCACCCGAAAGGTGAAGATGCGCAGGCACTGAAGCCTGTGCCCACCTGGAACTCTGGCTAATCCTGATGTAGCTGCCCCATCTTCTGTTTTGTTTGAGTGGTTTTTTTTCTTTGTTGTTTGTTATTTTGATCCTATATACGTTTTCCTTGCTTTGTTGCCTATTAAGGCTAAAGAACAGAATTGGCGCAAGACCTGGGTTCTTATGTTCTTGGCTTTCCTCCTTGATGGAAAAGGCTGTTAGCTTTTGTAGGGGAACACTCATACCAGAGTAGCCAGTCAAGACGGTGGGGACAGCTGTCTTCAAGTGGAAACGTGTCAGGGCTAGGTTTATTTAAACACACAAAATGTTTTCGTTGAAGAATTTTTGTTTGGGCTTTAAATGTAAATCTTTGCAGTGTTTTAAACAAGGGCGATTCTTTTGCCAGCCCTTTTCTTCCACTGATGCTCATGCTTGGATGAGGTCTCTTGGAGCCATACAGGTCCTGCATTGGGCTTGCTGCCCCTACATCTCACCTGCTGTCCAGGCTCTGGAATGGAAGCTCATGCAAATATCCTGTTCCACACTGTTTAGGTTGGCTAGGTGTGGGGCTTAAGTAGTGCCAGCCCCTACCGTCCCGTTTCTGAGTCCCCAGGCTTCCTGCATGCCCTCCAGCTTGCTCTGCCCACCAATCCTGGGTGGCCAAGAGACTAGCACAGTGGTCCTGACCTCTTGCCAAGAGCATGCCCATTTGCTGGGTTGCTCCTTGTAGGCTCATGTGTGTGGTTGTATGGAACAGTTAGACTTGCTGCAGTGGGTCGTTTGTAGGAATTGTTTCTAGCTAGAGGAACTGATTTGCTTCCAGTCTAGCATTTGGGTTATGGGAACTTGGGGTGTGTGGTAGGACTTTGTTTCTTGTGTTCTGAGGGGTTTCCCCTCCCATTAGACTCTCGGCTTTCTCCTTTCTTTTCTCCTCAATTGGCCAGCTTGGTTCTTTTCCCCCATTATCTTCCATCTAAGAGGGTGTGCCCATCCTCCTTGTCCACCTCTAGCTTATATCCAAGGCCAGAAGTCAGACCTGCGTATTGGGTTGGTACTTTTTCTGCCCTGGGGTGTGGGTGCTGGCTGGGGAAGGAACTTGTAAAAATAATAGAAATAATTGAAAGTTAAAGTTTTTGACAGTTTCTGTCTGCTTGGATCCTGGAAGGCTGTGGGGTTTTGCTGATCCGAGGTTCATTAGGAATATCTCTGTCAGCCAGACAAGAACTGGGCCTGCCTAAAACAGAGGCCTTCTGAGCAACCACGTCAGCACCACTCCAGAGGTGTGTAGAGGCTGCAGAGATGTGGAGAGAAGCCAGCCACCGGGAAATCCCGTTTGGGGTCAAATCCTTTGCCAATGTGGAGCCCTCAAGTTTAGACTAAAGCAGTCGCAGGTCTTCTGTGATTCTGGGGTGTGTTTTGTTTTGTTTTTTACTGCTCTTCCTCCCCCCAAAATGATTTGTAGTTGTGTGTGCAGCACTTTGCCCTAATATGTGTGTGCTCTACAATAAAAAGCAAATCTAATATATTTTGAAACAATTGTCTGATGCTGTGGTAAGAGAAAGCCTGACCTTGGTTTGTCCCTTAATTTATTTTCTTAACCTTCCAACTGGATTTGGAGAAATTGAATTTATTGCCTACCAGTGTTCTGAAGACAGTGTCTACTGATGCTGGCCCTCTTGATTGATAGCTAAAGGTGCAGTTGCCCTTGCCCACTGCCTTCTCCCCTTCAAGGAGGATGGCCTTTATAAACCATGGTGAGCAGTGACACACCTTGTTGAATTTTAGAAACTACACCCTCTCCCTGGCCTGATAGAAAGGCTACAGGCCAGTGCAGACACCACAAATGAAGCTGGAAGGGGAGGGGGGTGCTCTGGTAGAAGACAAGGCAATTCTTGTACTCAGTAGCCAGGTTCTGAAGCTTCCTGGCTAGAACCTTGGTAGAAAGAAGATAGGACAGGATGAGGCTGGGCCTCAGTGAACTTTAGTCTGTTAGGATCCCTAATGATGTGGATCCCAGGGCATTGCCAACCATTTCTATCTGCCCAGCTCTGCTCCAGTGATCTGAGCCAGTTTGGTCAAATTGTCACTGGAGTCTTGGTCAAGCCATTTCATTGCCCATAGAATGTTTGACTGGTCAGAACAATTTGAAAATCACTACTAGGTAAAGAAGGGCCAGGACCTCTGTACGGTCTGTGCAATGGACTGGAATGCCGGGGAGCAGAGAGGAAAGCACCAGATGTCATCCCAACCTCGGTGTTACAGAAGTGATGATCCCACTCCATGCTTGGGTGCCTTGCCCTAAGGGCAAAAGGATGGGAACTGGAGAACCAAGGGGTGGGAGAGACTCTTGACCCAGTATCTCCTGGGTTTAAGTTTCTCAGAGTTCCACACCTGACTCCTTGAATCTTGCTCGTCTGTTCCAGCTGTGGCCCTGGGCCAAGAGCTTTGTTCCTCAGCCCTTGCCTCCCATGGCAGCTGGTACCAGCCCTACCCACCTAGGAGCTTATCTCGTTCCTCTTCCCCTGTTGTGCAGAAGAAACAGTCTAGAGAGTTTAGAGAAATAAAGTATGCTATAGGCCAGGCTGGGTGCAGGAGAAACACCTGTATATGATAACCTTATGTGCACATAAGGTATTCTATTGTGTATAGCTAGGAGAGCAGTAGAGCCCATTAACTGTAAGTGTAAATAACGTGTACATGTGCTTGTAAATCTCTATAGCTAGTCGTTGGCCACAGAACACTTGGTTTGGCATTTTGTTGAAGTATGGGACTCATCTCCCTGTGGTTGTAATTCAAATACCATGTGAAAGAGCCACATTTTATCAGTTTGTCCTAGTTTTCTGTGGCCTCCAAAACATTACTTCAGATTTGAGAGCTTAAAACAAGAGAATTAGCTGGATGTGGTGGTGCATGCCTGTAATTCCAGCAGAGGCTGAGGCAGAAGGATCAAAAGTTCAATGCCAGCCTGGACTGAAAAGCAAAGTGGCCAAGCTTGGTGTTTGTTTGTAATCCTAGCAGAAGCCATAGGAGGACTATCTGAGGCAAGTTTGAGGCCAGCCTGGTCTACACAGGGAGCTTGAGGGCAGCAGAGGCTACAGAGTGGGACTCTGTCTTAAATAACAAAAACTGAGGCTCTGGTGGGAAGCCTATTCTTGCCACTTGCAAGTTTGAGATGGCTCTAACCAGTCTTCATGCAAGTACTCTAGATCTATAGTCACATGGCCTCTTGTATGTTGTATCCTCAGTGCCTATACCCACCCACCCCCACCTCCCCCACCCCGGGCACACTGCGTGCGTGCAGGATCTCACTCTAGCCAGTCTAGCCTTGAACTAGCAATCCTGCCATTGTACCCAACTTTTTATGTCCCTGTCTTAATTGGGCATTTGTAATTATAGGAACAGCTACATAGCCACACTTTTTGTGGCAATGCCAGGGATGGAACTAGGCAAGGACTCTCCCACTGATCCACACCCTGACTTTGACTTCTTATGGAAGTAAGGGTATGCCTTCCAGGAACTAGGACCTGGAAGCCTTGGGGGCTACTGTGCAGCTTACCACACTGCTATTTATTGAAAATTGTTACAAAATCTGTGACCTATTAGTTCCTCAAATTGTATTAATTGGATTGAAATTTCTCAGCCTCAGCACTTTTAAAATTTAATCTGGATTATAATATGTATTCCATTGCTTGCTTGCATTTTTTTCATTAGTGCTAGCCATCAAACATAGGACCTTGTGAGTTCTAGGCCTTGTAAATGTTAGCTATGCCCCCAGCAGCTCATTGCTTTCTTAAGTTTAGATCTATGCTGTCCAATCTGGAACCACTGGACTCTGCCTTTTGAGCACTTGAAATGTAGCTAGTTTTAATTGAGATATGCTTTATACACACCAGAATTTGAAGTTAGTATGAAAAAAAGAATGTAAAATATATAATTGATAACTTTATATTGATTACATGTTGAAATACTATTTTGGACATACTGAGTTAAATAAAATACATTATTTAAATTAATTTCATCTGTTTTGTTTGAGTTCTTTTTTTTAAATGAAGTTGTTTTTCGTTGTGCATGTCTAATGTGTGTGGGCTATACTCATGAGTGCAGGTTTCCGAGGAGGCCAGAAGAGGTAGGTAGAGCCTCTGCAGCTGGGATTAACAGAAGAGAGCTGTCCAGACCCTAGTTTCTGTTTTTGATCAGGCTGTTTGTGGTATTTGTGGGGGGTTATTACAGAGGATTAGCTAGATTGCTTACCTTGCATGTGTTCAATCTCTAGCACTATACACAGACAAAACAATAGATCTAGATAATTCTAAATGCAGCTATAATACCAACACTCAGAAAACTGAAAGAGGAGGATCATGAGTTCCAGGGAAAAAGAATAGTAAATGTGAACAGAAAATCTTTATTTTTGAACATTAGTATCTTAGTTTTTTAATATAATTTCATTTTTTTTATTCCCTCAATGCCGGCGACCAAACTCAGAACAGGAAATGTACTAGGAAAAAACAATAAAATTGAGTCCCATTTGTGAGAGCCCACAAGTGACTACGTAGTGTGGACTGACTCCATCTTGACAGAGTCCAGACAAGTTTGTTTTGCCCTGCAAAGCTGGATGGCAGGGATGTTTGGCCAAAGGCATGGCCACCAGGTCTCTCAACTCTTCAAGGCCAAATGTTTTGCCATCAGGCATGGTTCCTGAATTAAAGAAGGGGTTTAGGCTTGTCTATTCTTTGAACCATGGTGTCCCTGAAAGGGGGAGGTCTTTTGCCCCCCTCCCTTTGGATATAAAAAGAACCTGAGAAACTTAGGGCTTCTGTGCTATTGACTAAGAGTCCTCTGGACTCTTAATTTTTTTGTATTCGTCTCTATTCTTTTGGCTCTAAATTTTCAGTCCACATTTTTTATCAGCTATGGTCTGACACCCATTCTCAGTCCCTGATTTTCTTTTGTTGTTATCTGGCACAGGAAGCTTGTAAGAGTAAGTCTAACTTATACACTTTATTGGTGCTAGGAATTGAACCAAGGACCTGATGCGTGCTTGGCAAGTGCTCTGTCACTGAGCATCCTCTAAAACATGATTTGGCAGTTGAATTTTGCAACTAGCTCCACATACGGCAGGGTTCCCGTTCCGAGCTTTTAATGAACATGGTCTGATTAGGAGTCCATGGGCTGTTGTGAAGACAATCCGAATCGGTAGGAAAGTCACTGCACTGGCAAGCAACCAGGAAGTGTAAAGCCAAGAGTCGGGATTGCTGGTGAGTGCTGGAGCCCTGGAGCCTTACCTGGGTTAGAGATCCACCAGCTTAGTACCCTACATTCATTGCTGCAGTTCCCCCTGCCCCCTCAGTGTGGCAGCAGAGCCCCAGTGATAGTGTTTCTTGGCGCCATGAGGAGCCCCTAGTCCTGGATTTGGAGACTGACGAAACAGTTTTATATATATAAACCCGCCTGAGGTTGACCATTGCTTCTGTTCTATACAGCCAGGGTCCTTGTGGCTAGTACGGGGCAAGCAGGTGCCATCGTGTGTTCCATGACCTGTAGACAAAGCTATGAAGACTGCCTCCAGCCTGGTCTCACCCTCCCCTGGGGAAGCTGTGCACCTACCATGTCTCCTGCTTCCTGGATCACTGCTTGAGCTCTTGTATTATCCAGGCTCCTCAGACACTGGGGAGTGCCTCTTAGTAACGGCTTCCCAGAATACACTGCATAGCCCCCACATTTCCCCTCCAGGCTGAAAGCCCATGATACTGTAAACGAAGCTCTCTACTTAATTTGCTATTCAGGTCACAACTTCTAACACCATTAATCCTAATTCTACAGCTGTGGTGGGCAGGAGGCAGCAATCTCTCTGGCTTCAATTTTTTCCTCTGTAAAACAAGTGTGACCTTAGGCAGGGTAGTGGCACTTAAACAAAGAAACCTGTCTCAGACAAAGATAAAATAAAATAAAAGGGGCTGGAGAGATGGCTCAGTGGTTAGGAGCACCCTCTGCTCTTCCAGAGGACCCGGGTTCAATTCCCAGCACCCACATGGCAGCTAACAACTGTCTGTAGTTCCAGTTCCAGGCAAACACCAAGGCAAATAAATAAATAAATAAATAGAGTTTAAATAAATAAATAAATAAACAAAATAAAAGTCAGTGTAGCCTCAAAGAAATAGTTGCCTGCACTGAATAGGTGTTGTGTTAATGGGGAAATACCCACCCACTACAGCCTCAAAGCTGTTCTCCCTGGAAATGCACTTCAGTGCAAGTCCTTAGTTCTTGCTCACAGGATAAGCCTAATAAAGTCCAGCCTGGGGCTGGAGAGATGGCTCAGAGGTTAAGAGCACTGACTGTTCTTCCAGAGGTCCTGAGTTCAGTTCCCAGCAACCACATGGTGACTGACAACCATCTATAATCTATAATGAGATCTGGTACCCTCTTCTGTATACTGTATACATAATAATAATTAAAAAAAAAAAAGGTCCAGCCTGGGGCCAGGAGAATGGATGGCTCAGAAGCTAAGGGCACTTTCTGATGATCTGACTTGGACCTCCAGAACCCAAATAAAGGGAAGGAAAGAACTGACTCCACAAGGCTGTCTTCTCAAACTCATTCCTGCATCACAAATATATGCGTATATGTATGTATATGGGTGCGTGCACTAATAATAACAAAAAAAATGGTTTTTTAAAGAAGAGTGTTCAGGTCAATATCCAGGCCTATGTCAAGCTCAATCCTACCTCAGGAGAAGGATAACTAAATTATCTACCTTGACCTTCTCTTTGTAGGGGAGGGTGAAATTCAAGACAGAGGCTCAGGATCTATTCCAGTCCACCCTGGAACTCACCATCCTCCTTGGCAAGTTCCTTCTGAGAGCCTTTCCCATTCAGCCTCTGGCTGGAGTATTCCACTTCCTCTGACGTGCCCTTCTGTCTGCATACCTAGGAGAATGAGATCCCCACTGTGGCCCTGCGGCTGGCCAGCTGACCGCTGACCTGGTGGCCCTCTCACTCTCTCATTCCTTAGTTTCCTCTCACATTTCCGCCCACCCCACCCTTCCTAGGTCTCCAGGCCTCCAGACACCACCAAGGTCTAGCCAGCCCCTTGAAGACAGCCAAGTAAGTACCCAGGCCTTCCCTGCCCTTCTCTGTCCTTGGGACCTCCTCCTTGTTCCTAGGAATCACCCCCTTCCCTTTGCAGGGATGTAGATGTAGACCAAGGTGACCTTGGACCAACTCAGAGATTCTCCTGCCTTTGCCTCCCAAGTGCTAGCATTAAAGTCATATACTACACTGCCCAACTTCATTTAGTCTCTCTAAAGTGGAGGGGTTTGTACCTAAAAGGACTAAAGTTGAAGCATATGCATTTCCTAAGGTGTCCAGTCCTGAGAACTCCATTAGAGCGTGCTAGCTTAACTGAGGGACATCCCTGTCACCACACCCTATTAGTAGTACTCACTCCTGTGGGATCAATTCCTAAACAGTACATGATGATTGTGTGTATGTGTGGACCCAGAAATAAAATATAGCATTTCATGCATAGTAAACATGTATTCTTACCTTTAACTTGATATGTAGCCAAATATGGCTTTGAATTTTTAAACTTCCGGTGTGCTGAGATTACAAGTATTTAATAACACATCCAAGTTTATTTAGTACTGGGGACTGAATCTAATGACTTCTACATACTAGGGAGGCATTTCACCAATTGAGTTGTATAGCCTCTTCTTTTTTGTTTTTGTTTTTTTTTTTTTAATGATTATTTATTTATTTATTTGCCTTGGTGTTTGCCTGGAACTAGGAACTGGAACTACAGACAGTTGTTAGCTGCCATGTGGTTGCTGGGAATTGAACCCGGGTCCTCTGGAAGAACAGTCAGTGCTCTTAACCGCTGAGCCATCCTCTCTAGCATCTTCTCTCCTTTTTTGTATGACAGGAGTTTTACTCTGTAGTCCAAACTGGCCTGGAACTCCTTATGTAGCCCAGTCTGGCCTTGAACTTGCAATAATCCTCTTGCCTCAGCTTCTGGAACTTACTCCCAGACTTCTATGTTTTGTTTTGTGTGTGTTTTGTATTTGTTTATCTGTTATTAAAGATGGCTGGAATGATGATGACTCATGGACTAAGAATACTTCATGTCTGGCGTGGGGACTCACACCTTTTATTCCCAGCACTCAGGAGGCAGAAGCTGACAGAGTCCATTGGTCGGAGGCCAAAGCTACAGAATGAAAACCTATCCCAAAATAAAATGGAAGGAAACATGAGCAGTCATTGTTGCGCACATCTATAATTTCAGCACTTGGGAGGAAGCAGAACCATGAGAATTACTGCAAGTTCTAAAGCTGTCAGGGCTATGTGGCAAGGACCTATCTCAAAAGGAAAAAAAAATGGGGCTGGAGAGATGGCTCAGAGGTTAAGAGCACTGACTGCTCTTCCAGAGGTCCTGAGTTCAATTCCCAGCAACCACATGGTGGCTCACAACCATCTATGATGACATCTGCTGCCCTCTTCTTCTGTATACTGTATTCATAATAAATAAATACATCTTTAAAAAGGGGGTGAACAAGCTGGCCCAGAACATACAGAAATCCACCTGCCTCAAGGCACTGGCTACTCTTCCAAATGAACCCGGGTTCAATTCCTATCACCCACATTGGAAATCTAATAACGGCCCTGCAGCCCTACCTCCCATCTCTCCAGCCCGAGGAATTCAAATCTTTTCTTCCCCTCCATCTAGTAAAATTTTTGTTTGCACATAGGTTGAGAGATGGCCCAGAGAACCTGAAGTCAGTTCCCAGCACTCCTACCTCAAGAGCCTGTAACTCTAGTTCAAAGGGTCCCAGGCTGTCTTCTGGCTTTAAGGGACACCCAACATGCACATTCATGCATCCAGGCTCACATACAGACACACAAACATACACATAAATAAAAATGAATTTTTTTTTTTTTTAAAAACTTTATTTTTATTTATTTATTTATTTGCCTTGGTGTTTGCCTGGAACTGGAACTACAGACAGTTGTTAGCTGCCATGTGGGTGCTGGGAATCGAACCCGGGTCCTCTGGAAGAGCAGACGGTGCTCTTAACCTCTGAGCCATCTCTCCAGCCCCATAAAAATGAATTTTATGCCAGGCATCAGTAGTGCATACCTTTAATTTCAGCACTCAGGAGACTGAAGCAGGTGGGTTTCTGTGAGTTGGAGACCAGTCTGATCTACTGAGGGACTTCTAGGGTAGCCAGGCTACACAGAGAAACCCTGTCTCAAAAAGGAAAAAGAAAAAAAAAACCAAAAAAGTAAATAATTTTTTAGAAATTGAATTCCTTTGCATAAATGCTTTAAAAAGCAGAGATTTATGATATATTGGTCCTTGGCAGGCTAGTTAACTTAAACTTTTTTAAAATTTTTATTCATGTGACTAACAAACACACATATCACACACACACAATTGTGTTGTGGAGTGTAGTCACCCCGGCATTCATGAGCTTGCACACACAAATATCACACACACACACACACACACACACACACACACTCACACACTTTAAAGAAAAAAACATTTAAGCTGGGCCTGGTAGTAAACACCCATAAGAGCAGCTTGTGAAGAGGTTGAAGAAGGAAGAGGAAACCCATGAGATCAAGGAGAATGTGAGATATAGAACAGGACCAGTCTCAAAAACCAAACCATGAGGCTGAGAGATGGCTCATAGGTTAGGGGCACTGGCTGTTCTTCCAGAGGTCTGGAGTTCAATTCCTGATGCCCCTTATGGTGGCTCACAACCATCTCTAATGAGATCTGGTAGCCCCTTCTGGCATGCAGGTATACATGTAGGCAGAACACTACACACATAATTAATGTATAAATAAATCTTAAAAAAACAAAATAAAACATAGGCCAGGTGTGCTGGCACACGTTTTTAATTCTAGCACTCCAGAAGCCACTCTGAGTTTAAGGCCAGGCTGGTCTATATAGTAAGTTCCAGGTCATTCAGAGCTACAGAGTGAGATCCTATCACAAATAAGTAAGTAATGACTAGATAATTTGAACATAAAAATTAAAAGTCATTTTTTAAAAAAATATAATTTAATTCACATTGATATTTTGTCTGCATGTATGTCTGTATGAGGCTGTCAGATATTGGAGTTACAGACAGTTGTGAGCTGCCATGTGGGTGCTGGGAATTGAACCCAGGTCCGCGGAGAGAGCAGCCAGTGCTCTCACCCTAACAGCCATTTGTCCAGTCCCAATTCTTTTTTTTTTTTTTTTTTTTTTTTTTTAAAAACTTTATTTATTTATTTGCCTTGGTTTTTGCCTGGAACTACAGACAGTTGTTAGCTGCCATGTGGGTGCTGGGAATCGAACCCGGGTCCTCTGGAAGAGCAGCCGGTGCTCTTAACCGCTGAGCCATCTCTCCAGCCCCCCAGTCCCAATTCTTATTAGCCACCAAACAATAGAAGTTACTAGCTGTTAGGTTGTCTTGTGTGATTGTGAGTGTATGTGACTGCATGTCAAATTCCTGGGGTTTGTTTGTTTTTTCTTTTTCAACTTTATTTATTTATTTATTTGCCTTGGTGTTTGCCTGGAACTGGAACTACAGACAGTTGTTAGCTGCCATGTGGGTGCTGGGAATCGAATCCGGGTCCTCTAAAAGAGCAGAGGGTGCTCCTAACCACTGAGTCATCTCTCCAGCCCCCCTGGGGTTTGTTACCCAGGGAACCTGCTAAACTTTTACCTCAGCCTCAGCATTGAGGGTAGAGAGAGACAGATGCTGCTGGTGGTGAGCATAGCTTGAACAGCCAAAAGCTAGAAACCTATCCTGGGGCAGGACAAGGACTCCAGCTTAGGCCTCTGAGTTGCTTCTAATGATGCTGGTGACCGGGGGTGTCTGGTCCATGTCGGTTGCACCAGTTTCATCCCAGGATGCTGTAAAACTGTGTGATATCTATGCCTCCCAGGGAGTCCTTAAAATCATTACATTTGTACAAGCTACTTTGGAAATCAGTATGGCAGTTCTCAGAAAACTGGGAATCAATCCACCTAATGATCCATCAATACCACTCTTGAGCATATATCCAAAGGATGTACATTCTTACCCTAAGGGCATTAGCTCAGCTATGTTCATAACAACATAGTTTGTAATAGTCAGAACCTAGAAACAACCTAGATGCTTCTCAGCTGAAGAATGTATTAAAGAATTGTGGCACAGTTATACAATGGAGTGCTACTCAGCAGTTAAAAAAAAAAAAGATATCCTGAAATTTGCAGGCAAGTGGATAGATCTGGAGATTATCATCCTGAGTGAGGTAAAGCAGGCCCAGAAAGATACGTGCTGGAGAGGTGGCTCAGAGGTTAAGAACACTGGCTGCTCTTCCAAAGGTCCTGAGTTTAATTCCCAGCAACCACAGGGTGGCTCACAGTCATCTGTAATGAGATCGAAATCTGGCGCCCTCTTCTGGCCTGCAGTACAAAAAACTGTACACAATAAATAAATAAATAATCTTAAAAAATAATAATAAATAGGGCTGGAGAAATGGTTCAGAGGTTAAGATCTTCCAGAGGCCTCATACGGTGGCTCACAACTCTCTGCAATGAGATTTTGTGCCCTCTTCTGGCATGTACATGCAGGCAGACGACTATGTAAGAAAAAGTCAACCACAGCACGGGAAAGACCTTCAGGGAGGGCTGAACAAGTTTCAGCGTAGCTAAGTCCCTGTTGCGGCTAAGGGTTAGAGGTCAGCTCCTTCTCTCTTGAGGCAGCTGGTAGACGGGAGGGGTGGGGGACGGGGGAAAGGAGCGGGGAGGGGGGCTGGGGGGGGCGGGGATCTCCTAGCACTGAGCCCCTCAGCTTGCAGTAAAGGGTTCAGCATAGAGGCCATTGTCCACATGAGAAAAGTCTAGGAGGTGGGTGGGACAGGAAGAAAGTGGGGGCGGGCGCAGCTTTGTTCCCCGTAGGGATGGGAGCGGAGCAGGGGGAAAGCCAGCATCCAGCTCTTGCTGAGCCCCATATGCCACCTCCTGCGGCCCTCCGCCCCTTTTCTTTGCCTCAAGCCCCTCTCAAGAATCTTCTGAGTCTGTGCTAGCCGAACGCTTTGTGTTGAGTCATGAAGAATGTATAAGAGTTCCCCAAGGAATGAGAGGTTTTGTTTTTGTTTTTTTGGACATAGTTTTCCTATGTAGCTCTGGCTGTTCTGTAACTCAGAGAGATCTGCCTGCCTCTGCCTGCCTTCCAAGTGATGAAGTTAAAGATGTGCAGCACTACACTCGGTTCCTAGAGAGGAGTTCTTTATTAATCCACAGTTGAGACAAAAAGCATGGCGTGGGAGACACACTGATGGAGTAGACAAAGTAGTGATCCGTAAAAAGCTGGACACACAGACTTGGTAATCTCTGGAAAACGGCAAATATAGTGGATATGGGGCCGGGAGAGGATAGAGAACTGCCGCAGGCATTATGAGAATGTGCATGTAGCTCAGTCGTGAGTGGAAAACAGCCTTCTCCAAACCACAGCCCAGCTTCCCACGCTGGAGACCCACCTCCGGACTACAAATCCCAGCAGGCCCTGCACAATTGCGCATGCGTGATTGGGCCCCCTGGCGAGCCCCGCGAGCCCGGGGGCCCGGTCTTTGCCCATTGTCTGGCGAGCAAGGGGCGGTGCGGTACGGCGGGCACGCTCACGTCGTGGGCCGGGCGGGCGTCCTTGGCGTCCCGCGCCTCCGTGCAGGCCCCGCCCCGCGCCTCAGGACCGGCGGGGCCGGGCGCATCCCGCGGCGGTGGCGGCGGCGGGCACAAGATGATGAAGTTTCGGTTCCGGCGGCAGGGTGCAGACCCGCAGCGCGAGAAGCTCAAGCAGGAGCTCTTCGCTTTCCATAAGGTGCGGCGGCGGGGGCGGCGGGGGCGGCGGCGGCCCGGGCGGGCCACGTCGGGCCGCCTCTGCCCTGTGAGCGCCGCGCTGCTCGGGCGTGCCTGCTCGGGGTCTCAGGCTGAACCCCGCGCCGCGCCGTGCGCTTTCTAGCTCCTCTTGTTTCTCTGGCCCTGGATCTCTGACCCTTGCTGTCTCTCCCGGTGTCCCGTGGGCGCAGTGGGGTCCCCCGACCTATCTGCCTTTTCCTCTCGGCATCTTTTCTTTCATCTTTTGGAGTGTGGCCCGACTCGGCCGAGGGACACCCAGGACCAGATTTTGTTTTTCTTTAACTCCTGGGCGGGCGAGAGTGGGAGAAGTGGGGGGTGGGGCTGGGAAAGCCCAGTGCGGAGTCTCCACTCCTCTCCCCAGACTCAACCCTGCCTTGGGGTCCCCAGTTCAGGGAATGTGCCGGTCTGTGTGCCCAGTTGCATTTCAAACCGTAGTTCCTCAGTTTCCCCTGCTGTCAAATGAGGCCAGTTTCCTCCTTCTGGATCTCCCTGCAACCGGGCCGGCCTGACCTTACTAAAGTTGGAAGGGTCCCCCGGGAAAGGCCTCAGTCCCCACCTCCTCCGCACTCACTAGTATAGAGTCCTGCAAGGCTGACTCTGATCTGGAGTGATGGGGCTCAGGTTAGATGTTACTTTTATCCCATAGCCCATGTGTACCCCTGCCATTGAGGATTCGATTTCTCATTTCCATTATGCACGTGAAAAAAATTAAGGTTCAGTAGGAGTGGGCCTACTTGTCTTGATGTGTGACGACAATGGAGAAGGGGTCTGGAGTTTTGAAGCAGCTAATACCATCCTGAGCAGAGCTTAGGGACCTTAGACTTCCCTTAGGAGACATGTTTCAGGAAAGGTCCTGCCATAGCTCATTTTTTCCTGCTGATGTCCCGGGCAGCAATGATGAGGGTGCTAGGATTCACAGACACAGTGACTGAAAACCTGCCAGAGGAGAGGCTCTCCCAGATGTGAGACTCTGCTTTTGCTGGTGTGAGCATGAGGGGGAGCCCCCGAAGCAAGGAGAAGGATGGGATTTAGCCGGTGAGTGGAGGTGTGTAGAGGCCCTGCACAGATGGGGTGAGGCTCTGAATCAGCTTGGCTCACCCTGGCTGGGCTATGGTGTCGGGAGAGGGTGAAGCATCCTTGAATGGGCAGCAGTGATAGGGGAATAGGTCATCCTGGGGAAAGAGTTTGGTTGCCAAAGGGGGTGTTAGGAGATCCTTTGGAAATCTGCCCCAGATTCTTAATTTTGGGTTTGTGGACCATGGTGAACATGGACTTTTATCCTGGGTATTGGGTTCAAATTCAACTCAGACCACATGTTGCCTGTAGAATGTGCATCTCCTGCTGGTTTAAGTTGGATTCATTCCTCCTCGATGCTAGGGACACAGTGCAATCCAAAAGAGACAATTCTTCCTTGAAGGAGTGGTTTATTCTTTGGCAAGAGGATGAGAACAAAAAGCCAAACCAGAAAAGTAAAATATATATTAGTTCACAGGATTGGCGAGTGTTGTGGATAAAACATGGTGTGATGAGGGTGTCGGAATGTGGACTGAGTCTATGATGTAGGCAGGACCAGCTGGGGAGGGCTTTTGGAGCTGGCCATTTTGGAGTGCCAGGTGAAGCACAGTGTGTGTGGGGGCCAGAAGGAGTGTAGAAGATGTCAGAGTTCTAGCAAGCACTGCATAGCAAAAGAACAGAGAGATTGGGGTGAGCATCAGGTGAACTGGGATGCCCAGAGAGAGGCCACATGGTGAGGACTTGGCTTTGGCTATGGCTCAGCAGGGAGGCTCCTGGAGAGCCCCAAGTGCAGCAGGTAGGGATGGCTGGCTTGTTTTCATAGGTGTCTAGGGAGCTCTGGTAAGTACCAGGCAGTAAGGTAGGCCTGGTGCAGAGTGTGAGAAGGGTGACTTCTTTGTGTCTTAAAGTGTAAGACAGTAGAGCTCAGGAATTGACCGGATGTAACGTGCAAAGGAGAGATAATAGATAAGGGATATAGCCTCTCCCATAGCATGAATCTGATGGTGCCTACTGGGGATATGACGGGTGCTTGTGGGAAAGGGGATTATTCCCTCACCAACTGGACTGGTTCGTGGCCCTGCGTTATTGGGTGGGCTCACCATCACTGACAAATGGAAGCAGGGTGGATAGAGTACCATGATCAGCCCCAAGACTGTACAGTTAGGCCCTGCCACACCAACTCTCCAGATGGCCGTCTCTACATGGATGGCCTTTTTTATTTATGTATTTATTTTTGAGACAGCATCTCACTGTGTGGCCTATGCTACCTTGTAGCTCAGGATCTTCCTGCTTCAGCCTTCCAAATGCTAAGATTATAGCCATGTGCTACCATATTTGACATCTCTTGAGAGTATTCATGTCCCAGCCCACTTAGGATGGGTAGGAGCTGCTTGATTGGTGGGCCAGTGGGAGGAAACACACCAAAGGAAAGAATAGGTACTGAAACTTAGTATGTAGAAAACTGGACCTGGCCTCAGGAAGAGCGGAAGAACAGGGAGGAAGCATCAGCATCAGCATCAACAGTGCTCAGGACTCCAGATGTGATCCCCACTGCTGATGGCACTTGGATTCTTGTTCTCTGGCTCTTTCCATGTGGGAAGGTGGACAGTATCTTCAGGGCCAAGAGGAAGCAGAAGTCCTAGGGTGTTTCGCTCATGTAGCCCTTTCCTTCCTCACAGACTGTGGAGCATGGCTTCCCTAACCAGCCCAGTGCCTTGGCCTTCGATCCTGAGCTTCGCATTATGGCCATCGGAACCCGGTCTGGGGCTGTCAAGATGTATCCTTTGCTATTGTGGTGCTCAGGATTATGAGGCCCTCTCATGTGCCATCTACTTCATGCTGGGATCCTAGTGTGCCAAGTACTTCATGGAGGAAGGAGTGCTTGGACAGATCTATGTGCCTGTGGGGACTCCTTCCGAAATGATAGGAGATGGGTGATTGGAAGGGTAGGTTTCCAGTGACTACTGGTGTCCTCTGGTGTCTCTCAGCCTACCAATTCTTAGGTGACTCTACCATCATCTTGGCAGCTGTGATTGGGGTAGTTAGGGATAGCCTATGAGCCCAGATAGAGGGTGAGCATGTGCACATACACACAGATACACGCAGATAGATCCATGTGTTCAACCCAGGGGGTGAAGGCAGTGCCAGGCTCAGCATGGTGAGTGCAACACTGCCCCCATCTGGACCCTGCTGCCATACAATGGACTGAGTAAGCTGTACAAAGCAGGCATTTTCCTCCTCTCCAGGGTGGGGGTAGGGCAGCAGGGTGCTGAATGTCTCCTTACCCACCCTGGAAATGCTACCCTAACCTGCCTTCAAGAATACTGAGGTGCAGAGTGAGACTAAAAAGTTGCTTGGTAGATACAGGTACAAGCTGTCATTCTCCTTACCCAGAGCTAGGGACACTAGCCAGGTTGGGGTGGGAATATGGTCCATGGTGTATGAGCTGATGGCCTGTGTTAGGAATGTGGCTGGATGGGATATCGTTCCCACCATTGTGGGCCTGTGGGTGACACTCCACTGACATGGCTGCAGCCTTGTACCTTGTTGGAGGTGTCCACCTCCTGAGTCAGACACTCTCCACTGCCAGGTGCTTGGAGCTGTCCCTGTGGGAACTGGCTCCTTGTGCTGGTGCCGGTGAGGAAGCCGAAGCCTAGGCCCCCCTTCTTTCCCTCTTTCCTTTAAATTCCCACAACCTCAAGCCCCCAGGGTTGGTAAACTGAGGCTGGAAAGTGCCACCCCTTGGTCTCTGAAGCTTCCCCTCCCCCTGCAGGCCAGGCCCCATCTCCTGGGAGACCCTGCTTCCCCAGCTGTCCCTGCCCTCTGTCATCCTTGCCAGGCTCTGCAGGGAGTCCCAGCTCTATATCCAGGCAACAGCTCCTGACTTGTCACTAGGACAAAGTCACTGACCCATCTCCTAGCCCTCTTGGGCCACTTCAGGCTTTGTTGGCCACCATTAATCCTGGAGTTGCTGGCTTTCAGGGCACTTGTTCAAGCAGGCCACTGTCTTCTGGTCTGTGTGTTTATCTGTAAAGTGGGCAGTGGAAGCTGTTGGCTGTGTACTCTGGAGGGAGGTTGGGGTTCTTGCCCACAACTGGAGGTGGCTTGTCTGGTACTGCTGTGTTCTGTTTAACCTCTGCTGCAAGGCACTTGGTCCATGCAGATGCATCAGAGACCCCATTTGTACATACTGGAGCCACAGTACTGACCAGGTTTTTAATCTTACATCATCTGCACCAACTTGCTGCATTTAGACCATAGCTTGCTGTATAGATGTGGCCTACAGTAATCTGTAGTAGCACCCTACTTGGCTATGTGGAGTATGTGGGTAACGAGGGTGTGGCAGCAGAGTTGTTTCAGGAAGGGGTCTCATCAGGAGACCACTGGACTCATGGATGGAGAGGTCTTGGGCAAGGTCTGTCTAAACTGTCCTGTCCTGGCTTGTGTGTGTTTGTCCTTGACAAGCCCCCTCAGCTATGGTGCACCTGGAGTGGAATTTACAGGTCTGCATCGGGATGCAGCCACTGTCACCCAGATGCATTTCCTGCCTGGTCAGGTAAACATCTGCCCTTCTTCACCAGCGCCAGGTGTCCCCATCCCCATGTTCTCCTCTCCTCCAGGACAGTCCCATTTTGGTCTCTGCTCCCCCCATCAGGGCCGCCTCCTGACCCTGCTAGATGACAGCAGCTTGCATCTTTGGGAGATCATCCATCATAATGGCTGTGCCCACCTGGAGGAAGGGCTCAGCTTCCAGCCACCCAGCCGGCCCAGTTTTGACAATGCCAGGTACCGTAGGACCAAGATGGGGCTAGCCACTGGGCAGGAGTATTGGAGAGGGCCTGTGAGCTTGCTTTGCTGAGGCAGGGCAGAAATAGGCTATGGTTCAGGGTGGGGTGTGTGGAACCCTGCCTGGGTAGAGCCCTCCTTGACACAGAGAGAGGTATCCTTTGAAGTTAGGGTTAGAGGTGTGGTTAGCTGAGTCTGAGGCTAGTAGGCAGGGTCTGTGCTTCCTGCTGTGGGAGCCTTTAGTTTGGGGGGGGTCCCAGTGAATAAGGATTTGATAACTCACTCCTTAGACCTGCAGCCTGACACTGTGCTTGGTCTCTAGGGATTTGGGACAGTTCTGTGCCAAAGTGACATCAGCAAAGTCCAGGCTAGCCCTGAATTTTCAGTGGTCCTGCGTCCTCTGTCTCCCAAGTGTGGTATTACAAGTGTGTGTCACCATGTCTGGCCTTCTTCCTGGCTTCTTGAGTTGGGATGGGAGATGGGCTGCTGGTACACTGGCACACAGCATGTTCATAGTTGGGAGGGCTCTCCAGGATGGGCTTGGTGAGGTGCTAAGAGAATGCTCTAGGTGTACACAGCAGGCCAGGCTTCCCAGGTAAAGGACCTTGTCCACAGGTTAGTTCCTGGCTCTCCCAGCACTGTAGGCAGGGACTGTTGGGCCTCTGCTGTCTGAGATGGCTGGAAGGCTGATGTTGGGTACCCTGACTGGGGCAGTGCTCTGACTCTGCCTGAGAGAGACAGAGTCGTAAGAGTCCTGTGAGACCAGGGAACTTATTTTTATCCCTTTCTTTGCTGGCATGCTGAGGAATAATTGAGTGGGCTAATTACACTGCACATTGCCTTCCCAGGGTGCCAGCCTGTGCTGTGAACAGGCCGTGTGAGTACAGAGAGATGCAAGGGAGGCCACAGCAAGGGCCCGGCCCATTCCGCCTTCCCCGGGGGATTGATGGGCTTGGCCTCCCTGACTTCCCTTCTTTCCTGCAGTGCCCCTGCCAGTCTTAGCCGTGTCACTGTGGTCCTGCTGGTGTCTGGCAGCATAGCAGCCCTGGGAACCGAGAGTGGCAGCATTTTTTTCTTGGATGTTGCCACCCTGACGCTGCTTGAGGGACAGACTCTGAGCCCAGATGAGGTTCTGCGCAGGTGAGCAGCAGGTGAGCAGAAGGCTGGAGGAACTTCTTGTTTCTGGGACATTCTCCTGACTCTCTGGGGCACTCTCTGCAGTGTGCCAGATGACTACCGGTGTGGAAAAGCTCTGGGCCCTGTGGAGTCACTCCAGGGACATCTGCGAGACCCCACCAAAATCCTCATAGGCTACAGTCGTGGCTTACTGGCCATCTGGAGCCAGGCCACACAGAGTGTGGAGCACATTTTCCTGGGTAACCAGGTAAGCAAGTGAGGCCTGCACGCTCCTCATTCCGGGTCATTGCACACACCTGTTGGTTCATGCCATCCTATCCTCATCCATAGCAGCTGGAGAGCCTGTGTTGGGGCCGTGGTGGCAGCACCGTTATCAGCTCACACAGTGATGGCAGCTATGCCATCTGGTCCACAGACACTGGCAGCCCCCCAACGCTGCAGCCCACTGTAGTGACCACACCCTATGGTGAGCATTGAGGAGGCTTGAGCCAAGGGTGGGGATTGAAGGGCCTTCTGGCCTTGATGAGGGTACTGCCTAGCCAAATATATAGGAGACTCCGGGGGGGTATTTCTGGGTCTGGGCCATACCTTGGGGAGAGGCACATGAAGAGGAATGGGAGGTCTGACACTCTCCCCACCCCCAGGCCCCTTCCCCTGCAAGGCCATCAACAAGATTCTGTGGCGGAGCTGTGAGTCAGGGTAGGTAGAGGGGGCAGTATGGGAGGGGGCTTGTTTGGCTGGGACTAGAGGATTAGGCTCTGGGTATATAGGGGTGAAGCCCTTACTGGGTTATCCAGTGTGTTGCTGGTTCTCCAGGGCCTCCTCGTTCACATGGCATCTCTCCCTTTGCAGAGATCACTTTATCATCTTCAGTGGTGGTATGCCCCGAGCCAGCTATGGTGATCGACACTGTGTGAGTGTACTGCGGGCAGAGACACTGGTGACCCTGGATTTCACCTCCCGTGTCATTGACTTCTTCACAGTGCATAGCACACAGCCGGAGGATGGTGTGTATTCCACCCCCCTCGTCCCAGCTGGCCTGGTGTGGCTTCAAACTGAGCTCACTTGCCCAATTCCACAGAATTTGACAACCCCCAGGCCCTAGCTGTGCTTCTGGAGGAGGAGCTGGTGGTGCTGGACCTGCAGACACCAGGCTGGCCGGCTGTACCTGCTCCTTACCTGGCCCCACTGCATTCATCAGCCATCACTTGCTCTGCCCATGTTGCCAATGTCCCCAGCAAGCTGTGGGCCCGCATTGTAAGTGCTGGTGAGCAGCAGAGTCCACAGCCTGCCTCCAGTGCCTTGGTGAGTGTGATGCAGGGGTGGAGTGGTGGACGGCAGTGTCCAGCCCAGGCTGGAGATGGGAATGTGGTAGGCATATGGCCAGAATGAGATGGAGACTTTCATCTGAACCCTGAGTTCCCATCTGTGTTGTCTTTCTCAGAGCTGGCCCATTACTGGAGGCCGGAACTTGGCCCAGGAACCTTCCCAGCGTGGGCTGCTACTGACCGGGTAGGTGTGAGTGTGGGTGGCAGACAAGGTCCTGCACCTCTGAGGCCTTGTTTGCTTCTTGGATGTCTCTGGTTCTTTGGGTGCTGAGGTGCTTGGTGACTCAGGCCTAGTCCTAGCAAAGCCGGGTTGTTCCAGTAAGGAAGCTCCCTAGATTCTGGCTCAAAGCCTTAGCCTGCACTTCCTCTTGCCTGGGACTGAGTTCCAGCACAGCCCAGGCTCCACCCACCTGGCTTGCCCTGGACTGGAAAATCGGGGTTGGCCTTTGGTGACTCCTCCATCAGGTGCTAGAGAGCCAGGCTAGGTCTAGGCACTGGTGACTCAGGCCTTACTAACTGTCCCGCCCCTCCCGCCTGTCTGTGTTGGGACCCTTAGGCCTCTCAAGGCAACTTGCCCTTGCCTGCTGAGGCCTCAGGGATGCCAGCAAGCCTGAACCACCTCACTCTCTAGCTCCTTCTCGACTGCCTGGAAGTCTCACTGTCTTGGGACCCACCCCCAGGTGGGGAGGGGGCTCTGCACCGTGTCCCAAGGTTGTACTCTGGTGTTGTCTGCCCGCTCCCTCCCTGCTGCCCAGCCTTCCCACTGCCTCTCCTGGAAGGCCCCCTTGGGTCTCTTGTTCTTCTGGCACCTGCTCCTCTCTGCCATCTCCTAGTTATCAAGGTGGTCATTTCTTGTTCAGAGGGCTCAGGGTATGTGAGTGTAGTCTGATGGGCAGCAGGCACTGAGTACCTACTTGTCCTGTGTAGCAGGTACTCAATGCTGTGTGCAGTACAGTTCTGGTTAGGGTTTGGCGTGTGCAGTAGGTACTTGTAGTGGCTACTGGAGGAATAATTGAGAGGGTGTGGATTTCCCAAGGGGCTCTGACACCCATCCTCTCTACAGCCATGAGGATGGCACTGTGCGGTTCTGGGATGCCTCTGGTGTGGCACTAAGGCCACTCTACAAACTGAGCACAGCTGGCCTCTTCCAGACGGACTGTGAACATGCTGACAGCCTGGCCCAGGCTGTGGAGGATGACTGGCCGCCCTTCCGCAAGGTGCCTGTCCTCCCTCTCCCCCAGACTTGGCCTTTGAACCTGACCTAGTTCTGCCCAGCATCCTTATTCCATCTTGTCCCCTCAGGTGGGCTGCTTTGACCCCTACAGTGATGATCCCCGGCTAGGAATACAGAAGGTTGCACTTTGCAAGTACACAGCCCAGATGGTGGTGGCTGGCACTGCAGGCCAGGTGAAGTTGGTGTCCCCAATGTATGGCTATTGGGGAGGCCTTCTGCAGGAGGTGGCCCTGAAGGGTGTGTTGGTGAAGTAGAGAAACCAACATGGGCCGTAGGTCAGAGTGGGAACGGAGCACCAGGTAAGGTTGCTGGGTGAGGACAAATGGGAAGTGTGGCTGGCGTTCTATCACTTAAGTAAAGGGTAGGGAATACCACAGAGGCTTGAGGCTGGGAGCAGGAGTATGGGTATGAGACATGCTGTGCAACAGCAGAGCCTAATGGGTCTGTCACAGATTCCCTGTAGTGCTCGACTATGTCCAGAGTACTGAGTGTTTGCTTGGTGCTTAGTGGGAGGCAGAGATTTAGGAAAGAGTCAAGTGCTCCAGGAGGGCAGGGGCCAGCCGATTAGGTCACCATGGTTTCAGTGAAAGTTTTTGTGTATAGTAGGTGTTCAAAGGGTTCTTGCTGAGTAGGTGAATGAAGACATTGTGGACTGCTCTGGCCATGTCTGGAGAGGACAGAATGCCCTCCTCATCTGAATTCTCTGCCTGTTGTGGTCCAGGTGCTTGTGCTGGAGCTCAGTGATGTGCCCGTAAAGCAGGCTGTCAGTGTGGCCAGTGTGGATCTCCTCCAGGATCGTGAGGGCTTCACATGGAAGGGCCATGAGCGCCTGAGCCCGCACACGGGGCCGTTGTCTTGGCCTGCTGGATTCCAGCCATGCATGCTGGTGCAGTGCCTACCACCGGCTGCTGTCACTGCTGTCACACTCCATGCCGAGTGGAGCCTTGTGGCCTTTGGTACCAGTCATGGCTTTGGCCTTTTTGATTACCAGCGCAAGAGCCCTGTGCTAGCCAGGTATGTGGTATGAACGAACAGATGGGCAGCAAAGGCCCTGATTCAATGGTCTGGGATTCAGTTTCCTTTCAGAAGTTGGTGTGGCAAAGATAGACTGATTGGGAAAGCTCTTCTAATATCTTTTCATCTGTGAGAGAACTGGTCAGCCATAAATCCTAGCACCAAGTTGCTCTAGTTTCCTGACCTGGGTTCTGATTCTTGGCTTCAGGCTAGCAGGAATGCAGTGTAGCTCCGTAGCACAGCTAACCCTGTCATCTCCAGGTGTACCCTTCACCCCAATGACTCTTTGGCCATGGAGGGGCCACTGTCACGGGTGAAATCCCTCAAGAAGTCACTTCGACAGTCATTCCGACGTATCCGCAAGAGCCGTGTCTCAGGCAAAAAACGGGCTACTACTGCCAGTAGCAAGGTGAGCTGGGACTGGCTGATGTGCCTCAGGTTTGCTCATTGGCCACGCTCCCTTGGTGGTTAGCTGGGAAGCAGGTGCTTGGATGGCAAGAACACATCTCAGGTCCTCTGGCCCTTCCAGTTGCAGGAAGCCAATGCACAGCTGGCAGAGCAGACCTGCCCCCATGATGTGGAGATGACACCTGTGCAGCGCCGCATCGAGCCTCGATCTGCAGATGATTCCCTTTCTGGTGTTGTACGCTGCCTCTACTTTGCTGACACATTCCTTCGAGATGGTGAGCCAGGGTAGGGGCGGGAGTGGAGAGGCTAGGTGGCCTTTGTACTGATAGGAGAGGTAGTGTTCTGAGCACCTACTATGTGCTCAGCAATACTTTGGGACACTTGGCCACCCATATAGCCCAAAGGGACATATTTTGAGGGCTTGTTGAGTAGGCTGCACAAGCCTTTTAGAGCTGAACAAGAAGCAAGGGAGCCATGATGAGGTGCGCAGTAAGGGCCAGGGTGGCCGAGGCCCTGTGGTGGGCAGGTAGTAGAGGTGTGGTGGCAGGTCAGGCTGGAACTTGTCATCGACTCTGGTAGAAAGTCCCTCTGTGCCTTAGGTATGTGATGGCTCTTTTTTTTTTTTTTTTTACATTGTATAATGGTAGTTTGAAACACAGAAATGGTGTACAGTCACCCACATACTTCAGCTGCCACCCCAGGTGTCCATACCTGTTGCCATCGTGTGCCTTCACCACACTTTACTCTTCTTGGTTTTTAGAGACAGGGTTTCTCTGTGTAACAATGCTTGCTGCCCTGGAACTCACTCTGTAACTCATGGAGATTCTTCTCCCTCTGCTTTCCAACTACCAGGATTAAAGATGTGTGCCACTATGCCGGCTTACACTTTACTCTTATATCTTTGTTTATGTATCTTGCTTGATTTTGAGATAGGGTCTCACCACATAGTCCTGGCTGCCTGGAACGTGCTATGTAGATCATCAGGCTGGCCTTAAGTTGCAGAGGTCTGTCTGTCTGTCTGTGCCTCCTAAGTGCTGGGATTTTAGTGCGCTATCATGCCCAGCCTTGCAGGAGGGAGCTGCATTTGCTGGGGTGAGTTGAGGGTATAACTTGATGGGTTGGTGGTATCAAGGACCAGTTTGTGGCCTGATGACCACCTTGCAGAGGGCCTCAAGGTGGCTTGTGACTCTGCATCAGAGCTGCTCTGGAGTCTCAGGGGTGATATCGGCGGAGGCACAGACTCCCAAGATCTGATCCCTACAACCAGTTAGGAAATGAAGGTACAGGTCAGAGAGAAGGGTCTATGAGGAATGAGGTTCCTCAGGAGGCCCTCCTCACTCTACCTGTTCCTCACAGCAACCCACCACGGGCCCACCATGTGGGCAGGGACCAACTCAGGCTCTGTATTTGCCTATGCGTTGGAGGTCCCAGCAGCCACAGCAGGTGGTGAGAAGCGCCCTGAACAGGCAGTGGAGGCTGTGCTGGGCAAGGAGGTACAGCTGATGCACCGGGCACCTGTGGTGGCCATTGCTGTGTTGGATGGTCGTGGCCGTCCACTACCTGAGCCCTATGAGGCTTCCCGGGATCTGGCACAGGCCCCTGACATGCAGGGTGGACACGCTGTGCTCATTGCATCTGAGGAGCAGTTCAAGGTAAGCTCCGCGGTGATCCAGACCCATCCAGGCCCCCATCTTGGATCCTTTAGAATCTCTGCTTTTCCCATTTCCCTACCTGCTGAGACTTAAATCCTTCCTAGTCCATCAAAGAGCCTTCAGCCTGTGAAGGCCCCTGAAGGACCTGGGTGCACCCTAGGCCTGCCACGTTTCTCTAAGGTCTTTTACCTCACAACCTTCTCCAAGAGCCTCATGGGAGCCCTTGAATCCAGTCCCCAGGGACTTCTGGTTTCAAGAGCTACTAGGCATAGAACATATGGATATGTCTAGTTAATCTGGCCACAGGGTGGAGATGAGGTATTCGTGAAGCCTAGACTGAGTCTATAGATGAGGGATGGCTGGTTCAGTGTCATTTTTGACCTCCATAGTTAGGGTGGGACCTCCAGGTCTAGTTGGTGGGTGTCTGTAGCTGAGTGAGGAGTGGATAGGACAAGGCTGGAGCTAACTCATAGGCTATCTGTTACCAGGTGTTCACTCTACCCAAGGTGAGCGCTAAGACCAAATTCAAGCTGACAGCCCACGAAGGCTGTCGTGTGCGGAAGGTAGCCCTGGCTACGTTTGCTAGTGTGATGTCTGAGGACTATGCTGAGACCTGCCTTGCCTGCCTCACCAACCTGGGTGATGTCCATGTCTTCTCCGTGCCTGGCCTGAGGCCTCAGGTGCACTACTCCTGTATCCGGAAGGAGGACATCAGTGGCATCGCTTCCTGTGTCTTCACACGCCATGGTCAGGGTGAGGTGGGATAGTTGGCAACAGACACTGCGTATAGCAGGAAACGAAGGGTCTGCTCGAGTACTGAGGTGCTGGCCGAGGGCTGGGCAGGGATCAGTCTTCCTGACGTGCCTTCTTCTGCCCACAGGTTTTTACTTGATTTCTCCATCGGAATTTGAGCGCTTCTCCCTGAGTGCTCGCAACATCACGGAACCACTCTGCTCTCTAGACCTCAGCTGGCCCCAAAATGCCACCCAGCCCAGGTGTGGGAGGAATGGGCCTTTATCTACCTCGAGTTCTGCACTCCCTGGTGTTCTCCTGGTGTGTCTGGGGGTGGGGGTAGCACCTAACAGTCCTCGTCACATTCCCATCTGTTTCTGTAGCCATAGGCTTCAAGAGTCACCTAAGCTGAGCCAGGCTAATGGGACCCGAAACATCGCCCTGGCCTCAGAGAGCTGTGAAGGAAGCCCTAACTCTGGCCACAGCAAGCGAGCTGGTGAGAGGTCACAGGGTTGGGGCAGGCCTTGGCTTGAGGGCACCTGGGGGAGGGGGAGAAGTCAAGATTCAAACTCAGTGTTGTGAGCCAGGGCTGGAGGCTGCCAGCAGAGAGGCTGGAGTGCCTGTGTTTGCACATGCTTGTCTGGCTGTGGGCTAGTCTCTGGATCCTGAGGAGTTCTTCTTCCAACAGACACCACAGACCCTCCTGAGGCCACACTCTCACCGGTGTCCATCGACTCAGCTACTAGTGGGGACACCACACTGGACACGACAGGAGATGTCACCGTGGAATATGTGAAGGATTTCCTGGGGTGAGGCCAGCTGCTCTGCTCTTTCCTAAGCCTCTGTCCCCAGGGCAACTAGGGGTCTCCCCACCCCAGCCCTTCTGATTACTGCCCCTCCTCAGCTCTCCTGAGGACTCTGAGAAGAACCTTCGGAACCTGGAAGCAGATGAGGCCCGGGCCTACACCCTTCTAATTAAATGAGGTGCTGTGAGGCAGCCAAGCCTTACCACAGCAGCTGCCATCCTTGCCCAGCCGGGACCCTGGCAGGCCTCTGTAATGGTGTCACTGGAAGCCTACTTGCCTTCCCTAGCTGTCAGGCTTAGGGGACCCACAGTCATGATATGATCATCACAGTTCAGTGCTAGAAAGGGCCTGTCCTGTCAGTCTTGAGGTCCTGGACATTAGAAGGCCACCTCTGACCCTGGGTGTAGGAATTGAGGCTCATCTATTCAGTGAGCCCATTTCACAGGATAGTCACTGAGGCTGATAGGTCCTGCCTGTTGAGCCAGCACATGGAGCTGATGTGCCTACTATATCCTGCTATGGATCCAACCTAGCTGGAGCCTGGAGCCTATCTGGACCTTGGTAGCTAGTGCCTCTGCACCCTACATTGGGTATAGATACTACCCATCCTCTCCTAGATAGCCAGCAAGCCCATCTCAAGCTGTCACTGAAAGGGCCTGGGTTTGTTCCCCTTAGCCATCACCATCTGCTTATCCCAGGCCACTGTCTGCCTTGCCTAGCTCCTTAACATTGAAGCCACACCTGTTAACCTGTGGGATCCAGTCTTACTGATGCTGGGCCCTAAAGACATCCCAGCTTGAAGGTCAGTTGGAGGGAGTGTGCTAGGATCCTGTCTTGCACTCCATACTGTCCTTTATGTCTCCTCAAGCAGAGTATTTTTCTAACACCTGGACTGTGCTGGCCAGTCATTTCTAAAGCAGTTCTGGTACTTGCTCCTGGCCTGTGTGTTTGCTCATGTGACTGGAAACTGCTAGGCATCATAGCTGGAGTCAGGTTGTGTGCATGCATGTGGGGCGGTGAGGATGGGCTTCCCTGTAGACGACGCCTTGGGCTTTTCTGTCTTTTTTAAAAAACTAGTTTTAATATTAAAAGTACTGATTTTTTAATATTGAAAATAAAAGCATTTAATATCTTTTAAACTACATTTGCTGCAGCACACATGTGGGCACACTGGTGGGACTTGGCGGATGTGGGCAAGACTGGTTGTGTGTAGCTGAAGCAGGTGCTGGGAAGCCTCTTCCATCTCACTGCAGTCTGAGGTCACAGGTACTGCCTAGGCTGGGGCTTGGCGGAAGGTGCTCCAGGCATGGAAGCAGCGGGTGAAAGCCCGCTGCTCGTTTCCTTTGCGAACTAGGCGTAGACGGCGTGGCTGCTCATTTTCTTTTGAGCGTGTGTGCTGGATATATACCTGGTAGGGAAAACAGTGGGCTCAGATAATCCTCCAAGTGCTGCTGGACTGCCCACGGTGCCCCTTCCCAGACTTCCGCCCAGGATGATGGAGAGGGCAGAGGTTCCTGGAGTTCTGGCCCTTTCTTACCTGGCAGGCCTTCAGACTCAGTTTGATTTCTACTTGACTTGTCTGGGTCCCCACCCACATGTAGACCTGAGGATAGAGAGGAAGAAATGGTCACATGGGTATCTTGGCCACTAGTGCTAAAAATTGAATGCAGGGCCTTTGTATACGTTCCTCAGGTGCTCTACATGTGGCTGGTGGGGGTACTTCCCTCCTACCCCACTTTCCATCTACAACACTATCCAATAAGCAGGGTCTGAGATAGGGGAATGTCTTACTTCCTGGCCATTGTCTAGCAACATGATGTCATCATCTGCC
The DNA here is from genome assembly GCA_004025045.1 of Sigmodon hispidus. Lineage (NCBI taxonomy): Eukaryota > Metazoa > Chordata > Mammalia > Rodentia > Cricetidae > Sigmodon > Sigmodon hispidus. The sequence continues at coordinate 214,064 of PVIH01000683.1, forward strand.
AGGTCATCTTGGCAAAAGTCAGAGCATTTCTCAGTCACTGCGAAGTAGCCCTTCTCATTGGAACATCTGAAAGGCAACGGTCAAGGTGAAGGTAAGGATCAGGACTAAAGAAGCTGGAGGAGCCTCACTTGAAGAGCCTCCGGAGCTTCCTGTGCTCTGCGTCCTTGTCACGGGCTTGTGTGCCCCAGTGCCTATCCACAAGCTACAGGAGGGGCAGAGCACTCGCCTGAAGAGCCTTGTGTGCTTCATGTATTCTGCATCATCATCGTAGGGTTTCTGTGCACCAATGCCCACCCAGAAGAAATTCTCTGGCTCCTCGCCTTCGTTGATGACCTGTGGGAAGGGCTGGTCAGCCAGGGCCCTCATCTGCTCTTACCTTCCCACCTGCCTGCCCCACCTCTGTCACCTGTTTACTGTAGGAGGCATCAAACATGGTGTTGAGGATGTCTTCTGCCAGCTTGGCTTCATCGGGGTCTGATGCCCGGCCCACCCAGGCATACACAATGCCTTGGTTGTCCTCGCTTTCAAAGGGGACCTGTGGCATGCACAGGGGGCATGGATTAGGTCTAGATTCTTGCCCACCACCTGCTCTGTTGCCCTGCCCACAGCCTCACCTTGAGAATGAAGCAGAATTCAGAGTTGAGAAGGCTGGAGTCAGTGTTGATCTGGATGCACCTAGGGAGGGGGAGGTGTCAGCAGTGTTATCTGCACCATGGAATACTGCCCTATCCCGAAGCCAGGTACCCACCGGGTGCAGAGGGCACTGCCATTGGTACGAATCTGATAGAGGCTGGGCTGGAGAGTACCCTGGACCATCTTCCTCTTGCCCCGGTGGATGATGAACTTTCTTTTGAAATGAGACAGGAACTTGGGGTTCTCCTGCTGCTGTGTCATGCGTACTACCTGGGGATCAGAAATGCTGGGTAGTTCCTGGACCCTACCTGCCTTCAAGAGTCAAGCCTCGGGTCTGGTTTGGTCATGCTACCATCCCAGCCACACGCTATGGGCACAGCTTAGGTGCTGTGGGATTACATTCTGGTACATTGTAAATATTTGTCCTTCCTACTGGTTTAATAAAACACTGATTGGTCAGAAGGCCGCCAGAAAGTGTGGGCAGGGCTACCAGACTAAGAAAACTCTAGGAAGAGGACCAGTCAGGCAGAGACCAGCAGACACAGAGGAAAAAAGGCCAGGATGCTGCTCTGAGAAAAGGCATTAAGCCACTTGGCGAATCATAGGTTAGTTTAAGAGTTAAGAGTCAGCAAGTTGGGGCTGGAGAGATGGCTCAGCGGTTAAGAGCACCGTCTGCTCTTCCAGAGGACCCGGGTTCGATTCCCAGCACCCACATGGCAGCTAACAACTGTCTGTAGTTCCAGTTCCAGGCAAAACACCAAGGCAAATAAATAAATAAATAAAGTTAAAAAAAAAAAAAAAAAAAAGAGTCAGCAAGTTATACGACTGAGTAAGCCATAGGCCAAAGAGCATGTAATTAATATAAGCTTCTATGTGCTTCTTTGGGACTGGGGATCCAGATCTCAGGACTAGGCAGAGCTAAGCAGCTATGGGGCAGGTCCAGACCTTGGGGCTAGTCTGGGCCGGAAACGGCTTACTACATAAGGGCTTACTTACCTCCAGCTTGCCGGGGAATAGGCTCTCAAACTTCTTCTGAAGACTGAAGGTGAAGGTGAGCCAGCCCATGTTGGAGGCCTCCCGGCCCTGCCAGAAGTAAACGATGCACTGAAAATCCTCCTCTGGCTGCTTCTCTTCTGCCTCAGCTACAGCTTCCTCCCCTTCTGTGCCCTCTGCTGAGGTCTTCTTCTCCTTGTCTTCCGTCTTCTCCTCCTCCTCATACTCCACAGGAACCCAGTACCTGTGATTGTAGACAGTGGTGAGCAGGGGTTTGCACAGGGAGAGGGTGAGGGTTAGGGTGAAGTACTGTGGCACCTGCAGAGAAAGACGTAGCAGTCCTGGGTATAGAAGTGGCCAAACTCCTCCTCTGGCAGTCGAGTGAACTTCTTGCCCTCCAGCACGAAGCCTTCCATGCCATCCAGGTCCTCATTCCATTCCTCCATCAGCTGCTCCGCCTGCCATCCCATCCCCAAGTGAGGTCTGAGCACCATGCTGTGCGGAGCACTCTACATCATCCCCTCACCCCCGCCCCCAGGCTTCACCCCACCTCAGCCAGTGCCATCGGAGGCTGCCTCGGTAGGAAGAGTGCGGTGAGGTCTGCCTTCATCTGGTCTTTCTTCTCAGTGTCACGCTTCACCTTTCCAGAGAGCCCCTGGCCCTGCAGCACGGCCTCTGCATTTCGAGTGTAGTCTACTGTCAACACGTCATCCCAATTTTTGAACTTGGCCTTGAACACCTGTGGAGAACAGTTTATCACTGTAACTGGAGAGGTACAGCACAGTTATGGTTGGGGCTGAGGGATTCAAGCAAGGTCTGGAAAAGCTGGTCAGGGCTCAGGGTGTGGAGGTCTAAACAGGAGCTGGAGGGAGGGCTTGGAAAGGTGGAGCGAAGTAAAAGGATGGTTGGGCCCACCTCTGCACCCAATAGTGCCAGCGGAGGGTTAGGGCAGTGAGTGATGGAAAGCAAACCACTGGGACGGGGATATACCTGAGCCTCGGTGCCCTCCAGGCTGCGGCTGACCACTGCATGGCGCGGCCGGTGCAGCATCCCACACAGCTCCTGGCCCAGTTTGAGGGCAGCAGCACGCACTAGTCGTGGGGACTTGCGGCCAAGCCAGATGAATACATCAGACCAGCAGTCCAGGATGTACACGCATCGTGTGTCTAGTAGACTCTGCAGCTGTAGGACAAGAGGCTGGAGGTCAACACCTGGCCAACAGAGAGTTAGGACCCATGCTACTTCCTAGCACCTCACCAGCCTCATCCCTGGCATCAGCTCCACTTTGGGCCGTTTTCTATGTTCCACTGAGAGCTTGTAGTTGATCTGCGGAAGCTCCAAGTAGCCCAGGCCCAGGCCCACCTGGAAGGAGAAAGAGATGGGTATGACAGACCCTACCACATTCACCCTGACTTGGGGCCTGGCTCCCTACCTGCCTCCCTTCAAACTGAAACACATTTTAAAAAGCTCCTACCCATGGAAGGGGCTGGTGGTGGTGTGCTTTTTTCTAGTACAGAGAGCAGTACCAGGGTTTGGGTAAACCAGACACGTCCTCCAAGCCAGTGGAAGGGCATTTAACTTTTTTAACTGTTATTTTTTAAAAAAGATTTATTTACTATGTATACAATAATTTTGTCCACAAGCATCATGTGGTTCCTGGGAATCGAACCCAGAACCTTTGGAAGAACCCCTGAGCTGTCTCTCTAGCTTGTTATTTTTAAGTAGGCATATTTCGCCTGTATGTATCTATGTGCATCACATGTATTCTGGATGCTTGTGGAGGGAAGCCAGAAGGCAGTGTTGACTCTCCTGTAACCAGAGCTGCCATGTGGGTCCTGGGACTTGGGTCCAGGTCCTTTGGAAGAACAAGTGCTTTTAACCACTGGGCATCTCTGTAGCTCTGGGAGGGCTTATTGGGCTTTTGCAGGTTTTTGTTCGTTTTGAGACAGGGTTTCTCTGTGTAGCCCTGGCTGTCCTAGAACTCACTCTGTAGACCATGCTGGCCTCAAATGCACAGAGACCCACCTGCCTCTGCCTCCCAAGAGCTAGAGTTAAAGGCGTGTGCACCACCGCCCGACTGGAAGAGCTTTAAATACACATTTCTCTTGCTTGCCCAATCTAGGTCCTTACTGTTGTTCCTGATTTAACTTGTCTCTTTCCTGCTCTTAACATCCATTGTCTCCTGCCACTCACAAAACCAAGGCCAACTTCTCAGCTCTGGCACCCAGGAGCTTCTGGCCCACCTTCAAGAAAAGCATGCCGGCTCCATCCTCAAAGCCGGCTTCCAGACTGAGCCTTGTCCGGAAGAATGCCTTCTTCTTCTAAAGCCCACAGCACAACCAACCAACTGAGGTCAGGCGTCCTCTGGATTCATCACCACCACTCACCTTGTATAGCTTGGGTTGGGGTGGCCAAAAGTCATCAGGCACATGCTTCTTGATCTCCGAGGGCTCCCCTCCCAGCACCTCCCAGAACTCTGGGGGCTCCTGGCCCTGCACCAGAAGTGTGATTTCTGCCTTGCCTTTCCGCTCATTCTTGTTAATTTTCTCTGCAAAGAGCCTGAGGACAGATGCAAAGCCCTCAGCAAGGTTCTTAGAATATCTTCCTTTGCCCGGGATAATCCTTCCATAAGACCCACCTACCTGGCCTTGGTGGTGTTGCTCAGTGTGGCCTGGACCCCCCGCCACACGTAGATGTCCAGTCCTCGGTCCAGGAGGAACACAAATCTGGATGGGACAGCAAAGGCTATGCTGTAACTCCCTGTCCCTGACCCAAGAGGTGGGGCTCTGGCCATAGTTAGGAGCTTTAATTCCAAGCTCTGAGGGGAAGTTAAGATTGCTTCCTCACAGTGGGAAGCTGACTGAGGGCAAGCATGTCTACTTCCTCTCCTATCAGGGTGCTCACCTCGGATCCAGTGAGGCCCCCTTAAGGGGCACAGGCTCCAACTTGATGTTCTTCTTTCCATACACACGGTACATCCTGGGGCAGGGCAAGAAAGATTTAATGTGGGCACCTAGGGCCACCTCATCTTATCATCCTTGCCTCCCCCCATTGCTAGCAGTCCAGGCCAATGCCACCCCTCGGGACATGCTCACCTGCTGATATAGTGTGTGTCTTCCACAGTGTAGAAGCCACTGGCTGTTCCGCCTTCAATGTAGGAGATGTCATTGTCAAACACCTATTGTGCGGGTGAGTACAGTTGTTCATCACTGAGTTATTCCTTGTCCCCACCAACCACCTCTGTCAGGCCTGGGAGAATTTACACAGCTGGAGTGTGGGTACAGACCCACAGTGATTCTCAACAGGATGAAGCACAGGGCTGCACAAAACTGTGTTTATGTGCAGAGGTGGAAGTCTGAGAGGTGTTTATAGAAGCCTACAAACCTGGGTGGCCCGGGGTAACTCCAGCTGCAGGCCGTCTCTAAAGGTAACCCAGCTCACAGCAGCAGCGGGAAGGCCACTTTGTCAGCTGGCTTTGCCTTTAGCCCCAACAACTCTTAAGTCCCAGCCCCGTCTCTCAGCTCCTCTCCTTATCCTGCCTACCAGCTCCCGTGCTAATCTGCCAAGTCCTCCATGGATTTCAGGCTCTGACCTCCCTAGACCTCACCTTGCTGCCTGCGGTTTCTAGTCACTACCTCTGGCTTCTGCGCTCCCCGCCCCAGCTCTGCAGTTCCCAGTGTGCTGGCTGCACCTGCAGGAACTCCTCGCTTTCGTCGCCCATCTCCTCTCGCACGGTACGGCACTCGGCACCCAGGTAGTTGCGCAGGTTGACAGCATGGATGGCGGAACAGGCTTTCTTGTCAAGTGTGGCTTCCCCGCCAATCCAGTAGTAGATCTCCCAGTTCAGGGAGCCGCTGTCATCCAGGAAGGTCTGAGGAGACCAAGGCATCAGCCATGAGGGCTTTCAGGGTTAATCATGGTTTTCCAGACCCTGGAGATGCATATGGCTTTTCAAGCCACACACACGGCAACCACTGCCTGACTACCCACCCAGTGCAGCCTGCTCACCTGCCCCCTGGCCTACTGAGCCACACCATGCTGAACAGCAGCAGCTGGCCCTACCTTGAGCACGATGTAGCAGTCAGCCTCGTAGAACTTGCCATGGAAGGCTTCCTCCACCAGCACAGGCACAAAGTTCTCAATTTGCCAGATGGTCAAACCAGGCAGCTGGCCCACATCCTCCGTGAAGAACTCTGAGTAGTCAAGGCGTGGCTTCTCCAGGCCCTGGTCCCAGCGCCTCACCTTCCCCCCAGGTGCCCGGGCATCTGTGCTTTCCTGGGGACATAGGAGCCATACTTGACTCTACTGAGACACTAAGACTGGCCTTTGCCTGCCGTCACCACAGGGCCTTGGCGTTAGCCATTCCCTCTGCTTAGGCCCCTCTTCCTCTTGAGCAGAGTCCACACCTGCCTAGCCCCAGCCCTGAGCAGACTGACCTCTTGTTTTTTGTTTTTCTCCTGGGCAACGTCTGACATGCCCTTCAGCACCTGCTTGGCCTGGTCATCCTGGGCAGAGTCCTTGCGCCTCCGTAGCCGCATCTTGCGAGCCAAGGGATCCTTAGACCCGCTCCCTACTTATGGGAGGTGTGAACATATAAGCCCTTGCAAATGGGTCCAGAGAAGTGCCCTTGCTCCCAGGCAGACCACATTCTACTCACCAGCTGCGGCTGCAGCCACCGTGGCAGGGGAGGCGCCTGCTAGCCTCAGCTGGTTCTGTAGTGAGAAGTCGATGTTGTACCACTCTGCAGTTAGGTCAGCAGGCTTGGGTGGCATGATCAGGCTGGGGTTTTCTCGAACATCCAGGACCTGTCAGGCAGGCAGAGATGGTGCTGTGCTGGGCGCTCACCTCCAGGTCACAGCACACATGGCCTCTAACTTTGGACTATGGCTGGGACCAGGAACTGAATTCGTACCCTGGCCACCCTGCAGATGCCTGTGGGCCTTCAGTGACAGTACAGTGTGCTGGGAGAAAGCACTACCCGAGAAGGCTAGTTCTAGGTCTCACTCTAAGGCACAGGCTCACCCTCTGCTCCATCTCTTTTAGTATCTTATCCCCATTGGCTGACCTCAATCTCTGTAAGGAAGTGGATGGCCTCTGGGAGGGTCACCAGGCGGTTCTTGTTCAGGACCAGTTTCTTCAGCTTTGGGCACCTGTAAAGACAGAGCCAGATGGAGCCTCAGGGATATGGCCAGGGGAGAGGGCTCTTCCCAGTCCTTTGTCTCTCAGTAAGGGATTCATCCACATGAGGGTCAGTGCTTTTCAGAAGGGGATGGGAGCCACAAACTTATCTGGTCCTGGACCCTTCTGACCTAACCCTAACAATATCCTCCTAACAGGAGCTCTGGGAAACCCAAGTTGTGTGTAGGATGGGACGGGACCTCATCCCTGAAGGCTAAGCGGTCCTTAGCAGGATGTAGGCAGATCACCAAGCTGCAGCCCAGCCTGCCAAGCACCTGCAGAGGCTCTCAGGAATGAGCTCCAGGTTGTTGTTGGCAGCCATAAATTCCTCTAGGCTGCTGAGCTTGCCAATGCCGGAAGGCAGGCCGTCGAAGTCCAGTTTGTTGGAGTTCAGGTAGAGCTTCTTGAGCTTGGTCAGCTTGCAGATGGCTGACTGGAGGCCAAGACAACGGTCAGGCAGAGCCCAGCACTCCTCCCCACCCCCGGCCCACCCTGTGTCCCAGGCACAGGCTCACAGGCAGGGAGGTGAGCTGGTTGCGGGACAGATTCAAGGTCTCCAGATGCACCCACTGGTCAATACACAGGGACAGCTCTGCAATCTGGTTGCTACTGAGGTTGAGGCGGCGCAGGTTAGGAAGGGTGTAGAGGCACTCCGGCACTCTTGTCAAATCGTTGCATGACAGGTCCACATCTGGAGCATTGGAGGGACACCTAAGTTAGGACCCACACAACAGCCACCAGAAAAGCAAGCCTCATTGTGAATCCCTAGTATTTCGTCTATCACCAAGTTGTGTGGTCTTAGGCAAAGCTCTGACCTTTAGTTTCTGTTTGAGAAACTCCCCCACAGCAGGTGGTCTAGTGTCAGAAACTGTGTAAACTGACCATGATGTACAGAACTGTAATCCCAGCGCTTGAGAGGAAAGACAGGGGCTGCTATGAATTCAAAGCCAGCCTGTCTCCACAGTGAGTACCAGCCGGGCCAGGCAGCCAGGGTCACAGGGCAAGGCCCCATCTAAAGCTTTTAAACAGTAACTAATGTATCTGTGAGATGTGACTGAAGAGGCCGGACTCCACTCCTTTATTCTCAAGGAAGCAGACAAGCTCAAAGGGGTGAGAACCAGGGCCCAGACCTGAAAGGTTGCTCAAGCCCTCCAGGCTGGTAGGGAGGTTGCTCTGGGTGCGCTGGGTGTTCCGCAGGTGCAGGGTCTGTAGGGCCAGCATGGCGGGGAGCTGCCTGTGGGAAAAGGAGTGGTCACCCCACGGCAAGTCCATTCAAAGCGGGGGACAGGAGGGCAAGACCAAAGAAGGGGGCATGCTCAGCAACACAAGGCAGTGCTGGGGGTGGGGGGCTAGGAGCCCTGGGACTAAGGGAAAAGCCAGGCACCTACCGGAGCTGTGCGTGCAGCAGCGGGTTTCCATTCAGCACCAGCGTCTGAAGGTGCACTAGGCGGCGCATTTGAGGTGGAAGGCTCTCTAGGTGGTTCTCACTGAGGTCCAGGTACAGCAAGTCCGTAAGGTTGATGAACAGCTGGTTGGGGATGGAGTCGATGCTGAGGTAGAGGAGAAAGGCTGACAGTCAGCAGCCCACCCACCCCACCTGGTCTGTACTGCCCACCCACTGCGCCCTCAATCTCCCAGCACCTGTTATGGCTGAGGTTGAGGACCAGCATGTTCTTAGCGTTCTCCAGCTCCCGTGGGCATTCAGTCAACTGGTTGTGACTCAAGTCCTAGGAAGCAGGGGCAAGGTCAGGCCAGAGGTGGCCCCACCTCACGCCTCTGCCATACTCAGGGATTAGTCACAACACTGAACAGGGAGTGCTAAGCAATCAGGGCCAGAGGGAAACAGAGATCCTGAGTGGAAGGGGGTCAGGGCTAGAAAACGGATTCCATGAGTGATGCTGGCCCAGCACTGTCTATTTAAGGGAGGACAGTGACCGCAAAGACGGATGTCATGAGTGAGGGCTGAATGACTGGGCATCATAGGAGCCAGATGGGCAGGTAACCACTGACCAGAACTGAGAGATCATCCAGCTTAAAGATATCATCAGGGACTCCAGAGTTCTTCAGACTGTTGGCACGAGCTACAATGGCCTAGGAGTATAAGGAAAGAATTAGGGATTCTTACTGTCTGCCCTCAGGGAGAAACACAGGCCAGGTGGGGAGCTTCTTCAAGAACTGGAGGCCAGGCCTGAGGATTCTCTTACCTCTGACCTTTGCTTACACAGTCCATCTGGTGGGCTCTTCCTACCCTCTTGGTGAATGTCAAACTTTACAACCCACTGCCAGTGTGTTCCAAGCCTAACAGGGGCCTCAGAGTTACGGTACTGGATGGAAGCCCAGCTTTGTGTGTGACAAGCATGCACACTGTCACTGAACTGCATCTGCATCCACTTTTTCTTTTTCTTTTTTCTAGAAGTAAGGTTTTGCTGGGTGACTCTCGCTGTCCTGGAACTCACTGTGTAGATCAGGCTGGCTTCAGACTCAGAGATCCTCCTTCTGCTTTCCGAGTGCTGGGATTAAAGGTGCACACCACCACCTCCCGGCTTATCTCCACTTTTTGCTTTATATTGTGAGTCAAGGCTTCCCCTGGCTTGTCCAGTGGAGCTTGAACTTACTCTGTAGCCTAGGAGGGCCTTGAACTTTCTATTTATCTGCTCTAGCCTCTCATAACTGGGATTACAGTTTCTGTGCCACTGGCTCAGAAGAATACATGTTTTCTTTCTTTTATGTGTATGTGAGGATTCCTGCTTGTATGTTTGCACACCATGTGCAGCTCAATGTGGTCGGCAGGCTGGTCATGACCTTGACGAGGCAGGCCAGCTAACTCCCCAGTTATGCGATACTAGATAAGTAACTTATCATTGTATACCCCTGAAACCTCACTTCGTAGATGTGTAGAAGTCTGAGCAGAAGGCTGGGGCTAGGGGACAGTGGTGTGATACTGATGTTTCTGAGTCCAGATGTCTGATGCAGCAAGAGCCACATCTGCTGTTTTCCTATGTGCACCCTACCTGCTGGAAGAAAGGGAAGACTTGTCCAAAGCTACTTAGCCAGTGTGATAGTTTAAATGAGAAAGGCCCCAAAGGCTCATATATTTGAATGCTTGGTCCCCAGTTGGTGGAACTGTTTGGGAAGGATTAGGAGGTGTGGCCTTGCCGAAGGAGGTGTGTCACTGGGGGCAGGCTTTGAGGATGCAAAGCCCACACGATTCCAGTTAGCTTTCTCCACTTTGTGGTTGATGTCTCAACACATGAGTGTTCAGCTATTGCTCAGCACGTACCTGCCTGCTGCCATGCTCCCCACTGAGATGGTCATGTATTCTAACCCTTGGAGCTATGCATTCTCAAATGACATGCTTTCTCTTATAAGCTGCCTGCGTCCTGGGCTTTGTCACAGCAATAAGAAAATAACAAAGATAGCTGGGAAGTGGCAAGTGTGTGTGCCTCTGCCCCAGAACATCTAGAGGTTCTTGGCCTGCAAAGACAGCCCCCAGCTGAAGCCTATAAGGCTGGCAAGGGCCTGATTTTCAGGCCACCTTCATGGCCCAGTCATACCAGTTACAATGCTGTCTGGGGATGACTTCTAAAAGTCACCTGCCTGTGTGGCCAGGGGTCTTTACCTGTGTGGGAGATGTTAGAGGCACATGACAAAATAATATGGTTTAGCACCACCTGCACTGGCTGTATTCACAACTGCCTGTAGCTTGGCCAGCACTCACCCGAAGTGAAGGCAAGCTGGACAGCTCCCCATGCAGCGTAGTCAGATTGTTGTGGCTCACAGACAGGTGCTCCTGGATAGGACAAGAGTCAGAGGTTCAGGTGGGGCCCTAAGATGTGCAGTCCCTGTAACTCTGCATTATCTGGGAAGGCCATTCAAGAGTTCTCTTTCCTTTATACACCTTCCCCCTAGGTCGGCTGCCCAGTCCCTCTCCATCAGCGGTGCCCACGGCCATTCCTTTTTTCTATGTGACTAATCGTTTTGGCCAGATATGCTCACCTGTCCCAGCCCCAGTGACAGGGACCCTCCACACTGCCCTTACCAGTTTCTGCAGAGCAGCTAGTTCTTCAGGCAGGTAGCAGAGGCCTGTCCGGTTCAGCTTTAGCCATCGCAGACTGGTCATAGCCTTAACATTCTCAGGGAAGTAGCCACCCTGGTGGGAGTGGTCGTGGTGAGGACCCTCTGGGAGAAAGGTGCCCCTGCTCCCAACACCTTGTGGTCCCCATGGAGTCTAGAGGACAGCGTCAGCTCCTTAGCCATTTCACTTTGTATTTCCATTTCTTACAAAATGGGACTGTCATTAAAAGCCCCCAAAGGACAAACATACCCAAATCTGTCTCTCCTGCTGGAGTCTGTGTCCCAGGGAGCCCAAACCTGGTGTGTTTCAAAGAATATCGAGCACTCCCCTGTGGTTAGTGGCACTCACATCCCTTTGCCTAGTGTTCCAGGCAGTTTGGAATGTCTGGGGAGAGGTTTTCTGCACCAAGAGGCCAGTGCTCCACCATTCCTGGCACAATCTCTTCATTCATTCCTCATATGTAGTGCCCACTTCAGGCCCTTTTGGCCATTTTTTTTTCTTTTGTTTTCTGAGACGAGGTTTCTCTGTGTGGCCCTGGCTGTCCTGGAACTCAGAGGTCCACCTGCCTCTGCCTCTTGGGTGCTGGGTTTGAAGTTGTGGACCACTGTCACCCAGCAGCTAACCCTGGCCATTCTGACATCTGAGCAGCATAAAGTTTAATTGCCTTTTATGATTGCCTCCTCCTCCTCCTCCAGCCACATTCCCCAAGGTGACTCAGATGTTCCCAATCCAGAGAGGGCAAACAGAGACCACAGGTGAGGATGGAGGGTATGTGGACCGCAGGGTAAAGCGTGACAGCTGTGTATAGTCAAACGAGAGTGTCCTCAGTCCCACCTCCTTGGACCCTCAATCTGACAGCTAAAGGAAAGCCAGGCCTCTGAACTGGGTCCGCGATCAGCCTGCCTCATTGTTATTGTTATTATTTTCAAGACAGCGTTTCTCTGAGCAGCTGTGGCTGTTATGGAAGTCTCTTTATAGTGTAATCTCCGGTTACAACTCAGAGTCACCTGCCTCTGCCTCCCAAGTGATGAGATTAAAAGCACGTGTCACCACGCCCATAGCCTGCCTCTTTTTGGACTATCAAGAACTTGGGCTGCCGGTGGCCCGGTCCCCTGGCCCATCCGTCCAGGTAGAGCACAGAGGCGGACCGCACACACCTGTCAGACACTACATACTAACAGATCCCTTTCCATTCCCCGCCTCCCACCAGGCTGCTCCCGAGCCCCTGAGCCGACGAGAACCCTGGGGCTGCAAGAGTCGTGACTGCCCGGGACTACGGGGCGGGGCAGAGCCGGCTGGAGCGTGTCCCCTCGGTGGCACGGGCTCGGCTGCGCGACCCGCGAGCCCCTCTCCTGTGCGGCCCGGTCCCCTGAGCCCGGGATCCGGTCTTCCGCCACGGGCGGGGCAGGCCCTAGAAGTCTCGGGGAGCCCCGCCCGCCCGCCCGCCGGTCCCGGAAGCGCAGAGGGCGCGGCTCAGAGGGCCGGCCTCGGGGTCGTCCTCCCACTACCCCCACCCCGCCCCCGGCTAACCTTGAAGTCGTTGCCGCTGAGGTCCACGCCGCGCACGAACGGCAGCACCCCGGTGGCCTCCATGGTGGCGCAGCTCTCCGGCGGGCAAGGAGGACGCTGGGCAGCCGGGAGCCGCGGGCTGGGTCAGCGCCGGCCCCGCCCCTTTAACCCGCGCGCTCCTCCTCCCGGCCGCGGCCTCCGCGGGAAGTGCTGCGCTGCGGCTCCCGGAGCTGTAGGCCTCGCCCGGCCCAGACTTCTCGCGAGTTCGGGGACTGGAGAGGCCTGCAGGGGTCCGGGACTCCCGCTAGAGGCATCCACCTCCTCCAGTCTCCGGCACTGTCGCTTGGGCTGCTGTGATCTCGGAGTGATGGTGTCAACGTCAGGGGCACAGGCGACTTGTGGGTGACAGATCGGAACTAGAGAGACTTCCGGGTCCTTGGGGCGTACCCCTTGTTCTGGACTCCACTTTGCTCATGTGTAACATGCTCCCCAAAGTTGTCAGGAGCAAATGAGTACTCAACATGCGGCAGCCTACAGATCAGGGAGCACAAACACTTCAAAATAATAACGAAGCAATGCATTCTTCTGTTCTTTATGGGCTTGTTTCGAGCTCTAGAAGGCCAGCGTCTCTCTTGGGCCAGGCTGCTAGTGGCTGGCTAGCCCGGGACAGGTTTCCCGAACGCAGACAGACACCGCTGTTCTATGGAAGTTCAAGGTCTGGCATCGGTGGCAGAGTTGGCACGACAGGTGGTCCAGCTCTTTTGCCATTGTGTGTCAGGCAGGCCAAAAGGAAACGAGATCACCGGGCGCTCTCGCAGGGGTGACAGGAGAGACAGAAGAATGTGGGCTTTCGGGCTAAGTGCAGTTCTGTCTGTCTGCTTCACCAAGGGAATGTGGGCCCCGACAGCTCTCTCGACACTGGGGATCCCATTCAAGTACACACAAGGTCAGATGCGCGGCTTAGGCAGGACTGCCAAGAATTCGAGGTCAGCCTTGACTTCAGTGTGAGGCCCTTTCTCAAAAACAAAAGTAAATTAAACTAGATCAGGTCCTGAATAACGGTCACTCACTCGCCACCCGACAGTCTCCACCCTCCCCATTTTGTGCAGACAACATAGCCTTGCGCCTTTAAATCCGGAGTGCGTCTGTGCTTTCCGCCCCCGCCGGTCACGGGGCGTGCCTGGCGATCATTGGCCGAGCTGCGCAGTTTTGAGCACGTGTGAGCGCGAGTTGTGCTCTCGGATTGGAGCGAAGGCTTGCTTATCCAGCGTGCCTTTCGTGCCGAGCGGCCCCGGGCCTCTACGTTCGGTTCCCGGGGCTTGCACGTTCCATTCCCAGGCGGGTCCTGGGGCTCCAGGATCCTACTCGCTGCGTCCTTGGGTGACGCCGGGACGCAGGTACGGCTGCTGCGCGCGGGCGAGGCCCGGGGTCTCCCAGCCCTGGGCGTAGTCCGCGTCCCTGTGCAGGTGGAGGCGTGGCTTGTGGTCACACTGCGGTGGGAGGGATGGCCTGGGAACTGCAGACCTGAGTTCGAATCTTAGCTTGTGTCTTTCCCAACTTGGCTATTGCACGTAATTTCTATTGCCTCACTAACTACCTCCATGAATGGAATTTCAGAGCCGTTTGTCTGTGGTTACACATTTCTGCTCAGCCCTGATCCAGGGCAATCAGTTTTTGCCGGAGGGAAGGACAGGTAACAATGAGGCTGTGAAGAGTCCGGTTATTTGTGTTTGTTTTGAGCAGGGTCTTTATTATGTAGCTCTGGCTGTCTTCCAACTCACCTTGTAGATCAGGCTTGCCTCGAACTCAAGAGATCTGGCTGCTTCTGCCTCTTGAGTCCTTTGATTAAAGGTCTGCACCCTACCTGGGCCTGAGTTGGTTATTTTTGACTACCTATTTTATTTCCTCCTTTCCAGAGTTTGAATACAAGACTCCACGTGCAAGGCTGAGCCCCACTTTAGACAGGAGATGGAATATAAGCCCCCTTCAGTTTTCAAAGTGGGTTCTTCATCTGAAGGTGTGGTAGTCAGTAATGAAGAAGCAGAAACCGCCTCTGAGCTTGTGATGGGCCCTCGGCTGGCCTTTGACCTTGCCGGGCACCAGGACAGGTTCTTATTTTTAGTCTAGAAGAGTAGACAGGTGTCCCAGCTGAGTCACAAAGTGCTTCAGGCTTCAGCTACTTCAGGCATCTTGTCTCTTGGCAACTGGGTCTCAAGTCACCCATGGCCCTGAAGGGAGGGCTGAGGTCTTTGATGCCCCAACAAGCAGTGACCTTCTGGGCCCAGGAAGCTTGTTTCCTTTCCCAGTCCAGCTTTCCTTACTGATACCATGGTACAGAGAAACAAAAGCCCTTGGCCTTTTTCTCACCTCCCATTCCCAACATTATTCCAAGGGGCCTGGCCAGCCTCTCCTGATTCAGTGGGCTATTTAGGGTTGCTTCACTCACCACTGGACCACGGGGCCTTAATCCTTTCTTCTACGTGCCCTCAGCCTGGTCTCTGATGGGATTACCCTGCCTCTGGAAGTTTTTCTATCAAGATTTGGTGAACAGGCAGTAACTGGACCACTGAATTTGCTGAGGGTCTAAGGCCTGACAGCCCCCACCCAGGCAAGCTTCCTGGAAACCCACATTGCAAGTCTTTCTGGGGGCTTGGCTTTCTCCTGACAGGCAGTCACTCAGAGTGGCTGTTCTCTTCTACATGGCTCCAGATTATGAGTCTGAGAACCTGACCCGGAGGCATGGGGGAACAAGAAAACCCTTAGGCCTTGAGTGAATCTGGATGCTGTGTTGTGATCCCAGACTGTAAATACTCACTTTGTTGGCTGGGTAGTTTGTGTGTGTGTAGAGTAAGGGTAGCAATGGTGAGCCCTGTTTCTTGAGGTCTTGGCAGATGTCAGAGACCTCGGAGGGTGAAGCCAGGAAGGAACCTTGGAACCTCCCTACGTCTGGCCCCTTCTAGACTTGGGGAGCTTGAAGGTTTCTGGGTAGGGATCTAGCAAGTGCCCGTGTCTAGAAACCCATGAACTGCCCCTTTCTCAGGAAACCACCCTCTTGATTAAGGCTAAGTACCTGCACACCTCAGCTCTTCTATTTTGGTTGCATCTCCCTCAGCAGCACATCCTGCCTCTCTTGCAGGTGACCATGGCAGAGTTCTCACAGAAGCAGAGGAAGCAGCGTGACAGCGAGGGTCTGAGCAGCGTGGTGGACTTCCTCCTGGCTAATGCTCGTTTGGTGCTAGGTGTGGGCGGGGCTGCAGTGCTGGGCATTGCCACTTTGGCTGTAAAGCGGGTAAGGCCAGGTGGGCATGCATGCCCGAGACTCCCCGTAGGAGGGGGATGGGACTGGGGAGCTGGGGGATGGTGGGACATTTCTGTTGTTTTTTTTTTTTTTTTCTTTCTTTCTTTTTTAAAAAAGATTTTATTTATTATGTATACAACATTCTGTCTTCACTATGCCTGTGTGCCAGAAGAGGGCACCAGATCTCAAGACAGATGGTTGTGAGCCACCATGTGGATGCTGGGAATCGAACTCAGGGAATCGAAAACAGTGGGTGCTCTTAACCTCTGAGCCATCTCTTCAGCCGTGTTTTTGTTTTTTAAGATAGCATTTCTCTTTGTAGTTCTGAGTAGTCCTGGAACTCATTCCGGAGACCAGGCTGTTGCGGAATTCCCAGAGATCTGCCTGCCTCTGCCTCCCAGTGCTGGGATTAAAGGCATGGGCCACCACCTCCTGGTAGGGGTGGGACTTTATGAGGCTAGACCTAGAACAACCCCCCCCCCGATTTTTCACTTTTCACCCTAACTTCCCCCCCCAGCTTTGCCAAGGTCGTCGATGCTCTGATCTGTGTCACTTTGCCTATAGCTCATCGACAGGGCCACTAGCCCTCGGGATGAGGATGACACCAAGGAGGACAGCTGGAAGGAACTGAGCCTGCTGAGAGCCACATCACACCAACAGCCCCAACCCCCGCCTGCTGCCCTCAGCCAGCCCATATCTCTTGTGTCCCCCTCACCCTCCGCCCCAGGTGAGCCGCATTTCTTCCCACCTACTGTTGGCGAGTCACGTGCAGGAAATGCAGTCTTCTCAAGGTTCTGCTGCTCTTTGGGTTATGGGTGGGTTGTGGGCTCCTCAGTTGATTAATAGGTATTGTAGGTCCGTGTCTTCCTGTTGTACTAAGGATAAAACCCAGAGCCTCACATGTGCCAAGCAAGTGTTCTTTCCACCACTGAGTTTTTCCACAGCCCTGGGATCCTTGATTTTACCTGTCTGCTCTCTACTGTAGCAAGGTCGCACCATGTGATGATGGAGAGCTTCAGATGGGGAGACTGAGGCCTGGAGGGGGGCACGATCGGTCTTCCCCATTTTCTGTGAAATTGTTTTAGTTTTGGAGCCAAAGTGTTGAGACTGTGGGCCAATGAAACTTTGTCTGTCATCCTTGCCCTCACTGTCCTATGGACTGAACTCAGGGCTGTCAGTGGCCGTCACAGGAGAGGATGAAGGCCAGTGTGGCACACAGCTAGACAGCTCGTGAGCAGGTAGAGTCTTTTGAAGTTGTTGTGGGACCTTCTGATATGTTCCTCTGAATGCTTCCCTCTGCAGTGGAACCCACGCCCACTCCCTCTCAGACGACGCCAACACCTCAGCCCGGCTCCCTAGCACCCTTGTGCCTGACATTCCAGGAGAAGCTGCTGGCATTTGAGCGTAAGCACGTGATCATCCCAGAAGCCCATGTGGCTTTGGTGAAACAGCTGGCTGGAGACATTGCCTTGGAGCTGCAGGCCTACTTGAAGAGCAAGTTCCCAGAACTACCCTTTGGTGCCCTTGTACCCGGGGGGCCTCTCTACGATGGGCTACCGGCAGGGGCTGCTGAGCATGTGCGCCTGCTAGCTCCTCTGGAGTTAGAACCAGGTCTGTGGAGCCTGGTACCTGGCATGGACACTGTGGCCAGGGAACCTCGATGCTGGGCTGTGCGAAGGACCCAGCTTGAGTTCCATCCCCGTGGGCGCAGCCCATGGGATCGCTTTCTGGTGGGGGGTTACCTTTCCTCCCGTGTCTTGTTGGAGCTGCTACGGAAGGCCCTGGCAGCCTCTGTCAACTGGCCGGCCATTGGCAGCCTACTTGGATGTCTGATCCGGCCCAATGTGGCTTCGGAGGAGCTGCTGCTGGCAGTTCAACATGAGTGTGTGGAATTCACTTTAGCTGTGCTCATGGTGGTCCCTGGGGCCAGCACTGATGACCGCCTTCTGCTGGCTTGGCCCCTGGAGGGGCTGGCTGCCAATCTCTGGCTGCAGGATCTATATCCAGTAGAGGCTGCCTGTTTACGAGCCCTGGATGACCAGGATGCTGGTACTCGCCGGAGGTTGTTGCTGCTGCTGTGTGGTGTGTGTCGTTGTCATCCAGCTCTGGTGCGGCTGGGCCGGAGCCACCTGACTCAGGTTGTTCTACATCTGGGTGAAGAAGAAGTGGCCTGGACCGAGGAGGCCTTGGGGGATCGCTTTCTGCAAGCCCTGGAGTTTCTGGTGTGCAGCTTGGAGCAGGCTAGCCTGCCCTGTCACTTCAACCCCAGCGTGAACCTCTTGGGCAGTTTTCGGGAAGAAGAGATCGATGACATTGGCTACATGCTGTACAGTGGTCTCCAGGTCCCTGAGAGCCTACTCTAGTTGGATGGACTGATTGGCTTGTTTCCTGATGCTGGAGAGCAGCAACCAGCTCCCTCCCAGGACATTGCAGAGTGTGGTTTGCTTTATTTTAGCCAGAGTTGAGGGAGGATTCATTACCTAAGCTCATGTGTGGCGTGTGCCTCTAGGTGATGGTGACCAGGATTCTGAAATCCAGAGTCTGGGTTGCTGTCACCAAATGAGGCTATCCTGTCCTGGCTTTCAGTGCCAGCCACACTGATGCCCCCTGGGCTTCTGGGGCTAACTTAGGAGCTAGGGCTTAGTCCATCATCACCAGCAATGAACTCACCAAGAATGAGACATGACTTGATTTCCTAGGCTTCACCTAGGCAAAGGCTGGCTCTAATCTTTTGCCAAGAAGGAAACTTAATGTTCTTGATTGGGTAACAGCCCCAGGTATCCTGGAGGCACCCACAGCTGCTCATTGAGTCTCGAGTGTTACTCTCTGGGCCTGGAATCACCTGGAGCCCTGAAGGGTAGCTTCTTAGCTGTTGAAGGATGATGTTTTCCTGATGGTTTTGCATTTGCCTTTCTGATTGAGTCCTGAGGCCTTGAAGCAGAAGTTGTTTCCCTTGCTGCCTGCCTGCCTTATACCCCAGGGAAGGAAGCTCTTGTTTTGTCCTGCTTGGTGGGTTTTCTCTGTAGGTCACAAATTACCTCTGGGAGAGCCCCTTCCTCACTGGAGAGCTGAGCTCTGTGCTGCCTACAAGGCTATCCCGTAGTGGCTGTTCCTGAACCTCATTGCAGGGTAGAGGACATGCCTCTCCCAGAGGCCTGTGTACAGTCCTGGCCTCTGCAGTGTGCCAAAATATTCATGATAAGTGTCTGTGTCCTCACCTGGCACCCTGATTAAGGTGGCATGGCTGGAGGAGGGAGTTCACCTCCCCTGGGGGGGCCTTCTATTTTAGGTATCACCCCCCACACGTACACGTACACACAGCTATGCCTTAAAGAGTGAATAAAAGGCAGAAAAATGTTTATGAATTTGTGATTCTTGCTGGCAGAAAATGGTCCTGATACCTTTGTAGGTGGCTTCTTGGAGCTTCACAAGTCTTGTAGCTGGCTTGATAGTCTTGAGGTCATTGTGGAGATGGCCAGATTTTTTTTTTTTTTTTTTAAGTTTTTTCAGGAGCCAGGCAGTGGTGGTGCATGCCAGCACTTGGGAGACAGAGGCAGATGGATCTCTCTGAGTTCAAGGCTAGCCTGGTCTACAGAGTGAGTTCTAGGGCAGCCAAGGCTATACAGAGAAACCCTGTCCTGGAAAACAAAACACCACCAACAAAAAAGTCTTTTCAGGCTAAAGAGATGGTCTAATGAGTGTACCTGCATCCCCTACCTCCTATTGTCAGGGCTGAGACTTGCCATCTGCACTGTGGGAAAAGGGCTGCTGGGCCTCAGCCTGAGAGCCTCTCATGTATGTTGCCTCAGTAACAATGAGGATCCACTTGATCCAGTGAGGAACCAGCTGCCTTGGCTCAAGTACCAGCCAGTTAAGGGACACTGTTCAGTCTTTTGGTTCAGAACATCCCTGTGCCAACTCAGCCTTCATGTGTAGTTTTATCTGTCCTTGAGTTGCAGACTTCCAGGCCTGTGAGAGATCTGGCGCATGTGTGCCCCAGTGCCTCTCCTCTGGAGCCAGTGGCCAAGGGTGGATAACTCCTCGGGGCTCTAAGCCTTTAATTTCATACATGGCCTTTGGCCTTCCTTTTGTTTGTTTGTTTTTCTTTTTTCTTTTTTAAAGTATGTATGTGTGTATGTATATAATGTGAATTGGTGTTTTGCCTGCATGAATAATTGTGTAAGGGTGTCAGATCTTGGAATTACAAACAGTTGTTTTGGATGCTGGGAATCAAACTCAGGTTCTCCGGAAGAACAGTCAGTGCTCTTAACCACTGAGCCATCTCTCCAGCCCTTTTTGTTGGTTTTTCAAGTCAGGGTTCCTCTGTGTAGCTCTGGCTGTCCTGAAACTCCCTCTGTAGACCAGGCTGGCCTCAGAGATCACCCTGCCTCTTCCTCAGAATGCTAGGATTACAGGCATGAACTATGAACCACCATTGCCCAACACTTTTATTACTACAATTTTCTTTATAATCAGGTAAATGTCTTTAAAAACAGCCTTATTTGTTGAGTGAGCCAGTTGGAGAGGGAAAGCCTGGCACATACCCCAAGGCAACACCAGCAACTCTGGTGAACTGTGAATCCTCTACACTGCTTAACACCTAGGGCAAGCCTGTTTAGTCCTTAGCGGGTGGATAGTCCAATGCCTAGGCCTTTTCACTTTCATGGATGTTAGAAGGGATGCTCCACATTTGGATTGCAGGCAGAGTGAGTACCACTTCCCAGGGTGGAAGTTGGCATTTGAGGTACAGCTATATGGCCTTAGTAACAACTGTGAGGCATGGACATGTCACTTGGGGCAGATCTTCCAGTCCAAGGATGGTGATAGGAAGTGAGTATCTTGATTGGCTTTCTGTTGTGATAAACGTCATGACCAAAAAGCAGCTTGAGGAAGAAAGGGTTCATTTAGCTCATGTATCCAGAGTCACAGTCAGCTGAGGAAAGCCAAGGCAGGAACCCACATCGGAAGGAACTGGAGGCAGGGTGATGCAGAGAGCATGAAGGGGTGCTTACTGTCTCGGCCGGCTTTCTACACAACTCAGAACACCTGCTCCGGGTCCTGCCCAATGGCCCTGGCTGTAGCTGGCTGGTCCCTCCTACACTAATCACAGATCAAGACAACCCGATACAGGTTTGCTTACAGGCTGGCTGGAAACATTTTCTTATTGAAGGTCACTCTTCCCAGATAACTTTGGCTTGTGTCAAGTAGACATAAAGCTAGCCAGCACTGTCTAAAGGTGAGGCAACTGAGGCTCCATGCGTATGAATTAGGGGAGTTAGGAGCCAATCTGAGGTCAGATTTGTGTAGGCCTGTCCTTAATGCGGCCTGGTCCAGCAGTTCTTGGTCTCAGCACACCCAGGAGTGTTGTCTGTATAGATAGAAAAAAGGAAACATCCGGATGGTAGTGGTTCAAACCTTTAATCGTAGCACTTGGGGGGTGGGGGCTAGGCAGGCAGATCTGTGTGAGGCCAGCATGGTATATAAAGAGTTCCAGAACAGCCAGAACTGTTACACAGAGGAAAAGAATATGACTATCTTCAGGGCACCCTGGGGTCTGGAACCTATAAACTCTTGTATAAATATGAAGTGTCCCTAAAAGGCCCATGTGTTTTGTTTTAAATTTTATTTATTTGCCTTGGTGTTTGCCTACATGTGTGTCTGTGAAGGGTGTCAGATCCCCTGGAACTGGAACTACAGACAGTTGTGAGCTGCCATGTGGGTGCTGGGAATTGAACCCCGGTCCTTTGGAAGAACAATCGGTGCTCTTAACCACTGAGCCATCTCTCGAGCCCTGAAGGCTCATGTGTTTAAGGGTTGGTCCACGGTGGCTGATGATTCTGTTAAGCGCAAAAGAAAGTATCTATATTAACACTGATGGGCAGAGCCTGCTTATGCTTAGTGTGAGGTCCTGGCTTTAATCATCAGCACAAATTAAAGGCAACAGCTCAGCAGTAGAGCCTGCCCACCATCACAAAATGAACAAAGGACTTGCAGACATTCAGCCTGCTGTGATTTGCCTGTCAGACTGTCTCTAGGATAGAGACCTATTTGTCAGCTGCCTTTACAGTTCAACAACTCTGGTAAACCGTGAATCCTCTACACTGCTTAACAATACCCCAGGGCAAGCCTGTTTAGTTCACTAAGGCTGGTCCTTAGCTGGTGGATAGGTAAAATCCCATTTCAGAGACGGGATTTATGGCTGTACTGGTTAGGTTTTTGCCAAGTTGGCACAGCTGCTAGGCTCACCTGGGATGAAGGAACCTCAGCTGAGAAAATATCTCCATCAGACTGACCTATATGAGACACATCTCTTGGTTAAAAATTCATGTGGGAGGGCTAGGTTCACTGTGGGCAGTGCCACCCCTGGGCAGGTGGTGCTTATACAAGAAAACAAAACTGAGCAAGCCATGGGGAGCAAGCAGTGTTCCTCCATGGCCTCGGCTTCAGCTCCTGCTGACCTCTCCATGACAGATTACAAACTGTGAAATGAAATAAACTCTCTCCTCCCCAAGATGCTTTCGGTCATGGTGCTCACTGCAGCGCCTGAACGTAAACCAGGGCAGTGGCTGTAACGAAATTACTTTCAGGGAAAGCCAAGTATGAATCAAAGTTGGATTTATTTGAAAGCAGAAAGAAAGGCACAGAGGGAGAGAGAGAGAGCGGCACAAGGGGCGAGACCTGTGAGTGCTCTCTGACAGGATGAGGGTGGGTGTATAGGTGCACATCTCTAGTGCTACTGAGAACTGTCCTTCCCCCATTCTGATAGTGCTCAGATAACTTAGGTGCTCATTTCAGCAGACATAATCTAAACAAAGATTAGCATGGCCCCTGCACAAGGATCACATGCAGATTCACCAGGTGTTTCCTATCTTTTTTTCCCCCGTGTCTCTTGGATTAGAAGAAAAAAATGAGAGTTTTAAGGAAGGTGCTGTTGAGGTTTAGGGAACAGGCTGTGTGAGACTCAATGGGACACATCACACTAAGTGAAGACAAGCCTGCTTACTGCCCTGAGTGTCTTTGGAGTACATACCTTGTCTCCACAGGCAATTTTGGATTTATCAGTGCTGTCTGAAAAACTTCAACACTATTAGAGCCCACAAGCCCGAAGGCCTCCTCCCTTTCTGCCTCAAGGTGACTGTAGCAGCATCCCAGGCCCCAAGGTCAGCAGAGCAAATATAATGGTGCATGCCCAAAACTCTAGTACCTGGGAGGCAGAGGCAGAAGGATCAGGGGTTCAAGATCATGTTACTTCCTACGTGACCTGCTATAAGACAAGGACAAAGGAAAAAGGAACAAACAAGGGTGTGGAAGCACAGTAACTTCACATGTTGCTGTTGAGCGACAGGTTTTTACATCTCATTACTCTACATATATCCAAAAGGACTGAAATGGCCATCTAGACTATGAATGTCACAGTGGCACCACATTCAGTGCCCTGCAGTCTACTGTGGGCACAAGCATCTCAGAACAGAGGGAGCCATCACCTTGTTTTGTCATTACTGGCTCCTCATCTTACTGTGCCTGATGAAAATGTTATCATTGTATGCTACTGCGGGGGAAAAAAAAATTGGTGCCATCTGAGGCTTCATGCTACTTGGGGATGTGGGGAGATATGGCCCCACATGTATGCAGGACTACTGCCATACCAATGGGAGCTTACTCAGACAGACAGATGGTGTGGGGGCTGGAGAGATGGCGCACTTCTCAGCCTACAGGTCTAGTGCTTGGTTCCTAACACCCACATTGGATGGCTTACAACTTGCTTTAACTCCAGCTCTAGGGATTTGATGGCCTCTTCTGGCCTTGGTGGGTACCTGCACACAAGTGGCATACATCTCAACACACATAAAAAATGGAGCAATGCAGCAGAGAGATGGCTCAGCGGTTAAGAGCATTGATTGCTCTTCCAAAGGACCGGGGTTCAATTCCCAGCACCCACATGGCAGCTCACAACTGTCTGTAATTCCAGTTCCAGGGGATGCAACACCCTAAACACCCTTCACAGACACACATGTAGGCAAACACCAAGGCAAAAAAAAAAAAAAAAGGAGCAATGACTTATAATACAATCTCAATGAATCGTGTGAACACTGTGCTAAGGGAAAGACACATGAGGGTCTCTATGTGGAGTGATGAAGCAGGTGAGCGGTGGGCCACGGACTGTCCCCACTGAGGAAGGGTAGGAATACTCACCGCTGAAACCTGCTGCTGGTCAGGCTGAGCTACTGGTCTAAGCACAGGCTACTGTTCACACTGGAAAACAACTGCACTTGCTTCCCAAACTAGCAACTCAAGGAGAATTCACATTTCACTTCTCAGCTATAAGACATGGCTAGCATGGCTTTTCTAGAAGTTTGTGAAGGAAAAAAAGGGCCTTCTCTGGAAAGAATGAAGGTCAGTCAAGGGATAAGCTCCAGCAGGAAGAACTGAGATAAGAGGGTGTTGAGAGAGTGGGGCTGGAGAGACGGCTCAGAGGTTAGGAGCACTGACTGTTCTTCCAGAGTTCAATTCCCAGCAACCACATGGTGGCTCACAACCATCTATGATGACATCTGGTACCCTCTTCTGTATACTGTATACATAATAAATAAATCTAAAAAAAAAAAAAAAGAGGGTGCTGAGATGGGGTGGGGAAGAGTCCCAGACCACACACCATCAGAAAAAGTGGATGATTTTTTTATTAAGGCACATGAGCTATGAATGTCCTAGCTGGAGCAGGAATGGATACATTAGGAAAACCACTTCTCAAAGGGCTGCCCGGAGCCTGTGCTGGCTGGAAGCACTACCGGCTTCTCACTCAGCGACAGCCACTCAGGGCTTGGATGGTCACCAAGGTCAGTTTCTGCTTACATGCTGACTGACCATCGTCTCACTTTTCACAGTGCAGCAGCCAGAGTCACTCCTGAGCCTCAGACAGGGGAGCCAGCCAGATTCTCCAGAGGTATCTGATCTTTGACCCCATACCTCCCTAGGTTTTCAGGACAGTGACAGCCACCTGGTCCCAGTTAGCTCATTTCCTGGTCTAGGAAACTTCTTCCAGCTTGCCTTCCCTCATCTGTTCTGAGGACAAAAGGGGCGAGTGTGTCCAGGCTGGTGGCAAAGGCTACATTTCCGGGTCTTTTTTGCTGTAGATTCTGCATCTGAGGAACCAGCTCTTAGTCTTTTGCTTGCAGTATCTGGCCTCTGGGCTTTCCCTCTGCCTCCGGCCCATGGTGGGGCTCCAAGACTCCCTGTGGGAGGAGACAGGAAAAAGCTGAACTCACAGCTGATAGCCTCAAGTAGCAAGAAACAGGTGCACTGCCAGTTGTGGTGGAGTATACCTGTAATCCTAGTACCTGAGAGGTAGAGGCAGTTCAAGGACAGCTTGGGCTACATAAGACCCCATCTCTGAAAAAACCCAAATCAAGAAGACAAATGTTGGGTAGAGGCGGCATCCCTTTACAAGGCAGGTGAACCCCTGGGCTAGACTCCCTTTAGCTGTGTGAAGGGCAGCTCCATGTCAAGAATATTATATATTCTACCACCTGTTGTTACCTGCTTTCTTTTCTTTTTTTTTTCTTTTAATTATTTTATTTTACACAACTTTAATCCCAGCAGCGGTAGAAGGATCTCTGAGTTCAAGACCAGTCTGGTCTACAAAGTAAATTCCAGGACAGCCAAAGCTATTACACCAAACTCAGGTCCTCTGGAAGAACAGCAAGGGCTCCTAACCACTGAATTGTCTCTTTAGCCCTGCTTTCTTATTCTAAAAAAACCTGAAGTTCTTAGAGACAATAGAGTAATGTGTAACTTTCTATACAGTCTTACTATGTATCAGAAACCCAAGCACACAGTAGCAGATGGGAGTCTGTCATCACCAGCCAGCTCCTACCTTACCTTGCCTGCAAGGAACCTTCTAGTCTATAAACAGGCCTCAGTGCTGGCTGCCCTCTAACTGAAGATAGCAGTAGTCTGGGTTGGAGGTCCTATGTCCCTTCGGATGGTCCTACAAAGTCTCAAGTGTGTACAAAGCTAAGGGTTCTGCAGTTATTTCAAACATGGGCATAGCAAAGGATCATGTGAAGTCAAGACATAGTGGCACATACCTGCTATTCTGGTATTCAGGAGGCTAAGGCAGGCTTGCAAGATTGAGACCAGCCTTGACTACACACATAATCCACCTCAAATTGTGCATCCCAGCCAGAAATAAATGAATAAAAATGAAAGATCACAGACTGAGACTAACTTGGCTCCTTTATGAAACAGGAGTCCTATGGGAATTAGTGATACCACCTTATTGTTGAGGAGACAAAGGCTGAAAGTCTCAGCCAGCTACATAAAGTATACAACTGGGATTGGAAAGACCTGTTTAACTGCACAGTAGCTGCTTAACCTTGGGCTTACTACTGTGCACTGGAGTGGCAAGGACCCATCTGATCCAATGTCTGGGTACCAGTCCTTGTAACATTCACTCCCGAGACACAGGCCAGGCTGTGTAGCTCTGGGCAGGTTTCTATGGACCACCACAGTCAGGGCACCATCAGGTAACACAAGGCTGACATCATGACCCAGCAAGGGTGACAGTCTACAGAGAAGAAGGGAAGACACTTCTTCCTGCCTTGGGCCCTGTCATTGTGACACCAAGTAAAGCCCTTCTTCACTGCTCTGCATCTCCTCATTTAAAAAACTGTGATCTGATGCAAATGGAAGATGCCTGCTGTAGAAAGTATATTTATCACAGTGTTGGGCACAGTGGGTACTCTTTAATATGAACCCAAGATCCTATGGTTCATATCTCATTGACCAATGAGGAAACAGAGGTAGAGCAATGGCCTTGCTGATCCTCCACTACATTCATCTGGTCTCTGCAATGGTAGCCACTGTAAGAACCTATGTGGGACCCTGCTGTCCTGCACTCTCACCTGGGGCCACGTTCTCATCTACCCACTGAAAGAAGCCACACTGCTGCTCTCGTGGCTTGGCACAGGTGTGGAATTGGCGTCCTTTGTTGGGTCCATCCTTCTGAACAGTTCGTGTGACAGCAGGTTGACCACACAGACAGGACGTATTCCCATCACCATCACCGCCAAGGCTGCCAAACCTATCCACGTTGGTGCCTAAGGCTGATGGACATGTCATGGAGTTGCCAGAGGTTCTTGATACAGAGGTGGAAGGCCCTCCTCTGGTGGGATAACTGCTGTCAGCCCACAAGAAGAAGTTGCAGCTACTACCACTGCACTTATAGAACTGGCGGCCTTGGTTAGGGCCCTGCTTTCGGACAGTGAGCAGCACAGCCTCCTGACCACAGTTGCAGGTCACGGAGTTGCTTTCACCAGCAGCAGTGGGTAATAGGAAGGTTTGGGTCATTGCCTTTGAAGGTCCAGTATGTCTGTTGACCAGAGGTTGAGAGAGGCTCTGCTGACTGCTGTCCATCCTGTTGAGGGCCTGGCTGGCCTGCAGGTGGCCAGAGGGCTGGGAAGCTCTTGGGGGGGCCCGTGAAAATCGCAGGCCCAAGATTTCCTTCAAAGTCTCATCACATCCACCTATGCAGCCAACAAACTCCAGGGGCATGGTTGGGGGAAGGCTACCACGCTTAAACTTCAACTTCAACCTGGTGAGGCCAAGACGAGAAAAGGTATTAATCTTTGTCCTGGTGCACAGTGGTCACCAGTCACAGCCTCCCTGCATACCCCAGGAAGTCTATTCAGAGTACAGAGGAGAAAGTGTACAGATGAACTCTCAGACTCTAATAAACCACCCAGATATATGCACCTCCGGAAAGTTCCACCTCTCTGCACGACTGGCCTCCTCAGGGATCTGGGGCTCTTTTAAGGTAAGGAAGTCAAGACAGTAAGAATGCATCTCATCTACTTTCATCTTTCCATGTGTACACAATAAAGCGTTTTCCAGAAAGGATGAAACGTGATGGCTTAGTGGATTATAGGAACAGAGATGGAAATAAACCTAGTCTTGCCTAAATGAAAAGCAGTGGTGCTGTATATCTGCTTTGGAAAGTAAGTATTTTGTCCTATAAATCATTTTAAAATATATTAGTAAGAAATTCATGGGCCAAGCTGGGCATGATGGCATATGTCTTTAATCCCAGCACTCAGGAGGCAGAGGCAGGCAGGTCTCTGTGACCTCCACAGAGCATAGAACCACTGCCCTAGGTACTTCTGCTTGGGTTCCATTGAGAGGGCAGGAAGGAGTTCCCAGTCATGCCCCAGAGACACCCAGCTCACCTGTACACAGGGGGTGGCTGACAAATGGAACACACACTGCTGTCCCTGCTGGCCTCCAGCACCGAGTCGGGAAACCATATAGCGGACCGACATTCTGGGAACCCTGTGCAGCTAAGGTAGAACCTGCAGAGCAGAGCCAACAGGTCACATCCAGGAACTCAGAAGGCACACTGCTTACCATTGCCATTGGCCAGAAGATCCTTCTTGCATTTTCCTGGTTTTCTGAGACAGGGTCTCACTGTGAAGCCTTGGCTGGCCT
The DNA here is from genome assembly GCA_004025045.1 of Sigmodon hispidus. Lineage (NCBI taxonomy): Eukaryota > Metazoa > Chordata > Mammalia > Rodentia > Cricetidae > Sigmodon > Sigmodon hispidus. The sequence goes on from PVIH01000683.1 coordinate 242,230, forward strand.
AGAACTTGCTATATAGATTTAAGTTACCCTGATCATAGGGATACACCTGTCTCTGTCTCCTGAGTGCTGGGATTAAAGGTGTGTTCCATCATATCCTACACTAAGAAAACTCCTCTTGCAGGCTTCTCATCCCTGCCCCCCCAAAAATGCAGCTATAACTAGGAAGTCTGTCACTGTGGGGGCAGGCTTTGAGGGCTCTTTTGCTCAAGTTTCCCTCATGTGACTGTCTGTCAATTTCCTGTTGCCTCTCAGCTACTCCTTCAGCACCACATCTGCCTGCATGCTGCCATGTTCTCACCACGATGATAATGGACTGAACCTCTGAAGCTGTACGTGAGGCCCCTCAATTAAATGTTTCATCTATAAGAGTTGCTGTGGTTATGGTTTCTCTTCACAGCAATAGAAAATCCCAACTAAGACACTGGTCTACAGAGCAAGTTCCAGGAAATTGTGTGTGTGTGTGTGTGTGTGTGTGTGTGTGTGTGTGTGTGTAGGAGATATGCGGCTATTGTTAAATCTATGTAGACCAACACGAGGGACTAGGTGTGGTGTTTCCCCAGTAAATTGTTCTAGTTCCTGGGAAGCTGAGGAAGATTTGGCAGGTGTGAGGCAGAATACTGAGTTTCAGGCTACCTTGTGCTACTTAGTGAATGAGACCTTCTTTCAAAAACAAAACAAAAACCCCCACCACTGACAAAGGTGAAGCCATGTACTAAGTGCCCTGTGCATACATACACAGTATTATGTTTAGTCTTGCTTCTTTAAAAACTGCCACTCTCAGGTGGATCTCTGTGAGTTTGAGGCCAACTGCTCTACAAAGCAAGTTCTAGGACAGCCAGGGCTACACAGACTGACTCTGTCTTGAAAAACAAACAAACAAAAAGATTTGCTACTCTTAGCCCAGTGTGGTAATGTATGGATATATTCCAGGCACTTGGGAAGGTGAGGCAGTTAGCTTAGGCTACATAAGCAAGACCCTGGCTCAAAGACAAAATGAACAAAACAGAAACCCATTCTGGGCTGGGGTAGTTAGTAGACAGTTGCCAAGTATATACGACCCTGGGTTCTACTCCTACACTTCAAATAACAAAATTAAAATATACAAACAATAAGAACGACAAACCCCCCTGGCGCTAGAAAGGTGGTTCTGGGGCTAATGTATTCTATGAAGTATATATAACCCTTGCACAGGGTGTGGGGGGGAGTTGGCAGCAGTGGTGGATTATCTTATGTGCCTGGTACCCTCAGAGGTCAGAAGAGGGCATCAGATTCCTCAGAACTAGAATTACGGATGATTGTGAGATGCCTATAGGTGCTAGAAATCAAACCTGGGTCCTTTACAAGAGCATCCAGTGCTCCTAACTGCTGAGCTCTCACTCTATCTGCCTCCTTTTAATGGAATATAAATTCCCTTACCACTCAGCATCCAGATGGTACCTTGCTAGCCTCATAGTTCTATCATTTTGCCCAGTGTCCACCAACAACAAGCCTACCTCTAAATAATAATAGGAGCACAGACTGACAGAGTCTTTGAAAGCTAGCTGGTCAGCCCACCATATACTGAGTGAACAGAGGTAAGCAGGAGCCAGGTACTAACCCACCAGTCTTCTTGGTCTTGAGAACCATATCCTTATTGCACTGTGGACACTTTAGAACAGGTTCTGGCATGGCTGGGTAGATCTCTTCTTGTTGGGTCACCTCTGTCCCTTCTCCTAAGTACTGAGATAGGGCCTCATCCAATCTGAAGAAAAAGTAGAGACACAAAGAGGTTCACTAAAAAAGCCTTTACAGCACTCTTAGGTATCTATAATACATAGGAGATTAGAATCAGTTGGTCAGGGAACTATGGGCCAATGTAGAAAACAGAGGACAGAGAGGAGATGATGCTCTCCATACCACTGCCCCTGGCTCCAGACTCCCAACATGATGCCAGCTCTAGGCAGACACAAATCGTACAGATTTAGCCATGTCCCTCAATATTCCTGCCACAGGGTAGTCCTGAGGGTTAAAAACACAAACTGGGGCTGGCACAAAGGCTCAGTTAGGTAAAATCAAGCCTGACAACCCGAGTTTGATTTCTGGAACACCCACAGTGTAAGAGAGAACTATCTTGTAAAAACTGTCCTTTGACCTGCTTTTTAAGAAAGAGAGAAAGAGAGGAAGGAAGAAAGGAAAGAAGGAAGAAGGAAGGAAGGAAATAAGAGAGAGAAGGAACTCCAAACTGGCATTTCCTGCCATCCATAATTTCCTGCCATCCATAAAATAGCCATATAGAATATCATCCCTACACACCAAGCAGTTTTCCAGTGGATACTAACTGGGTATTCTATTCAAATCAGTCCTACACTTCCTGCAGTGAGTCAGACCCCAAAGAATGAGCTCAGTTGCCGTTTCAGACACTAGCTACAAATTTTGGGATGTAACCTGTCTTCTGACTATAAAGGAGCCTCCCTCCTGTGGTCTGATTCACTGGGTGGCTCACATAACTCAGAATAGCCAGACAGGGGAGATACACAAGCAGGATTGCACTGCTGTACTTTCCCTGGGTGAACCTCTCTCCAAGGACTTCCTGGACTGAGCTGTTTGAAAGCAGAACACAGTCTTTATGATGTCTTCAATACTTACACGCAACTGGTAACCATGAGCCACTGGTGACCAGTTTAACCCTCAGTACCACCCTAGAGTTGCTGGAAGTACTGGCCTTCTACCTTACGGAAGTTTCCCCTGGTAACTCATCCTAGCTTGTGGTTCAACAGGTGCTCTCTATCAGCCAGGTGACTGGCAAACAAAGACATTTTCACTCTAGAGTCCAAGTGTGCCAGGAAATTAAACTAAATATGTTTATATGCTGATGAATCATAGCACTAGGGATAGAAAATATTATCCCCGCCCCCTTTTGAGACTGGGTATCATTTTGCAATCCAAGATCTTGAACACACAACAATCATCTTGTTCGACCCCTCAATTGTTATAAGTGACATAAGAAGCCACCACCCTCAGCTTGAAAACATATTATTTCTAACAAACCACATATTCTGTTCACTAAGTGGCCACCTGCAAATGCTCCAGAGAATGACTAGATTCCACACTAGAACCCGGATTAACTGATTTGAAAAACTGCCGCCCAACTCGAGGCAGAATAAAGAGTAGAGAATGGTACTTCAAAGCTCAGGATACCAGAGACAGTGAACTTAGGGGGGAAATCTTCCAGGGGGTGCTAGCCCACTCGCCCAGGCAGCTGGGGAGTATGAAGCAGCAGGGCCTCCATCTCCTCATTCTGGTGACCCTCTCTGGGAAGTGCCTTGGCATGGCTGGGATCTCTAGGCCCACTTGGACTGGGAGCAGGGTCTGGCACTCACTTCTTTGCTTTGGCCACTGCTTCAATAAAAACCTGCTTGTATTTCTGCACTTGCTGCCTTAGAACCTGAAACTTATCCTTCTTGCCCTCACAGATCAGCTTGAGATCAGCTTCCAGCTCTGCACGGAGGTCAGGCTTGGACATCTCATAGCCCATGGAATCATAACCTGTAGGGAAAGAGCAGAGCTGTGAGGTTCTAAATGACACCACCAGAAACTTGGAAACAAACCTTGGCCTCCCCACTGTCCACCACAACTTCTTCCTTCCTGCTTTACCTTCCACAAGTCCCATGCCCAGGTGTCCAGGGAGGAACCGCTTGTCTGAGGTGAGTCCCACATACATCCGGGCTTTGATGGTTTCAATGTGTTCTGCATGAGTTGCATCAGTACCTAAAAAGCATTTTTTTTTTTTTAAATCATTGTTGTCATCATTAACAAGGTTTGATATATAGTCCCAGCTATCCTTTAACTATGAATCCTCCTCTACATCCCAACTGTTGGCACTGCGGGTGTTTGCCACCATGCCCATCTCACGCCATCATTATTCTGAGGTGGTACAGACGGCAGCACCAGCGCAGCCTGTGAATACCTCATTTACCTCTTTTGCCTGGGCAGTTTTTGCAGATAAGATCTCTTACTCACATCTGACTTATGCTAGCAACTTCAGAAGCCACCTTGATTCTCCTCCCTCCTAATACTCAAGGGCGCATCAGAATTGTCAATCCCAGCCTCACAACTTCATTTAAATCCTTCCTTCCTGTGTCCGCCTATGGCTGAGTGGTCCATGGCACCTCATTTATATATGTAACCTTTTAAGTGTAGCTGTGCTGCTAGGAAATACAAACCAAAATCTCAATGAAATGTCAACACACCTGTCTTATTTTTAACTTTATGTCTGTGTCCTCACATGTGGGTGCGGGTGCTCATGAAGGGACATCAGAGCCCCTGGAGCTGGACTTACAGGCCGTCATGAGCCACCTGACATGGGGCAGCAAGTTCTCGTCACTGCTGAGCTGTCCTGTCTCTCCAGCCTCTGGAACTGTACTGTTTATAGCTTTACTGAGGCAGGGTCTTGCTATGTATGCAAGGATAACCTTGAACTCCTGATCCTCCCGCCTACCTCACCCTCTCAGTGCTGGGATTATAGGCCTAGGCTGCTCCTCTTTAATTCTGAGACAGGGACTTCGTAAATTGCCAGTCTAGCCTGGAACTTGCAACCTTCCTGCATCAGCTCGAGGGTTTTTTTTTTTTTTTTTTTTTTCCTTCGAGACAGTTTCTCTGTGTAGCCCTGGTTAACCTGGAACTCACTGTGTAAACCAGGCTGGCCTCAAACTCAGAGATCTATTTGCCTCTGCCCCTGGAGTGCTGGGATTAAAGGTGTTGTTATGAATCAAAATAAACAGGCAATGCAAAGGACATAAGGTGCCCTCACAGACTCTAGAGCATAATAAACACCCGTGCAGCAGTGTGGGGTTCAAGACCACAGGAAGGCCTGAGGCTCCTGGGCTCAGTGTCAAAGTCCTCCCCTAGCCTGCATAAGACTCTGGGTTCTGCGCCAGTACTGTAAATCCAAACTTAAAACCTATTAGTCATGGAGTAGTAGGTATTAACAACGGATGGATTTGCTGAGCTTAGGTAAGTTCTTCACTTAAACTAGAGAGTAAGGACAGGAATATAATGCCTTCTCTGAAAAGTCATGCCAAGCCTACGACATGCTCAAGAGCTGTGAGTTCCCCACACAGATACTGACCGATACCATGCTTCTCCATGAGGGCAATGAGGTCAGCCTCAGTAAGCAGTTGTGGTGGGCTGGTCTCCCCATCCACCATTTCCACAGTGCTGGGCTGGAAGCAGAAGCCTTGCTCATAGACAGGGAGGAGCTACAGGAGGAGCAGGTGTGGAGTTCAGATTCTGACATTACACTCAGTTCAGCCCTGCTCCATCAGGAAACACAGGGCTGCAGCATAACAGCTGCCCCTCTCTCTGGGTGGGGCCCACCTCCTTATCACCTTGTCACTCCAGTGATCATAAGGATACACCTCCAAGTAGTTACGGGCCAGGATGACGAGGCCATGGGCTACGAAGCGTTCCTGAGCAATGTCAATCTCTACTGAAGTCTCTTGCCCCTGAGCATCCTGGGAGCAGCAAGCCAGGAAATGGCGAACGATAAACTCATATAGTCGTCGTTCATCTCCCTGAAGAAAAGAAAGAGTGTGAAACTCCTTTCAGAAAAGCAAGTCTCAAGGAGCACAGCACTATTGGAGTTTCAACTTGGCTTATGCCTCTGTGAGCCAGAAGTTTGCACATGGCTCCTCCAGCTCTGTAACACTGTGAGTGCACGGAAAGCTATATTCTTGTAGATTTTTTTTCCTCTGGAGAAGAGACTCCTTATGGAGCACTGCTTGGTTTAGAACTCACAAATTTCTGTTTGTCACTGCTCCTAAATGTCAGGATCAAAGGTGTAGGCCACAGCAAAAAATTCACTACCCTACCAAAGGTAAACAAAGGATTCTTCAATATGAGCCTCATATGAACAGAAACAACATGAAAGCACAAGAAATTTCTGAACAGAGACAGGAAGCACTGGACAAGGTGGCTTTGGGTTACTTTCATGTCTGCACTCAGGCAGTGATTTGTTGGAGGTGACATTCCATCAGTCGGGTAAGCAAGGATTTAGTGAGGCTCACCCTACTAAAATCCCCAGAAGACACTCATATATTTATCTAACACCACCCCCTATTTTTTTTTTTTTTTTTCCAGAGACAGGGTTTCTCTGTGTAGCCCTGGCTGTCCTAGAACTTACTCTGTAGACCAGGTTGGCTTCAAACTCAGAGATCCACCTGTCTTTGCCTCCCAAGAGCTGGCATTAAAGGAAAGTGCCTCTACTATCCAGCCACAATTTCTCCTTTAAGGGTCCACTTACTCACTCCATCTCCCTAGCCCTTATGCTATTGTTAATAAACAGTAAACATATAATATGCATATAAATACATAGCTATTTGTGTAGCTTTCTAGTTACTTCCTTCAAATGAATACTGACCTCCACATATGTGCTGTGGCATGTGTGCCCCGCCCCATAACAAATAAAATGTAATAAAAACTAAGGCCAGGTATGGTGGCCCACATATTTAATCCCAGAAGTTGAAGTAGAGACAAATGGATCTCTGAGCTTCAGGCCAACCTGATCTACATAGTGAGACTTTGTTTTCAACACAATGATTGGAAAATTTTAAAACAAAACAGATTCCCTGAAGGCTTCCTTCACTCCCCATTTGAAATGATAGACATTTTTGTATCAATGTTTCTAAAACCCAGAACCCACAGAGCAAAGTCTAGCCTTACTATCCACCCTGTACCCATGCTGTGCTCCATCAGAACTCACACTCAGAAAAACTAACCTGCAAGCTGCTGGTGTATTTAGTGGGGTGAATGGGAGGGTGAGCTTGATCAGATTTGTTCCCATTTCGTGGAGTGGGGCCACCTCGCTCTAGAATGTTCTGAGCAAAGCCCCCCCAGTGTGGATCCACAGTCTGCTGTTCCACCAACGCAGTCAGGTTTAAGTCTTTGGGGAAGATGTTTGTTTCTGTTCGGGGATAGCTGATATACCTAAGAAAAGGTACACCAAAAAGGACATGATTAGGCCTCTTCATTGGTCTGTAATCACTGGAAGCTGTAATCACCCACCTGACAGGGCCAATAGAACCGTAAACTACCTAAGGCAGTAGTTAGAGATAAGGTCCCTTAAAGGGTGAAAAGCAGCGGGCTTTCCTGCTAAGTTATTCTGGAAACCTACAGACAAGAAAGCAGAAGCATAATGTAGGATAAAGGTCTAAGACACTGCAGTTCCTTGTGGCCTGGGGCATACCACTGACCCCTCTTAACAATCAGTCTGACAGAAGCACTGTGTGTGGTATGAGCCTCAATGGACTTGACTGTTCCAACAGCACATTCTTTTATAACTTTTAAAAATTAACTTTATTATTTTATTTATGTGCTTTACTTATATGTGGCACCATCACTGTCTGGTGCTTCCAGAAGTCAGAATTGAATCCTCTGGTCTTGGAGTAAAAGATGGTTGTGAGCCACCATGTGGGTGCTGGGAACTGAACCTAGGTCCCTCTTCAAGAGCAGCCAGTGCTCTTAACCACTGAGATAACCCTCTAGCCCACTCACTCCCACATTATACAGTCCCTCTATAACTTTTCTTTTTTTTTTTTTTTTTTTTTTTTTTTAAACCACTTTCTTTCTTTATTTATTTATTTGCCTTGGTGTTTGCCTGGAACTGGAACTACAGACAGTTGTTAGCTGCCATGTGGGTGCTGGGAATCGAACCCGGGTCCTCTGGAAGAGCAGAGGGTGCTCTTAACCGCTGAGCCATCTCTCCAGCCCCCTAACTTTTCTTTTTTAAAAATATTTTTTTAGATTTATTTATTTTAAGTTTTGTCTGCATGTATGTATGTGCAACAAGTACATGTCTGGTGCCCTCGGAGCTCAGATGACAGTCAGCTCCTCTAGAACTGGAGTTACAGATGGTTTGAACCACCATCTGTGGGTGCTGGGAATTGAACCTGGGTCTTCTGTAAGAGTAGTCAGTGTTCTTACCACCAAGCCACCTTTCCAGAACTCTATAACTTTTTAAAGCTTATTAAAAATAGTGTTGCCCAGGTATCAGAAACATGTCTCAGAGCACGATTATTCCCCCAGAAGACCTGGGTTCAATTCCCATCACCCACAGGAAGCTCACAATCTTCTGTCATTCCGTCCCAGGGGATCCAACTCTTTCTTCTGGTACCAGGTACAAATGTGGTGCACAAACATACATATAGGCAAAACACCCACCTGCATAAAATAAAAGCAAATAAACAAAACAAGAAGAACAGTATAACCCAATAGGAATGTTGATATGGCTCAGTGGCAAAGTGTCAAGAATTCTAGCACGTGTGAGGAATAACCTAGATTTAATCCTTAGTGTTAAAAAGGGAAAAAAATTAGAATGTTTCATGTTTTATTCTCACATACATCTTTAAAATCTACTATGCATTTTATACTTACAAACACTCAATTTAGATAACCCACCTTTCATGTTCACAAGCAGTGGTAGTGAACAATAAGGACATTTCACTGCTAGGGCACTCACTGATCCCAGAGGGAGGAGGAGTTTAACAGGCAAACAGCTCCTAAAGGAGCTGCCTGCTGGCTGACCCAGGAGAATTGCTGAGGAATCAAGAGGAGGATACAACCTAATGGTATTATACTCACCTACTGTGTGCAAGAGCCTGGATTACATTCCTAGCATGAAGGTCAGGGGAGGGGTAGTTTCAGATTACCCGTGAGCACTTATACTTACCCTTGTGTATAGAGCTTTTCTGCAATCCTCATGGTTTCTTTAGCATTTATTCTCAATTTCCGAGACGCCAGCTTCTCTAGCTCCTGTCAACAGAGACAGAGGATGAAGCTTATGAGTCAGAGCACAAGTGCCCAGTTCATCTTCAGGCAGGTCTGGTCCTGTCACTTCAGCTACAGCCATCATGTTAAGAGAAGAAGACTGCCCAGGGAAGATTCCAGGGATTGGTCAACCAGGCAGATCATAACTAGTAGGGTTTTGTTTGTTTAAAATATACTTTTAACAAGAACAACAACAAAACCAACCAACTACACAACCAAACAAGAAAACACAAAGAAAAGCATGGTGATGCTTGGGAGGCAGAGATGGGGAGAGATCTACATTAGCCTGGTCTATATGAGTTCCAGACCAGCCATGGCTACACAGTAAAACTTGTTTCAAAATACTACAAAAAGGCTGGGCGGTCGTGCACAGCTTTAACCCCAGCACTCAGAAGGGCAGAGGCAGGCAGATCTCTGTAAATTCGAGGCCAACCTAGTCTACAGAGTGAGTTCCAGGACAGCCAGGGCTACACAGAGAAACCCTGTCTTGAAAAACAAAATAAACAAAATACTACAAAACATAGTAAAATGTATTTCCCTTTAGTTTGAAACAGTACCTCATATAGTCTAAGCTGTCCTTGAACTGAACTGATGACTCTCTCTCTGCCTCTGCCTCAAAAATGCCACGATCACTAGCACCCATCATATCTTCCTAAGGATAGTCAAGTAATGTGCAGCTGAGACTTGCCCAAGGAGTTGGCAGGTTGATAGCACCATGCTCAGATAGTGTGTTGTGGACTTTATTTCCTTCTCTCTCTCTCTCTCTCTCTCTCTCTCTCTCTCTCTCTCTCTCTCTTTCTTTTGAGACAGAGTTTCTCTGTGTAGCCTTGGTTGTCCTGAAACTCACTCTGTAGACCAGGCTGGCCTTGAACTCACAGAAATCCACCTGCCTCTGCCTCCTGAGTGCTGAGATTAAAGGCACATGCTGCCAATGCCACCAGGCCCCAGAATGTGTATTCATTTTTTTTTTTTTTTTTTTTTTAAGAAAGAACTTTGTATGTAGTACAGGCTAGCCTTAGTTAGCTTTATCAGCTACCTTGATAACTAACTTGATAACAGACAAGTGCTACCACTCCTAACTGAAATCTGTATTTTTAATAAATACTCTGACAAGAGAATGAAGCTAATGCAGGCAATATGAGAACCATGATTCAAGTCTCAGAAATTTCCCCTAGACACTGAAAAACATCCTTTGAGGTTTTCTAATACCATAAGCTTATCTTTTCTATTGGTAATATGACAGGGGCATGGTGGTGCATGACGTGAATCCCACAATCAGGAGGCAGAGGAAGACAGACAGATCTCTGAGTTAGAGGCCAGCCTGGTCTACATAGTGAGTTCCAGGACAGTTAGGACCCCATTAAAGACTCCATCTCAAAAAAATCTAAATAAATAAACAAAACATTTAGAAAGAACCAATAAGACATCAAAATTATGTGATTATATACAGATTGCATTATGGATCACCTTATATAAGAGGCGGAGCCAGGCAGGAAAGATGGCTCAGTGGTTAAGGCACTAACTGCTCTTCTAGAGGACCTACATGGTTCAATTCCCAGCACCTACATGGCAACTCACACCTGTCTGTAAGTCCAGTACCAGAGGATATGACACCATCACGCACACAAACACACAGGCAAAACATCAATACACATAAAATAAAATAAATTAATTAAAAAAAAAAAAGAGGCTGAGCTACTTCAGATCTTCAGAGTGTTTTGTAGAACTGTAGTTCCAACAACAGGAAGTGACTTTTTCCTTAGGGCCTGGAAGAACTTATCTGGAACATACCACAGTGTCCAAAGCTTGAGGCCTCCACTTGCTCTTTGGCTTAGACCTGACCTCTACCACGGTTGCCATGGGATCCTAGAAAATTAAGCAGACAAAACCCATGTTAGCCTGGAGTATACCACCTCAAGCATCCATACTACAGCCTTTGCTCAGGGGAGCAACCCACATAGGATCACACATAGTTGAAACTGTAAATGCCATCTCTTCCCACTCAAGCCAAGACTTTAAAAGACATTTTCACAACGGTCTAGTACTGATGAGATTCCATAGTCTGTGATCTGAGTCAAGTCTCCTGCCTACACATGTTCCCTGTTACGTTTTTTCATTTTTTAAATTCAGAATAATAGGGCTGGAGTGTAATTCAGGGGTAGAGCACTTGCCCAGCATGCATGAGGCCTGGTGCTCCAACCCTAGCATCACATGCTTTCATACTTGAAATATAAATAGTGAAAGTTATACAGTACTGGGGTGATATATTGTATATTTAGTAAAATCAGCCTGGAATATCAGAGAACAGAATCACCCACAGTTGAGCCATGAATGACATAGAGTGGTGACCTACACATTTAATCCTAGCACTCAGGAGACAGACAGATTTCTCCTGATTTCAGTATTTCTGTGAGTTCAAGGCCTAACAGCTAAGCAGCAGCAGCTCACACCCTTAATCCAAACTGTAGGATTATGATGCAGAATTGAACCTGGAAGTGAAACCTGGGTAAGGAAGATATTTAAGGCAGGAGGAGGCAGCGATTCAGGCATTCTGTAGAAGTGACCAGCCCAGCTTATTTTATTAAATATACAATGTATCACCACACAATACAAACTGAAAAACTTTCAAAGACACTGTAAATGGACAGGATCTTAAATAGTTTGCTAAAGAGGGGATTTGTACATCACAATCTAGATTTCTCTTTTATAATAGTGGGGACCAGCTGCTCTTTCCAAGAAGTCTGTCATTTGCCACTTAATTAAAAGTGCAACAGATGTTTATAATCACACACACACACACACACACACACACACACACACAGAGAGAGAGAGAGAGAGAGAGAGAGAGAGAGAGAGAGAGAATGTGTGTATAGGCAGCTTGTGCATGTCCTAAGCATATGAGAAAGTCAGAGGATGACAACTTGCAGGAGGTGGTTTCTTCTTCCCACTATGTGGGTCCTCGGGATAGAATCCAGGTGTTCAAACGTTACTCTCACACTACCCACAAGCAACCTTCTATTACTTTCTCTCCCCTCCTTTTTTTTAAATATTTATTTTTATTTTATGTGAATTGGTGTTTTGCCTGCATGTATAACTGTGTAAGGGTGTCAGATCTTGGAATTACAGACAATTGTTAGCTGCCATGTGGTTCCTGGGAATTGAACTCAGGTCCTCCAGAAGAACAGTCAGTGCTCTTAACCGCTGAGCCATCTCTCCAGCCCTCTATTACTTTCTCTTATATATCTGTTCTGGCTTTATTGTTTTCCAAATTACTTCCTTCACCTGTGACTTTCAGTTCCTCATGTGACCAATGGAAGGAGGTTGGTCCAAATGCTTAAATTCCTTCCCAGATCTAGGGGTCCAGCCCTAAATGGGCTTAGATGACTCATTCTAATCTCTGTTGAAAGTATATATATATTTTTTCTTTTTTAAAGATTTATTTACCTACTATGCATACAGTATACAAAAGAGGGCACCAGATGTCATTAAGATGGCCGTGAGCCACCATGTGCTTGCTGGGAATTAAACCTAGGACCTCTGGAAAAACAATCAGTGCTCTCAACCTCTGAGCCATCTCTCCAGCCCCCGAAAGTATACATTTCAAAGGGAGATTTTAGTGATCTACTTCTAAAATTTCTGATTTTATCTAAAAGTCCTACTTAAATTTTTTGAGACTTGGTTTCATGTAGCCCGGGTTAGACTCAAATTCACCAGGAGCTGAGCTGATCCTCCCACTTCTACCTTCCAAGTCTGTGTACCATTATACCCAGCTTTCCCTGCTGTCAGACCAGGACCCACTACTGCCTCACAAACCAGGCCATGCCCCACTGCAGCCTCTCCCTTAGGACAAAGACCTTACAAGTTCCCGTTATGACTGTTAGCACACAGGCCTCAGGCTGGGAATCTAGGGAAAGAAATCCCATACTAGCCAGGAACCACCTTCGAATTATGACTCCACTTGTGCTGTGGAAGACCTCCTATGACCAAATCAAACAAAACAAAACAAAAACTAACCTGTAAGAATCAGAAACTCCCTTGTCTCCAGAACTGAAGGCTTTCCATTAAGACTGTAATGCTGCTTTAGGGAATGTTATAAATCTCTTTTCACATTGTCCCATTTTAAGAGCACCATTAAGACTGGCCATGATCAGAACCTATAACCCTAATAAAACTCATGCTAAGGTAATTTCATGCCAGTATCTGTCTATGAAGCACCATCAATTTCTAACACTTGCACAACAGAGTCTCACTACCTAGACAATGCTGGCCTTGAACCTGCCTCTGCCTAAGGGCTGGGATTACAAGCATGCACCATCATAATTGGTCACTCTACACTTTTAGTGCTATTTTCATGGCTTTCTAATCATGCTGGTTCTCAAAAAAGTGAGGTGTTCATGTGCCTGCAGGTGTGTGAGCACTCACACGTGCCCTTGTGCGAGCGTGCGCGCGCGCGCGCGCGCGCGCGCACACACACACACACACACACACACACACACACACACACAGGCTAACATATGGAACAGAGACAGTAGTCTTTAGGAATTGGTTTTCTCCTTCCAGCATCTGTTTCCCAAGGATTTAATCCAGGTTTCCAGGCTTGGCAGCAGGCCCTGGGAATATAAACCCTAAGCCAACAAGCAGGCATAGTTCAATGGGAAATAGAGCAGGAAAGAGTTGTTGGGAGTGCATACAATGCTTCTAGATCCCCAAGGTCTCAAAGAACTCCTTACCTCCATACACAACTGATAAAGGACAAGACAAGCTGTGTGGTTAAAGAGACGGTATCTTTTCCAGTTGAACTCTACAGTTCCATCTTTGTGGTCATGAGTTACTGTATTAGAGAGAAACAAACAGGGCTGTCTGTCTCAGAGAAGCCACCATGACAGACAGAAAATGGTACGCTACAGTGAAAACTCAAAAGCTTTTGCTACAGGGAGGAGTTGTGGACAGAGAAGGGCTCTGTCAGTAGACTCTGGATACTATGATGAGGCAGGGTGAAGGGCAGCAAGGCGGAATAATAACCATACACCGTCACTAAACTCTGCCGTCTCTAGTCTTCCCAGGGCCTGCAGATCCCAGAGCAAAGAACCTCGGAGCTTTACCTTTAATTTTGTGGAAGACTTCTGGCACAAAGGCCTGAATGGCTTTGAACCTCTCCACCACAAACCCCAGTGTTGGGAACTGGCAACTGCCATAGCTGATGAGCTGCTCTGCCAGAACCTCAGGGAAAATCCGCTGGAGCCGCAGGGTCTGGAACCTCGTGAAGGCAGCACCTACAAAGGAGGGGAAGGAAAGAGGAAACAAGAAAGCAATGAACCACAGAGCTACCTGGTCCTGTGACCCGACACGCAGCCCCCCTTGGCTCCTTACCGATCCTCAGGTCCAGCTCTTGCCTCACATCCACTGCATCACTTACTCTCTGGTCAGGCTCAGTCAGGTTCTCACAGGCTGCCCTGACAGCACGTGGCGTGATCTCAGAGAAACGGGCTCTCAACACCGGTAGATTGGGTTTTACTGTAGAAGAGAAAGAAGCACAGGTGCCAGACTTAACTGTAAGTGCATCAGCACAAAAGCAACTTCTCTTTCTTTTTTTCTCCCCAAGATAGGGTTTTTCTGTGTCCCTGGCTGTCTTGGAACACGTTCTGTAGACCAGGCTGGCCTTGAACTCACAGATCCACCTGCCACCACCAACACCTAGGCAAACTAGTACAAGAAGCTGGTTTGCCTTTCACCTATTAGTTTAAATTAGTAGAATACATATAGCCAAGAGGGAAAAAGTATAAGCCTTTTAAAAATTTATTTTACATCCTGACTGAGACCACCCCTCCTTCCCTCCTCCTCTCCTCCACTGCCCCCCCCCAATCTACCACTCCTCCATATGGCTCAGAAAGGGGCAGGCCTCCCATAGGCTTCAAAGCATGATATATCAAGCTGCCATAAGGCCAAGTACCTCCCCCTGTATTCAGGCTGGGCAAGTATTATAATCTTTAAGTCTTGCCAGAAATAGTGAGATCAATTTCAGCTATGAATTAAGATACTTTTGGTGAACCTTCTGAGGTTTAAATCTTAACTGTATCTTTGGGCTTAAATTTAGGAAAAAGAACAACATGAATAGTTACCAGATCTCTTAAAATTTTATTTTAGAAAGTCAGGAGGTGGTAGTGCAGGCCTTTAATCCCAGAACTTTGGAGGAAGAAGCAGGAGGCTCTCTGTGAGTTTGAGGCCAGCCTGGTCTACAGATTGAGTTCCAGAACTACTAAATAGAGAAACACTGTCTGGAAATAACTCTATTATTTTTAATGATGTGTATGTGAATGGTTCTGTGCACAAATCAAGAGGGGCTGTGTATGGAGGAAGTTGGCCATAGCCTATTAATGACCCCAAGCAGAGACACTCAGCACTAGACTCACCAGCCTTGCACACATGGATAATCTCAAACCCAATGTTTTCCCCTTCTCTGTCACAGTCAGTCCAGATCACCAGGGCCTGACAATGCTGTGTTTCTCGTTCCAGAGTCTTCTGAAATTACAAGGGAAAATTACAGTGAGCAGGGAAATTACTTGACTCCTTTACACTAAAGGAATCTGATTTAGAAGGTTGCAGAGATGGCTCAGAGACTGTTCTTCCAGAGGACCACATGGCAGCTCACAACCACCTACCTGTTCCTCGTCTAGCCTTTGGGGGCACCAGACATGTGTGTGGTACACTGACATGCTTGCAGACAAAAATACTTACACACATTTAAAAAAAAAAAAAAGTTAAATTAAAAAGAAAGAAATGGGGCTGGAGAGATGGCTCAGAGGTTAAGACTCTTCCAGAGGTCCTGAGTTCAATTCCCAGCAACCACATGGTGGCTCACAACCATCTATGATGACATCTGGTGCCCTCTTCTGTACTGTATACATAAAAAATAAATAAGTCTTTGTGACTTAGCCAGGCTACATAGCTCATGTCTGTACTCCTGGCACTGGGGAGGTTGAGGTAAACTGCTGTGAGTTTCAGGTCAGCCTGGGCTACAGAGTAAAAGTAAAACAAAACCTGGTCAAAGAAACAAAGAAAAAATTCAAACAGAAACAAAACAAAACAAAACAAGAGTCCATCAAGAAATGTGACTAAGGGGGCTGGAGAGATGGCTCAGCGGTTAGGAGCACTGGCTGCTCTTCCAGAGGACCTAGGATCAATTCCCAGCACTCACATGGCAGCTCACAGCTGTCTGTAATTTCTATTCCTGGGAATCTGATGCCCTTATACAGACATAGCTACAGGCAAAACACTAATGTACAGTTAAAAAAAAAAGTGACTGAGGATCAGCATTGGTCCTGGATTATTCAAACTTGGGGAGGATGTGAGGGAACAGAGCAGAGAAAACTGCTCACAGTATGGTGCCTGCTACAATCCTCCAAACCTATGTGTGTGGAAGACCGAAGCTTTCACACAACTTCATCAATATGACGATACCCAAAACTTAGCTGTAAAACACTTCTGCTATCTGTTCCAAACAGCTTACCTTGATGTCTATAAAATTTTCTGGGCAGTACTTTTCAATTTCCGCTTCAAAGAGGACTAAGGGATTGCAGCTATGCCTAGAATAGAAACAAAACAAAGGCCTTTTCCAGCACAGGACAGAGAGCCAGCCCTCTCCATTAAGAACGTTAACGACATCAGGCACACAGCAGCCCTCTCATAGCAAATGGCCTTGAAAGCAGGACAGAGATGCTACTCAGAAGGTCGGAGCAGAGAATCACTAGATCTCAGAATCCAAAGCCAGCCTGAGAAGCACAGAAGACTGTGACTCAGAAAACAAAAACCAACTAAACCAAAACCAAAACCAAAAAGGCTAGGCAAGGGAGCAGGGGCAGATGCCCAGCACTTAGGAAAGGGTATTCGTCAGAAAGACTAGAGATAATCACGTCTCAAAAGAGAGAGAAAAGAGTGGCCAAAGGATTACAAGTAAAGCTGAGTTTCTGAAAGCACACTGTCCACTCTCTAAAGCAGATTAATAGGAGATGCAGACAAGAAACTCTGGAGTCCATTTATGCACATCTGCAATGGAATAAATACAATCCAGACTACACTGAAAAGAGTTTATTTAGGGGAACACCTCAAAGTGGATATTTATTCTAAAAGCATGATAAAAATTTATATAGCAGGTCATATAACCCTACATAATTTTAGTATTATAAATTAGTATTTACAAATTATTATAAATGACATGTTAACATCAGCATGCTTCAAAATTCCTGTAATATTTGTCACAATTTACTTCCCATACTAATTGTACTAACCATTTCCGAAACTTCATCTGGAAATCATGAGCCAGCAAATGTCCAGAGACTGAAGTCATTATCATAGTAACATTCTGGGTAACAACAAAATGAAAGTTAGTCTTTCTGTAGCTACACTTTGCCAAATGATTCAATGGGAAGGAAAAGAATAGACAATGAACAGAACTAAGAACAAACACAGCTGATGGAGAAGAAAGGACCACAGAGGTAACTCCATAAAACCAAAACAGTAAGTGTGTGTTCCAGGCTACCCGGAACTACATATAAGACCCTATTTAAAAAAATTCTCAGGAGAGAGAGTCATCGAGTAGTTAGGTACTAGTTTGAGGGCCTATGTTCCTTTCCTAACACAATGTTTTAAAGTGTGTGTAGTACAAAGATGAAATCCTCAAGTTACTGTGTATTAGTTTTATTATTACACACTGGAGTCAGAACCATATTTTCCTTATGTTATAAAATTATCAAAAGTGGGAATATATAGCATACTTGGTAGAGTGCTGGCTTAGCATACCTCAAACCCTGAGCCCAGTCTCTAGCATTTATAAACCAGACATGAAGGTGTATGCATATACTCTCAGAATCTGGGAGGCATTAGCAGAACAATCAGGATTTCAAGGCAATCTTCAATTACATAGACTGCATTGACTCCTGTAACCATGATATTTATTTTTCCAAAACAGGGTTGCTCTGTGTAACAGCCCTGGCTGTCCTAGAATTCTATCAGTAGACCAGGCTGGCCTCTAACTCATGAAGATCTACCTACCTCTGCCTCCAGAGTGCTGGGATTAAAGGCATGAGCCACCACCACCACCACCACCACCACCACCACCACATGGGCCTTTATAAGTTAGGTAAAACACAAGCAATTTAGAGAGGATCTAGGGCCATGTCAGGCTTTCCCCTGGACATAGCCCTGGTGTTCTGGCCAGTTTTGTGTCAACTTGACAAAAGCTAGGGGAGGGAACCTCAACTGAAAGAATGCTTCCTTAAGACCTGGCTATCGCCAGGCAGTGGTGATGAACACCTTTAATTCCAGTACTTGGAAGGCAGAGGCAGATCAGATAGTTGTCTGAGTTGAGGCCAGCATGGTCTATAGAGTGAGTTCTAGAACAGCCAGGGTTACATAGAGAAACCCTATCTCAAAATCCAAAAGAAAAAAATAATAACGAAGGAAGGCCCAGCCCACTGTAGGTGGGATCACTCCTGGGCAAATGGTCCTGGGTTGTATAAGAAAGCAGGCTGAGGAAGTCATGGGGAGTAAGCAGCACACTTCCATGGCCTCAGTATCAGCTCCTGCCTCCAGCTTCTTGCCTGGCTTGAGTTCCTACCCTTACTTCCCTTGAAGATAAACTATGATATGAATACTGCAGGTGTCATATTTAATCAGATCTCTGTGAGTTTGAGGCTAGCCTGGTCTACAAAGAAAGTTCCCGGACAGCCAAAACTGTTACATAGAGAAACCCTGTCTGAAAAAGCAAGGCAAAACAAAACAAAACAAACAAACAGATCCCAAATCCAAACAACAACAAACTGATGAGGAAGTGTATCCTGAATTAACCCTTTATGCTCAAGTTGCTTTGGTCATGGTGTTTCATCATATCAATAGTAACCTTAAGACACCTAGCTAGGTTGCAACTTAAAAATAGCCCATTGTCTCAGCTTCCCAAATATTAGCATTACATTACAGGCTAGCCACCATGCCTATCTTATATGTCACCTTTAATGGAAACATGTTAGTACCTACCTGGCCGTACAGATGATAGTCAAATTCATAAATCTTGTTGAATTTAGAAAGGCCTTCTTTCTGTAAAGCACAAGAAAAATACATAAAAATTTTGAATCATATTAAAAAGACAAATGACTCCCCAACATAAAGAATGAACAATTTCCGAGCAAGAGGACACTAAAAAAGCAAATGCAACTTGACACTCTAGCATCTCCAGTTATGTGTGGTAGCACATGACTTCAATTCCAGCACTTGGGAGGCAGAGGCAGGTAGATCTCTCTGTGAGTTCAAGGCCAGCTTGATCTATGTAGAGAGTTCCAGGACACCATGGGCTACATAGATTGTCTCAATTTAAAAACAACAAAAACTAGGCTAAATAATTAGGATTACTTATTAATATAGCTTCCAAACATTAAATCTATGGTGTCTGTGTACTAGAAGGCAGATTCTGAGTCAAGCTAACAGAATGCAGATCAATAAGTAGACTTGTCCAAGGTCACATGACAAATCAATGACACGATCTTGTCCATCTGTTCCTTCCTCTCCCTATATTTTTGCTATTTCAAGGTCATGCAACCAATAAACTTTTAACTCATGTCACTGACTTTTCTGAGCTTCAATTTATGCCTAAGTAAAGTCTTTTTTTTTGAGGTTCCTTCTGGTTCTGAAATCCATTCTGTGGTGGAATGTTCTCTGTATACTGTAAATAAAGGACTGTAAATAAAGCACAGCACTGTAGAAGTGAGTGGAGAATCAGAGGGCAGGCAGGTAGGAGAAGGGTGGAGTTAGTCAGTTGCCATCCGAACCCCAAGGAGAAACATGTAAGAGGGACAGGTGAGCTGAGCCACGTGGTGGACAGATTAATGGAAATGGGTTGAATTAAGATGAAAGAGCTAGCTAGTAATGTGCTTAAGACATGGGCCAAACAGTATAAAGTATATAAGTATCTGATTCATTTCTTTGGGGGACAAAAGCCGCCGTGTGGACCAGGTTCCAAACCTCCTCGAAGGCCAGGTACAAAACCTCCGGGCCCAAATCGGCCCGGGAAACATTTTACAATACCATTCTTCAGCTCCAGTTAGGGGGAATAAGAATAGTCAGCCTCAGCCTGCAGAATGGACACACAGATACAGCGACATGGCTGCCTGGAGACTGGGAACACTCAAGGGCCCAGAGGGAACGAAACAGAAGATTGTCCTCCAGCCTCAAAAATACAAACTTTCTATGGGGAACACTAGGTAAATTGGTGTTTGAAACAAAATGCTGTATATTTTTTCTCTTTTGGTGTGCTGGGAATGAAACCAGGGCTTGGGGCTGGAGAGATGGTTCAGCAGTAAGGAGCACTGATTGTTCTTCCAGAGGACCGGGGTTCAATTGCCAGCACCCACATGGCAGCTCACAACTGTCTGTAGTTCCAGTTACCAGTTCCAGGCAAACACCAAGGCAAATAAATAAATAAATAAATAAAGAAAGAAAGAAAGAAAGAAAGAAAGGTTTGTTTTTTGTTTTTTGTTTTTTTTTAAAAAAAAAGAAAGAAAGAAACCAGGGCTTAAGGCATTCTTGGCTATACTCTCAAACCTGTAAGGGCAAATTTTGAAAGGGAAATTATCAATCTGACAACTATGGGTGCAGTGCTGACTAACTCTAGGAAAATGTTGGGTAGCATAGGCTTCTAATCCCAGATACTTATAAAGTTTAGGGAGGAGAATTGAAAGGTTAAAGCCATCTTGGGCAACCTAGTGAGCCCTGTCTAAAGGTAAAAGGTTTAAAAAATACTGGGTGTTTGACTGAGCATAGTTCAGTCAGTAAAGTGTTTGCCACACCAATCATTAGGAACTGAGTCTGGATCCCCAACTGGGTGCTGGTGTAGTGGCCCCTGTAACCCTGACCCTGGGGAGAGGGAAGCAGAGACAGGAGGATCCCTAGAATTTTCTGGCCAGCTAGCCTAGTAAAGTAGGTGAGTTCCAGGTTCAATGAAAGACATGTCAAAGAGACAAGGTGAAGAGGAAAAAGTGAAAACATCAGACATTACCCTCCAGTCTCCATAGTAGGCACATTTGTATATACAAAATGTTGTGTCTGAGGGAGAATGGATCCCATAGGCACATACATATTTTAATGCTTAGTCAACAAAGAGTGGAATCTTTCTAAAAGATTAGAAAGATTAGGAGGTGTGGCCTTGTTGGGGAAGATGTGTCTCTGGGGTAGAGAGGGCTTCTGAGGCCCAGTCTGTTGGCTGCCTATAGATAAGGCTGTAAAGTTCTCAACTACCGCATTAGCATCAAGCCTGCCTGCCTGGGCCATCATGTTCCCAACCACAGTAAAGGACTCACCCTCTGAAACTAAAAGCAAGCCTCCAATTAAATGCTTTCTTTAATAAGAAATTGCCTTGGTTACAGTGTCTTTTCACAGCAATAAAAGAGTGACTAAGACATACACACATATACACACACATACACACATACACATGAATGCACGTACTTGAACCCCAAGCACAAAAAAAATGCTGGGTGCAATGATACACACCTTTAAATCCAAAAATTGAGATGTGAAAATAGAAGGATCATGAATTTAAGGCTATCTTAAACTATAATGAGTTCAATGTTAACCTGGTTACATGAAACTTGGGCTTAAAATGATTCCAAAACTAGGTTTCTTTCTTTCTTTCTTTTGGTCTTTTGAGACAGGGTTTCTCTACATAACAGCTTTAGCTGCCCCAGAACTCACTTTGTAGACCAGGCTGGCCTAGAACTCAGAGATCCACCTGCCTGCTGCCTCTGGGGTACTCAGATTAAAAGTGTACAATGTCCAGTCTCTCTCTCTTTCTCTCTCTCTCTCTCTCTCTCTCTCTCTCTCTCTCTCTCTCTCTCTCTCTTTCTCTCTCTTTCTCTCTCTTTTAATCTGTTATAAAGCTGCCATGAGCACAACTTTATTTTGAGTTGTATATACGCGTAAGCCTTAACTACTCCATTAGAGTTTAAACTCTTAAAGACAGAGATCCTGTCCTACATTGACCATGTGATTACTATGAACAGGCGGTTCCAGGGAGAAATAAATCAACGAGATTTAGCCACGGTTCTTAGAGAGGCAGTATATTATAGAATAGATGGACAAACAGCTAGATAACTAAACTCACTGAAGACAGGGAGGTGAGACCAAAAGAGATTAAAAAAAAAAAAAAAAAAAAAGGCTGAGAAGAGAAGAGAATGGGTGGGGCTGATGCCAGGGAAAGAGTCTACAAAAGAGAGCATCTCTTTTTTTTCTCTTTTCTTTTAAAAGATGAATTGGGCTGGAGAGATGGTTCTGCGGCTAAGAACACTGGCGACTCTTCTGGAGAACCCAGGTTCAATTCCCAGCTCCCACATAGAGGCTCACAAGAATGCAGGGTCAGTAGGTGTCCTACTGCCATGTAGTAAGGCTGATACATTTCCTATATCAAATTAAAAAGGTATACCAGACTTCCATGATGGGATCTTAGTTTTGGAACATTGTTTTACTTAATGTACCAAATGGGTTCTAAAGGAAACTTAAAACAGTCTCCTCTGTACCTCCAAAAGGTTGTACCAAAATAGGCAGCTTTCCCTTGCCCCCTGGTTGCTTCTTGATAAAGTTAACTTGGCAAAATACAGAAAGAATTCTTCAAGTCACAGGGCATTAGAGTCAGGAAGAGTATGTTGGTGAAAGTGGCTACTTGGGTAAGTGTCCCTTCCTCATGGCCACTAGTGAAGGAGGACGGGATACAAGGAACTCAGGTGTCACTGTTGAGTGTGGCCTTTTTACTTTCCTCATGGTTTCTGTAGAGCATGCTCTGGAGAAGAAGACAAAGGAGATAAGGAAGACATTTCATTGTATCTTTTCTTGTCTTACAGAGGTAACAAGGCATCTTAAAACGGTAGCAGTTTAATCCAGACCTTCAGAGGAAGAAAAGCCTGGTACTTTTCTGCACTCGATCTTGGTCTACATTTGACCAGAGAATAATAAAAGTGGCTTTTAGAGAAAAATACCAATCACAGTATTTCCTTATCCTACAAAAAGAGCTTTGTAGAAAGAAGGACACTTAGATTGCACGTTCCCCCTTGCTGGTACATTCTGATAACTGACACAAGCTTCCAAAAGGATATCTGAAAGCTAAGACAGATAAAGGCAGACACCTCTGTCAGCTTGATCCGCCCACCTTGATTAGGAGTTCTGGGTGCCACATATCCATGACCTTTCAAAATTTAAAGGCACCTTTTCTGTTGTGATAGAATACAACGGCCAAGACAACTTATACAAGAAAGGAAGTTTGGCTCATGGCTCCAGAGGACTAGGGATCATACTGGTGAAGACAGCATGGCAGCAGCAGGCCTGAGATCACATCTTAAATAGCCAACACAAGGCAGAGATGGAGTGTGGCTTTTATTTTTTTTATTTTTATTTTTTTTTTTTTAACTTTATTCTATTTATTTATTTATTTGCCTTGGTGTTTGCCTGGAACTGGAACTACAGACAGCTGCAAGCTGCCATGTGGGTGCTGGGAATTGAACCCGGGTCCTCTGGAAGAGCAGACGGTGCTCCTAACCGCTGAGCCATCTCTCCAGCCCCCGGAGTGTGGCTTTTAAAACCTCAAAATCTGGGCATGGTGGTCCAAGCCTTTAATCCCAGCACTTGGGAGGCAGATGCCAGCCTCTACACAGGGAACTCCAGGACAACAAAAAGAGATTCTGTCTCAAAACAAAACAAACAAACAAACAAACAGAAAACCCAACCAACCCCTCCAACAAACCCCAACTCCAAAAAGCAAATAAATAAACAAACCTCCAAATTGGCCCTGGTGATACATCTCCTTCAGCAAGGCTACCTAAACAGCACCACCAACTGGGGACCAAGTATTCAAATAGCTGATCTCACAGGGGACATTCTCATTCAAACCATCACAGTTTTGTCCAGTTTTGTCTTTAAATTTAAGACAAAACTTTACTTGTAAGCGAATAAATGTTTATATCAAAACTTGCCCTAAAAAAGAGCTATAGAGTACTTTAATACACAAACTTTATTAAAGATTTATTTCTTATATGTATAGGTATTTTGCTTACATGTATGTCTGTGCATCACATGCAAGCACTGTGAGGCCAAAAGGGCATTAGAACCCCTGGAACTGAAGTTACAGGTGGTTGGGAGCTGCCATGTAGCTTTTGAGAATTAAACCCAAGCCCTTCAGAAGAGCAGCCAGTGCTCTTAATCACTGAGCCATCTCTCCAGCTACTAAAGATTACTATTTTTTTTATTTAAATAGTTATTGTTCTGTTTGCATGAATGCCTACATGCCAGAAGAGGATACACCAGACCAAATTATAAGCGGTTGCTGGGAATTGAACCCAGGACCTTTGGAAGAGCAGCCAGTGCTCTTAACCTCTGAGCCATCTCTCCAGCCCCCCCCCTTTTTTATATCCCATGACATAAATATGCTTGTAGTAAGAATGGATAACTGAAAGTTTATCAATGGAGTGGACAAGAGGACCCTTCTTGGAATCCCTTAACTTGTTATCTAACATGTTAGTCCAGAATGAGCTTTGACAGGGCTTCCTCAGATGACTGCTGCTGAGTGCATTAACATCAGGTTTGATGACAATTTGCCATACCTGCTGCTTCTCTACCTGCTACTTGCTGCTCATTCAAAAGCAAAAGTGCCATTATAGCTGGATTCTCTGAACTGTAGAAAATAAAAATACTTTTGGTTGTTGTGGTTTTTTTCTTCTTCTCCCCCTGCTCCCTTTAGGAATATCTGTTTATTGAGCACACTGAAAAAGAGTTACAGACTGAGAACTACCTAGAATACCACTGCAGGCTGGCTTGCATTTTCTGAGCTTTGCCTGGGTGCTTACAAAGCCTCACAGTTTAACAATATTCATACAGATGTTCTTAATCTTTAATAAGATGGTACATTTATTTGCTAATGTAGTATTACATCATGATATTAGGAAAAGAAATAAAAGGGGGCAGTAAATAGAAAAAGCAAATGTTAGAAGGATGTAGAAAAGATATTTTTAGCAGAAAAGGATTTCTATATAATGAGACCTGTCCTGGGTTAAGATAGCTATGTATTTTTTTTTTTAACATGGGACATACCTAAAAATGATTTATTTGAGGGATGAAATTTAAATTTGACTGGCTGTTCTTTATTATTGGCTGAACTGGTAACTCTACACTGATGAGATCTAATATTTTCTGTCTTCTCCATTACATCTTACTTTTCTGGTGTGGGTGGTGGAGCAGGAGGTGCCAATAGCTTAGGTTGGACTCGGGAGGCTTCTTTTTTCTTAAATAATTGTTTAGCTTTGGCTCTTAGTTTTCTTCTTCGCTGTTTAAACTTGGGCATGATTTCTTCAGAGGCCAGAAGACGGCATCATGTTTTCTAGGAACTGGAATTACAGATGGCTGTGAGCTGCCATGTGGGTGCTGAGAACTGAACCCAGGTCCTCTAGAAGAGCAGCTAGTGCTCTGAACTCTCAGAAGTAACTCTGCATCGAGGAACACTGTAACCACTAGTCTAAAGCCTGAGGATTAGACGAAGTTCGGGCCGGAGCCTCTTCCACACAGCTATGGATTTATAGATTTATAGATTCGGACAAAGTTTAAAAGCCTGAATAAATCAGGAGAGCCTGAGTAATTACAAAAAGCATACTGAAGATGAAACTTAGAAATAATACACAATATTAAAATTTCTAAAGTCAGAGTTCAATCAAACCTCTTTTTAAACAAGAGAGCCCTCTTAAGTTATTGATTTCTCTTTGTAGCATTCACAAGGACTGGCGTAAAGAACAAAAACTATGTTTAATCAGGATTTATTTTAAAGCATTTGGTTTTTCCCAACTTTCATCTAAATATTACACAAAAGTTAAACATACCATACTGGTGTAACTGACCTCAGTGTTCAATAATGCTTAATGGCTTATACTAATGAGAATACAGTGATCTCTCTCAAAAGTCAGCTAGGTTCTAGGAGACTATGGGACATCTTTTAAAGGGTCCTGTAGCTCTGAGAGTCACCTGTCCTCTTGATTAAAGAAGCCACTGCAGCCTCACAGGGCCTCTAAAGAAGGGAATCAGAGAGGAAAATATTTCTGGGCATCCAAAGAGAAGCCATGGTCAAAAAGGTCTTGATTTATCCCAATAGAGGGCACAACTGGTAAAAGGTTAAAAACCAGAAGCTCCTCCCAAGCCCAAATAATCCCCAGTGACAGACATTCAATAGGCCTTGACAGAAAGTAAAAGGGAAAAATAGTTAATTTTTATTATTGTTGTTGTTTTGAGACAGGGTCTCTCTATCTATCCTTGGCTGGTCTGAAACTTACTATGTAGACCAGGCTGGCCTCCAACTCAGTGATCTCCCTGTGTCTGCCTCCTGAGTACTGGGAATAAAGTCAGGTGCCACATCTGGCTTAAAAATAGTTTGAGTCAATAGCATGGTCTTAAATACCTTTTTTAGTTTTCTTTCTGTTACTGTGACGAAATATTCTTATGAAGAGAAACTTAGGAGAGGAAATGGTGGTTACAGTCTGCCACTGGGGGAAGTCAGCGCAAGATCTCAAGCAGGAACTTGAAGCAGAGACTCTGACGGGACACTGCTTGCTGGCTCAGGCTTAGCTAGATCCCTTATATAGCTCAAGACGGCCTACCCAGGAAATAGTGTCACCCACAAGGGGCTGGATCCTCCTACATCAATAAACAAGACAATCCCCCACAGACATGTCCACAGGCTAATCTGAGCTGGGCAATCCTCCAACTAGGACCTATGCACGCACGCACGCACGTACTTTCTCACTCTCTAGAATTAGTAATTCTAGACTGTGTCATGTTAACTCAACAGGAAAATATTACTGAAAAATGACTGGCATTTTTTTTTTCAACTGACTAAGGGCTCATAATCCCTAGAAATTAGGTTTAGGACCACATGAGATGTTACTTGGACAACATTTATCACTAGAGGTTTTCTTCCTGATAATGAAAATGCTACCCAGATTCAGGATTTCAGGTCTTGTTTCAATATCCTCCTCACAC
Source organism: Sigmodon hispidus (assembly GCA_004025045.1). Taxonomy (NCBI): domain Eukaryota; kingdom Metazoa; phylum Chordata; class Mammalia; order Rodentia; family Cricetidae; genus Sigmodon; species Sigmodon hispidus. The sequence goes on from PVIH01000683.1 coordinate 269,083, forward strand.
TCAACAAATAAAATTTAAAAAATTCTATTTCTAATGATACCTAAAAGAATAAAATATTTATGGTTGAGTATGATTACCAAGCTATTTGCCTGACATGCATGGTGCCCTTGGTTCTATATTTTGTTCAGTAATCCCAAAAAGAACAAAATAGACATAAATTTAACTAAGGAGGTTGAATGAAATACCCACCATAAACATCAATACATTACTCAAAAGAAAAATGAAAGAAATAATTAGAAAAATTAGAACATGCAACACTTAAAGATGTCAACAATCCTGACAAGGATGTGCACACTGGTAATCCAGGCACCCAGGAAGCTGAAGTAGGAGAATCACAGCAAGTCACAGGCCAGCATGGGCTACCGAGTGAGATCTTGGGTCTCAGTTTCCCTTCCTGCTGCTGTGACAAAAGCAACTTAAGAAAGGGGTTTACTCAGCTCACAGTCCCAGGATACAGGCCACCATGACAGAGCAGCAGAGCTTGGGAGAAAAGTGGTGGCATTATAACCAGTTAAAAGTAGAGATCAAAGAATTAATGCATGCGTGTTGTGTACAGCTTGTCTTTTTCACTCTTATGTAATTCCAGGATCCCATCTAGGGAAGGAGTGACAGTTGCAAAGAAAATGGCCCCCAAAAGGAATGGCACTAATGGGAGGTGTGGCTTTGCTAGAATGGGTGTGGCCTAGTGAAGGAAGTGTGTCTCTGTGGGAGTGAACTTTGAGGTCTCACATTATGCTCTTCATAATGCCCAGTAAGACAGACCACTTCCTGTTGCCTATAAAGATTCTCAGCTACTGCTCCAGCACCTTGTCTGCCTATATGCTGCCATGTCCCACCATGATGATAATGGACTGAACCTCTGAAACTGTAAGCTGCCACCTGAATTAAATGTTTTTCTTTTAGGAGTTGCCACGGTTGTGGATTCTCTTCATATCAATAGAAACCCTAGCTAAGACAGAAGGGTTTCTACCACTATTAATATAATCAAGCTATCCCACTACAGACATTTGCACAAAGAAACCTAATCTATGCAATCTCTTATGGAGACTCTCTTCCCAGGTGATTCTAGGCTGTGTCAAGTTGACATTTAAAACTAACAATCAAGCCCTGTGTATACAGGTACGTATGTAGGTAGGCATGTACCTAACTATTGATATCTACAACAAAGCAAATTCCAATCTTCATGAAAAACATTTTGAAAAAGACTTTATTGGCCTCTTTGTAAAAACTTAATAGACTTTTGTGAAAACACAAGAATGCTGACTCTAAAATTCATATGGAACTATAATGGTTCCATAAGGTCAAAATGATCTTGAAAAAGAATAAAGCTGGAGAACTCAATCTTGCCAATTTCAAAACTACAACAACTAAAAACACCAGATTTAATTAAAAAACAAACAAACACAAACAAAAACCTATAGTGATCACAAGAGCTAAGAATATAGCTCAAAGGATGAAACCCTCCCCACTTTGTGTAAAGGGTAAGGGTCAATGTCAGGGATCTTTCTCTGCTTTTCACCCTATTGTTTGAGACAAGGTCTCTCACTGAACCTGGAAGTATGGCAATTCAGTCAGACTGGACGGCTGGCAAGCCCCAGGGATCCTTCTGTCTGCCTTCACAGTGCTAGGCTACAGATGCACCCCCCCCCCAGCTTTTTATGTGGGTGCTTGTGACTAAATTCTTGTTCTCATGCTTTCATAGCAAGTACTTTACTGGCAATCTCCCCAGCCTCATTTTATGTTTTTCCCCCTAAATTAAAATTTGAAAGACAGTGTGTGCCACATGTATATGGGTGCTCTTAAGCATGTGCTCTTAGCCACTGAGCCATCTCTCTAGACCCTCATTTTGTGTTTTTTGAAATAGTCTCACTATACAGCCCAAGTTGGCTTCAAACTTGCTTTCCTGATTAGTTTCCTGAATCCTGGATTAAGGCTTTTCCTTGCTAATTGGTCTTGACAAGGGTACCAAGTCCATTCAAAGGACAGACTTCATCAAATAACGCTGGCACAAATACATCTCCATATACAGAAAGGATGAGGTAGGATATACATACAAAAATATGAACTAAAAAAGTAGATCAAAGACAACTCAAACTTAGGGCCAGCAAGATGGTTCATAGTATAAGGGTGATCGCTGCCAACCCTACGGTAAAAGAGAACTGACTCCCACAAGTACTCCTCTGACCTCCATACACTTTGGAGTTGTGGGTATTTGAGGATTGCTGTGGCAATGTGCACCTATACAGGCACAGACACAATACATGAATGAATAAAAGTTTACACTGTAAGACTCTCAAAAAATATGTACATACATTTTTCTAACACTGGATTTGACAATGACATTAAAAGTGAGCTAGGATACAGCTCAGTGGTAGACCAATTGTCTAGCCCATGCAAGGCTTTGGGTTTGTTGCACTGCCAGATTTATCCAAAAAAGATAACAAAATGGACAATAAGTACATGAAAAGCGACTCAGTATCTTTGGTCAATAAGTCATTACAGAAATGTAAATTAAAAACAGTATCTTTGGGGCTGGAGAGATGGCTCAGCGGTTAAGAGCACCGTCTGCTCTTCCAGAGGACCCGGGTTCGATTCCCAGCACCACATGGCAGCTAACAACTGTCTGTAGTTCCAGTTCCAGGCAAACACCAAGGCAAATAAATAAGTAAATAAATAAAGTTTTAAAAAAAAAAAAAAACAGTATCTTTGCACACCTGCTATGATGGTGATAAAAACAATAAGAAAAGCAAGTGTTTCTAAAGCATGTGGAAAAGTTTGGTGGTTCCTTAAAAGTTAAAAGTAGCTACCACATATCCCAGCAATCCCACTATTAGGGCTCCCACAGCTCAAGAGAATAATAGCATTACTTGCTGTAGACTGAGGTTTTTGTAGCTAAGAACAGGGAACCTAGGAGAGAAAGATTTATTTAATGAAGAATGAGGAAGTTAACTGTCTTTCTTAGGTAAGGGTTTGTCTGTTTGTCTGCTGTCTCTTTTCAGCTGCTACAGGGTGTCTGGAGTTGGGCCAGCTGCCTTCTGCAATCCTCAAATACCTGCTTCTGGAACTTTGAGCTCAGTTTCAGGACTCTGGCTTTTTTTTGGGGGGGGGGCAGATATTCATGTTTCAATTTGGAGAAAATGTCTCACAACAAGCTTCAGTGTGTTAAGTATAGGTAGTATAGCCATTATACTAGCTAGTCACAGAAGGTAAGTTTGTCTATTTAAAGAAGTGTCATTGTTTGCTCTGTAATTTCACCACCCACCATTAACCTGTGCTGTCGTTACTCAAAGGAAAAGCATTGGCTCAGGAACCATGCCCGACATGCTAGAGCTGCCCAGAGTCCCTTTAGTTACTGCTGCTGTTAGTAGGGGTTTGGATTTTGAGTCAGGGTTTCATTCAAGTAGCTGAGGCTGACCATAAAGTTGCTAGGTACTGGAGGCTATCCATAAGCTTTTTTTTTCTGTCTCCCTTTGAGTACCTAGGTCCTATGTCCTGATCATTCAGAATTACAAACCCACCTCTCTGGCATTAAATAACAACTGCTCTAGCTGTCTGAGGTCATCTAAATTCTCACCTTTTATTTCTTCCTACACACCTAATTCTTACTTATGCAACATAACAATTCTCAGATTTTAGCTAACAAGACTGACCTCCATAATGACTGGCTGACTTTCTTTCTCTACTTCACCCTGTTCTCCCTACACAATTTACCAGCTGGAGACAAGATGGAAAACTGTCTTCTAAGATTGCCAGATCTCTGAATAAAGCACTGTTCTCAAGATTCAGTTCCTATGTACTCATTGGTATCTGCAAAGCAGCAGCATGCTCTGTTATTCCAGCATTCTGGTTACAGTAGATACCTTTAAGTGCCATGATGATACATTATTAAGAATCCTTAACATGGGGCTGGAGAGATGGCTCAGAGGTTAAGAGCACTTGTTGCTCTTCTAGAAGTCCTGAGTTCAATCCCCAGCAACCACATGGTGGCTCACAACCATTTGTACTTTCAGTTCTAGGAGATCTGATGCCCATTTCTGGCCTCTATGAGCATACATGTGGTACACAGGCATACACATAGGCAGAATACCCATAGACAAAAGGGGGTAAAAAAGTAAGCAGTAGGGGCTGGAGAGATGGCTCAGCGGTTAAGAGCACCAATTGCTCTTCCAGAGGACCCGGGTTCAATTCCCAGCACCCACATGGCAGCTAACAACTGTCTGTAGTTCCAGTTCCAGGCAAACACCAAGGCAAATAAATAAAGTTTTTTTTTTTTAAAAAAAAAAAAAAAGTAAGCAGTAGTTAGGCTGGATGTCAATCTATTGCACGAACTCTAGTTAGCATATAATGAACACCCAGAGCAGGAGTATCAGAAAGAGGAAACATGCCAGTCAGTTCTCACCCAGCCAACTCCTCAGGTTGGACAGGGTAAATGCTGTCTTCAAGGGTCTTCAGCCTGACTGGTCACTTCTACAGAATGAATGAATCTCTGCCTCCTTCTGCCTTAAATATCTTTCCTGCCCAGCTGTCTCACTTCCTGGTTTAACTCTGTATCATTATCCCAGAGTTAGGATTAAAGGCTACTACTACTTGGCTGTTACATCTTGAACTCACAAAAATTCAGAAAGCTCTGTCTGAGTAATGAAATTAAAGGTGTGGGTCACTACTCTCGACTGTGGGCGATTTTGTTCTCTGATAACCCAGGCTGATTTTATTAAATATACAATATATCACCACATAAAACATAATCCCAGTACTTGGAAGGCAAAGGTAAACAGATCTCTTGTTTGTTCAAGGCCAGCCTGGTCTACTTACCCAGGGCTACATAGTGAGATTCTGTCTCAAAAAGAGAAGAAATTACTACCCCAGGAGATTCAACACTTCGAAGAGGTGAAGCTGGAAGCCTGTGCCATCCAACATTGGTTCCCCTCCCACTATTTCAGAACTGGAGGCAGAGGACTGGAGATCTGCTATTTACAAAGAGCCGGGAACGAGCCCGGAAGGACAGTCAACCGAGTCTTTTTTCATCTTCCCACTTTCCTTTGTCAAGAGACCGTCCGTCCTATCTCTTGTGTATCTTGGCATCAGTCTAGAGGAGTAGTTAATGACTTCCCCTCCAGGTCCCAAACTTTAGTGTTTGCCCTAGAGTGCCACCGTGACAGAGTCACTGGGACTGCAGAATGCATGGATGACAAGTTAGGTTAGAGCGCAGAGCGAAAGGAGTTTGGTCCCTCTTAACAACTCAACTCAAGCTTCACCGCGAGAGAATGTTGAAATACATATTTGCTCACAAGCCACGGAAGACCCATCGTCCGCAAGTATTTGGGACGAGTAGAGACAGTGGGCAAAGGTCCAGTAAGTGCCGTTAAAGGCCAGCGTTTAAAGCGGCTTGAAGTCGGAGGGGAGCCGGGGGGGTGAGGGCGGGTGGGAGGGGGCCCCTGCGGCGATAAGGGCGGGGTCGCTTTCACCTCTCCTTTGGGTACACACTTTGTGGGCGTTCCTCAAGGAAGCCGAACCGAAAAGCTTCTTACCCGCCGCATACGACCATTGGACAGCAAGTCGGCGATCCCCTTGGCAGCGTCGTTTTTCTCCGCCACACAGAGAACTTTTCGTACTCCTCGGAAGGCCACTTCCATGGCAGCGCGGGACAAGGCGCGGCCTCCAAGCCGTCGCTGCCACTGAAACGCTAAGAGGGTGACTGGGAAGAGCATTCCCTAGGCCCTGCAGCAACTCCACCGTGGCCCGTACATATCGGGGAACCCAGAGGAGAAGCCACAAGGCACCCCTTCCGAGAGTCCCTATAATAAACGCGCCTTTTCCAAGTCACTGCTGCATCAGCGTGGAACCCACAACTCACAGTCCCGCTTAAACTTATGCTCAACTTCCGCTCACCGAGCGGCCTCGAACTACAACTCCCAGAATGCTTCGTGCTCCGGCACGCTCACCCAACACCGTTTCTCCACCTCCCTTCCACCCCCACTGTATTCTACTTTCTCTTCCTTTAGGACAATGGTTGGTTAATGGCACTTATCCTCAAAAGGGACCTACTGACAGTGCCTCCTAAAAGGAGACACTCGGAAGTCAGTGTGAGCATTTCCGGGTCATGCGACGCTGATCCTTGGGAGTCATGTGATACCAAGATGGTAGTGCCGCGGTAGCTTCCCTTGTATAGTATAGTCCTAGGAGCCGGGTCAGTTTCTGCCCTTAGGTCGTGGGGAAGCCCGTTTAACTGACTCCGCGGCCGCCCGTGACTAGGATTAAGGACCTGATCAGAGCTGGGACTGTTGATGTCACTGGTAGGTTCCAGGGAATGCTAGTGACCTCGGTTCAGAAGCTTTGCGCCGGCGTGGGAAACAGCCGGAGAGTGGCTAGCCTCCTCCGTCATCTGGGTTTGCAGCTTTGGAGTTCATGAAGCTTCCCAGTTCCCAAAGATTATCGAGGTTAGAATTCTTGGGTGTATGAGAGGCAGCTTAGGGCCCCTGGAAGTGCAGAAAGGCCGCAAGAAGCTTAGCTTCCTCATCCAAAGGCCTGACTTCCCCGCCGACTAACCCCGCATTATTTTCCTTTTCCTCTCAATGTTCTCTCCGTATTTCAGGAAATATGATCAGCGCCCCTGATGTAGTGGCTTTCACCAAGGAAGACGAGTACGAGGAAGAGCCTTACAATGAGCCCGCCTTGCCGGAGGAGTACTCAGTACCTCTCTTCCCCTATGCCAGCCAGGGGGCTAACCCCTGGTCTAAACTGTCCGGGGCCAAGTTCTCCAGAGACTTCATCCTTATTTCCGAGTTCTCTGAGCAGGTGGGACCCCAGCCCTTGCTGACCATCCCTAATGACACCAAAGTTTTTGGCACTTTTGATCTCAATTACTTCTCCTTGCGGATCATGTCAGTGGATTACCAGGCATCATTCGTAGGTCATCCTCCTGGTTCTGCGTACCCCAAGTTGAACTTCGTGGAGGACTCTAAAGTGGTACTGGGAGACTCTAAGGAAGGGGCCTTTGCATATGTGCACCACCTTACCTTGTATGACCTGGAGGCCCGTGGCTTTGTGAGGCCCTTTTGTATGGCTTATATCTCTGCAGACCAGCATAAAATCATGCAGCAATTCCAAGAGCTTTCAGCTGAATTTTCCAAAGCATCTGAGTGTTTGAAGATGGGTAACAGGAAGGCATTTGCTGGGGAACTTGAAAAAAAGCTGAAAGACTTGGATTACACAAGGACAGTACTGCACACAGAAACTGAGATCCAAAAGAAAGCCAATGACAAAGGTTTTTATACATCTCAGGCAATTGAGAAAGCCAATGAACTGGCCAATGTGGAGAAATCCATCATTGAACATCAAGATTTGCTGAGGCAGATCCGCTCATACCCTCGTCAGAAGATGAAGATACCTGATTTGCATCCTGGTGATATGGAGCATACCCAAGATCAGGCTGACCAAGTATCCACTACCTCTAACCCCGAGGAGTCAGCTAATGCAGATCTTTATACCTGCAGACCAGCTTACACTCCAAAACTCATCAAAGCGAAGTCCACCAAGTGTTTTGACAAGAAGTTGAAGACCTTGGAGGAACTCTGTGACACTGAGTATTTCACTCAGACCCTGGCCCAGCTTAGCCACATTGAACACATGTTCAGAGGAGATCTGTGCTATCTCCTGACCAGTCAGATTGACAGAGCACTTCGAAAACAACAGCACATAACAAACTTCCTCTTTGAAGACTTTGTGGAGGTTGATGACAGGATGGAGAAACAAGAGAATGTGGTGCCCTCTCAGCCCAGTCAGGACAGGCTGCCTTCCAGGCCTGTGGAAGAATGCCCCATTCCTAAAGTGTTAATTAGTGTTGGTTCTTACAAGTCCAGTGTGGAGTCTGTGTTGATCAAGATGGAGCACGAACTTGGAGATGAAGAATACAAGGACGTGGAGGCAACAGAGTCAAGCAGCTTTGACCGCCAGGAGAACCTGGACTACCTGGATATGGATATGAAAGGGAGCATCAGCAGTGGCGAAAGCATCGAGGTCCTGGGCACTGAGAAGTCATCGTCTGTGCTGTCTAAATCTGACAGCCAGGCCAGCCTCACGGTGCCACTGAGCCCCCATGTAGTCCGGAGTAAGGCAGTTAGCCACAGGACAATCAGTGAGGACAGTATTGAAGTCTTAAGCACCTGCCCGTCTGAGGCCCTCATTCCTGATGACTTTAAGGCCAGCTACCCAAGTGCCATTAATGAGGAAGAAACCTTTGCAGATAGTGAGGGGGCCATCCATTTCCAGGCAAGCATCAGCCCACCAGAACTGAGTGAGACTCAGGAGGGCAGCTTGGAAAATGCTCCATCCCAAATAGACTCCAGCTGCTGTATTGAAAAGGAGAGTGAAGGTCTCCCCACCCCAGCTTACCCTCTTTCCGATGAGGATGGTGTGGTGAGCATCCCCCCACAGCGCTACAGGCAGAAGGACCAGGGGTTCCATGTGGACGTCATGATGGGAAACACTGACCCTTCTCCCAGAGACAACAGTTGTGAAATGTTCCCAGTTTATGAGCTGGATCCAAGCTGCCTTCTGGCTAGCCGAGATGTTAGTAAGACGAGCCTGGACAACTACTCGGATACCACTAGCTACATGAGCAGTGTGGCCTCTACCAGCTCGGACAGAACTCCCTCTGCTCACTCTGCTGCCCTGTCCTCTGAGAGACACAAAAAGAGAGCTGGCCAGAATGCCTTAAAATTCATCCGCCAGTACCCTTTTGCCCACCCAGCCATCTACTCCCTGCTTAGCGGGAGGACACTTGTGGTCCTTGGCGAAGATGAAACCATCGTCCGGAAGCTCGTCACGGCACTCTCCATCTTTGTTCCCAGCTACGGCTACTATGCCAAGCCAGTGAAGCACTGGATCTCCTCCCCTCTGCATATTATGGATTTTCAGAAGTGGAAGCTTATTGGCCTACAGAGGTAACAGGGTCCAGGTGGTGGGGAGGAGCACCAGACATTAGAGATGAAGCAGGCTGTCCTGTGGACCCCCGGAAGGGAAGCTTACTTCCCGGACAATGAATAACCCAGCCCACTCTTCTTACCTTTGGCAAAGCGCTCTTGATTCTGTTGTCTGTCGTGGGGAGGGGGTTCACACTTGATAAGAGATTGCTTCCATGTCAGAACTGTTGGCGAGGATTATTCTTTGTGTCTGTGTTTGGTGCTAGCAGTAGAACCCAGGGCTTGCATATGCTAAGCAGACATAGTACTTCTGAATTACATTTTTTTAGGGAATTTTTTAAGTCATGAATTCCCAATCAGATGCAGAATCAGTTGGTCCGAGATAAGAACTGGAGTCTTGGTCTAGTGAAATCAGAGAATGATTGGACTTATTGACGATCTTATGTCGGTTGACTCCAGTTCACATTGGCACAAAGAACTGTGCCGTCACTGTGAAAGACGGAGAACCCTAATAGCTTGTACTGTGCTGCTGTGTCTGCTCTGGAAGTGAGGGGTCACAAGAGCTTGTCCTTCTCCATCTGAAGCTATGGTGTTGCCATGCCATTGCTGATTCCCACAAGTATTCGGGCAGGTCACCCTTGTGTTCCAAGAAATAGGAAAATAGAGTCGACTTATTGAATGGTCATTGCTAACTAAGTACTATGAGGCTAGTGAGGTGCCAACCTCTGCCCAGTGCCTCAATCCAGCCATGATGACTCTGGCCACCAGCAGCACCTCTCTGAGGCTATTTTCTTCACTGTAGCCAGCAAGATGCCTAATCAACGACTCGTCTCTACAGGTGTGCATTCTAAAAATCAAGGAGTCAGGCAGGGCACCGAATCTCAGTCGGGAAGTATCCAGTGGCATTTGAGATGTGATGTGAGCATCCTGGGGGTTGGGGGGCACTAGTGTCAGTGCCTCAGCAGTACTTGTGCTCCAAGGGATGATTTCCCTGGGCAGGAGCCAGAAGTGTCATGCAATGGTTAGTCACAGCTAACCCACCCCGGGGGAGGTGAGCTGAACCTGGGCACTAGAACCCTGTGAGGTGGAACTGTTGAGAGGGGGATGGCTGCAGGCGGAGCAGGAGTCTAGGTCAGTGCTGGCGCTGGCCAGTCTAGGCTGTATCAGCAGGACATTGGCTTTAAAAAGGAAAAAGGTGATTCGGAGTGAGAAGTGCTTTTGGGTAGTGGGAGCTGTGAGCAGCCACAGGGCTGTTTCTTTGAGCAGGGTTCATCTGGATCCTCAAGTCTTGACTGCTCAGGTTTTTTTTTTTTTTTTTTTTTTTTAAACTTTATTTTATTTATTTATTTGCCTTGGTGTTTGCCTGGAACTGGAACTACAGACAGTTGTTAGCTGCCATGTGGGTGCTGCGATGCAAACCCGGGTCCTCTGGAAGAGCAGACGGTGCTCTTAACCGCTGAGCCATCTCTCCAGCCCCCAGTTTTTAAAGAATCTCACCTTGAACCACCAGCTTCATTGGCCCTTGATTCTTTTCCCCCGTACAAGCCTTCTGCCTGCAAACAGAAGGTTGGATCGGCCACTGATAAGTCTCCCATCATTTTAAATGAACGCCAGGAGTAAGTGTGTGGCTTGCTAAACAGACACGATCAAGAATGGTGGGTAAACATGGTAAACAAGTAGGAGAGACTGTTTGGGAGAGTTAGAGGCTTAGGTAGGTGCTGTGTCCCCTGGTTTGGATGGTGGCAGTGGCTTCAGGGAACAGGCTGTGTTCACTGTAGTGTAGCACAAAGTCTAGGGCCTGGTGTGTTTTTGACTTCCTGAAGAAGAACTGTATGGGGAGCAGAAGTGGATGGTGTTGGAGGAGCGCCAAAGCTGAATTTCAGAAAATGGCGTAGGCTGGGACATGACAACTGAGATGGAGGGTGGGATAGGCAGAGCTCTGCCATGCTAGTGAGGGGAGGGGCTGTACATGCAGAACTCGGGGTTTGCCTGGGCGCCCAGGGGTAAAGGCAAACTTATCGATAGAGAAGCTGGTATGGAGTCAGCAAGGCCCCAGGTAGGGGTGGTAAAGGCGCTGGGACTGGCAGAGGGTGAGGGATGCTCTCTTCACACCTCACCGTGCTCGTGGACTGTTTCTCCCCTGCAGGCCTCAATTCTCCCTTGTTCATGGGTGTGCTACCCACCCACTGCCACTGGTTCAGGGCTTGGGGCCTGTGTGTCCTGCTGTTGGAACTCTGTGCCATGGTCTTCAGGCCCTCCACAGCCCCAGGTCCCACTCGCCTTTCTTTCGAGTCCAACACTCCCAGGAAGAGGAACAAGACAAGACTCTAGGCCTTTCTTCATTGTAGTCTCAGCTCCTAGGCCAATGCCTGGTTAGGTAGTAGATACTTAATAATGAAATGCACCAAGGAGAAGATAGTTGTTGTCCCAGTGGCACTTCTTTTTGTAAGTATCATGTCTTACATACGCCCTGAATGTTAGAAGAAGGTCGTCTGTAAAATCTTTTTTTTTTTTTTTTTTTTAAACTTATTTATTTTATTTATTTATTTGCCTTGGTGTTTGCCTGGAACTGGAACTACAGACAGTTGTTAGCTGCCATGTGGGTGCTGGGAATCGAACCCAGGTCCTCTGGAAGAGCAGATGGTGCTCTTAACCGCTGAGCCATCTCTCCAGCCCCTCGTCTGTAAAATCTTGTCAGTTGTTTGCTAGGCGGGTGAGAAATGCCTACACTTTGGGAAGACTGCTCTAAAGGAGAGCTTTTTTTGTTTTCTTGTGCTGGAATTCGAACCCTGGCCTGTGCATGGTAGGCAAATGTTCTGCCTACTTTACCCTCCCCCCTTGAAGAAGACCAATTTTTGTTTTGTCTTTTTGTTAGAGTGTATTACAGACTCAAAAGTGGAGGTTTAAAAGGAAGACTCAGAGCACTGTGCTGTCTGTAGTGGGCATGAGGTCAGCTACAGGGTTAACAGGCAGCCAGTTAGCAGGCAGGGAGGGTGCATTACAGAGTGAAGCTCGCTGTTAGGGAGAACATGCTGAGAACAGGGATGGGGAGGAAAGGAGCTTATGCCTTTCTGAGACTTGCCTGTCCCACCTCGCCCTTTGGAACACATGCTGCTGGGCAGTAGGGACATCACACCCAGGGAGATGCCCAGGGCTCTAGAATGGAGAGTTCCTTAGCGGCACCCACTGAAGGACAGACCCCATCCTAAGGTGACTTAGTTGTCACTCTGGTGTCCCCAGGAGAAACATTAACAGTGAGAAGTATCTCCATCTCAGAGATAAGATTCAAAGGGTAAAGGAGATTGGCTGAGCTAATAGCCCAGAGATGAGGGAGGCCTGAAACTGCCTCAATCTGGTGTGAGGAATTTTCAGAGGCCATCAGGAATCAAACTGCCCAGGGTTTTGGGAACCAGAGCATTCGAGCTTCCTCTAGAGCTAGTGTATGCTGGTTGGGTGGGAGTTAGTTTGGGGACAGTCTGCCTCTGCTTCTAACCCCTGCTTTTTTGACCGTGGCCTATCTTTTTCAGGGTGGCCTCCCCTGCCAGTATGGGTACACTTCATACCCTAAGCCGTTATAGCCGCTATACAAGCATCCTGGACCTAGACAGCAAGACTCTACGCTGTCCCCTGTACAGGGGTACACTGGTGCCCCGCCTGGCTGACCATCGCACTCAGATCAAGCGAGGTAGCACATACTACCTGCATGTCCAGAGCATGCTCACCCAGCTCTGCTCCAAGGCATTCCTCTACACCTTCTGCCACCACCTGCATCTTCCCGCCCACAGCGAGGAGACACAAGAGGCTGTAGCCAACAGACAGACCAGCTTCCTAAAGCTCAACCTGGGGCTAGTGAATGAGGACATCAGAGTGGTGCGGTACCTGGCTGAGTTACTGAAACTGCACTACATGCAGGAGTCACCCGGGACCACCCACCCCCTGCTCAGGTTTGACTATGTCCCCAGCTTTTTGTACAAAATCTAAGGGTCCCCACCACTGTGACTAAGACCTGTGACTCGGTATGTGGAGGGAGAAGGGTTGGTGTGACTAAATGGTTGCCTGAGCTGGAGTGGTGAGCTTTCTGGTGCCAGCGGGAAGGAAACAGGTCAGCTGTGGTTCCCATCTAGCCCTGGGCAGTGTGTGAAGTGGACCAAACAGAGGTGGAACCTGGCTCTCCAGAGGTGGCTGGAGGGACAGCAGCCACTCTTGGTCCCATGGGGAACTGGCTGCCAAATAAGGGGGGGGGGGGTGTCCTTAATATTCCAAGGATCAGCAGCAGCCTGGGAAGAAAGAGGAGGCTCCAGATGCTGTGGGACCGGAAACGAGGAGCCTAAGTAGCTAAAGCCCGGGTGACATCGAGTGGCAGAATCACCCTGGGGACCAGTGAGTGGGAAACAGGACAGCTATCGACTCCATCTACCTCTGCCAAGGCCCTTTTCTTGGCTTCCTGGAGCCTGATAACTGAGGAGGGCTCCTGAACAAGGACACAGAGGAACAGTGCTCTCCACAGAGGGTCAGTTGGAGAAAGACACATCTGGGCTCTGGGGAATGCAGACCATACATGGCCTCTTCTCCTATCTTTCCCCTGTCAAGGAAGTGCTTATTGAGTCCCTGGAGGTCATTCCTCATGGTGGTCGTGGATGTGAAGCAAATGTCAAATGGCTACAGCCATGAGAACTACTTTGGGAGCTGTAGATGAAGTAGGCCATAGGCCATCCCCACTGTGTATGACAGGAGCCCCACTGACTCTTAGCCAGAACATTAACTCAGATGCCCCTAGAAAGGTCTGCAGCACTGTATTACCTCTCCTGGGGGCTGCAGGCTTGCTGACCACTGAGCTCTGGTTGGCTAGCTGGTGTTCTGACTGGAACATAGGAGTACAGATATCCTGTACCAGCTCCTGGGTGGCTGTCACTATAGACCCACATCTGGGAGGCAGTGTGTACCTCCATCCTTACAATTATCCCCGTGTGAGTCCCCTGCAAAGAACTTCGAGCCTGAGAGGGAGGCGCCTTCTGGTCCCAACCTGACCATGACTTCACTGGACTCCTGTTGTACTCCGTGTGCTGCATGGAGTACACCTCACAATCTTGAAAATGTGAGACCTACTTAAAAATATTTTCTCCCTAAATAGGAGAAGCTCTGGTTATTACTGCTGCTTTTTAATTTGCTCAAAGAGAAAAAAAGAAATTGCAGTAAATTGGACTTGGATCAGCCATGTATACATCTGTTAGATGCTGTGCACTCAGGTCTGTCAGCTGCCACACCACACCACTGAGATCTCTCGCCAGAAGGAACTCTGTAGAAGCCAAGTAACCAAAGATGGCTTGCATCATGTCACGGGTCACCTTCCTTGCCCAGGTCTATGATACAAAATTGCAACCTGTTGGTTCTAGCCCATGGCTTGAGGTCATGGTTCCCATTTTACTTTAGACAGTGTGTGGCTTTGACAGAAATCCGGGTTTTTGTCACTATGTCTGTTCCAAGTATTTCCAAACACCTTAACAGTTGTGCTTTCTCCTCCTGGGCTCCTTCATCTGCTGTAGCTCCTTAGTCTTCTAGATGCTGCGTTGACTGGTTGGCTAAGAGCCCTTTCCTCAGGCCTCTAGGATGAGTGTGTTACCAAGTCCAAGAGCCAGGCTGGAAGGTGGTCGGTCACTTGCTGGTACTACAGCCTCAACATATACTGTTTCCTGCATTGAGAAGGGTGGATGAGCTGCAGCCTTACTTGGTTGGCCTTCTGGATACTGAAAGCAAGACTTGGGTAGTCTTAAGTGGAGCTCCACATGCAGGTGCCCCCTTGGCATTCTGCCACAGGGTGACTCAGAAGACAAAGCCAGAACTGGTGCGGAGTGGACACAACAGTTTGGTGTGGCAGCTGTGGCAAACAGGTGTCTCTCTTGAGTGGCTCCTCACTAAGTACAAACTGACCCAGGGTTCATTCCAGGATTTCCTTGTTTTGGAGACAGGATCTCATGTAACCCAGGCCGGGTTCAAATTCAGTTTGTACCAAGGATGACCCTAAACTCTTAATCCTTCTGTCTCCACGTCCCGATTGCTGAGATTATAGGCATGCCACCAGGCCCAGTGTCCAGCGTTAGACTTGGTCTTAAAACTTGGTTGAAAGGATTGCTAGTTCTGAAAGCATGCTGAGAGGAATCTCAGGGTATTGGTCATTGGGACCGCCTTTGGACAGAAACAGTTAGTGCTTTGCTCCTTTGGAGGACTGGGATCTTCTAGAAGCAGTGTATCTGCACATCTTGATGCCCTAGAGACAATGCGGCAGGGCTCAACTCCTTAAATTTTCAATTGGGCATGGTGTCACACATCTTTAATCCCAGCATTCAAGAGGCAGAGGCAGGTAGATCTCTGTGAGCTAGAGGTCACCCTGATCTACATGATGAGTTCCAGGCCAGCCAGGATACATGACACTCTGTCTCAAAGAACCTAAGGTTTCTACCTGAAGTACCAGGTTAGTAACACTTTTGTTCTTTTGAGACAAGTCTCATAGAGCCCAGGCTAAGGATGGCCTTGAACTTGTAATCCTTCTGCCTCCACGTGCTGAGACTGGAACTGTTGTGCCTAGATTATAGTTTTAGGGAACCCAGGGCTTCATACATACTAGGCAAGCACCCTACCAATTGAGTTACATCCCTAGCCTGGCTAACTTAAATTACACTACTAAAAACAAGCCCCCGAAAGATAGCAGAGCCCTTTATTCCTGTCATTTAACTCCTGGCACTAAAACTGGTGAGTCAGGTTTATTTCAACTTTACTTCCAAGTAATTATTTCCCTTCCTGTTTTGAAAGCTGTCTAGTTTTTGAACCATCCAGCTGCCCTGGCACATCACTTCTACCATTGTACAAGTAATGCTTGTACATTATTCAACATTTGCTTGCTCCAGGGTCTGGCTTGAGTTTTTACCTGAAGTGGAAGAAATAGGAATTAATGTTTTAACTCAGCCAGGTGGCAGCAGCACATTAATGTTTTAATCCCAGCACTCAGGAGGCTGAGGCAGACAAATCTCTGGGTTCAAGACCCAGACTCTTGTCTAAAAACAAATATTTTAATTACTCCATGATTTGCTGCTGAAGTGGCTGAAGTTATTCTGAAGCTTGGACTGGACTTTGGTCATGGCTTGTCATTCCTGATCTGATCTTTAACTCCTTTATTTTAGATCAGTTGTAGTATGTAAACTACAAAGGATTTTAGCCTCACCTAAATTAGTTAGTTCTGATCTCATAATCCTGGGAAGACCAGCAGACCTCCCTTCTCCCTTGCCAGGTATCAAAGCCAGTAGTGCTGTGTGGTCTGGAGGCAGAGCTTATGGGTTATCTTGTGTGCTTCTTGGCCACTCCCCTGTCCGAATGCTACATATTGGACCAATGTTCTGAAACAGCAGCCACGGTTTTTCTCCCAAATGGTTGGGTAGCAGTAGTTCACCCAATTGGAGATGACGAATCTTCAGGTATGCAAGGCCTCTGGAGGTACCAAATCCTCGAGGCAGCAGGCTACCCAGGCTACTTTCTACTTTCCTAAAAAGCTCCTAAGAAAGTGCCTTGGCTTGTACTTTGAAACAAGTTAGCTAGCTTTCTGACTTTGCCCTAATACTGTGGGGTCAAATTGAAATTTGTAAGGGACAGGCTTGTAGTTGGGCTGCAGAAAGGAGATTAGATTTCTTTTGCTCCAAAAACAAAGCCTTACTTGAGCTTAGACATACAAGTCCTTGGCCCATTCAGGTTTGGCTAAGCTTTGGGAAGGAACATCAGGAAGTGATAGGTAGGAAAAGGTATCCTACAGTGTTGATCTACTGGTTTACAGTGTAGGTCCCCAGGAGGCCCTATTTGGAGCTGTGTAGTTGCCAAGCAGGATTTAAGTTCCTGGATTTAAGACTGCCCCATGGAGATGAAGAGACCAGTTACGTCACCACAGCAATGGAAATGGACACAGCTGTCTTAACAGGGTAGACAGTACCAACAATAGACCAGCTCTCAGGGAGCCTTGGCCAATCTTATACTGGACAACTGGAGCTGCAGGCTGGACTGAAGCATAAGCAGTTAGTGATCAGCATGGTCTGCAATTAACTCTTGTTATTTTCTAAGGAGCTATTTTATTACTGCATGTCCCACCATGTCTGTGAATATGTGTCCCAACCTGTAAACTGCAGTCACGGTCCTGGAACCAGAGCACTGCTGATGTGACCGTGTCCCACAGGCATTATGCACAAAAGTTTAACCAGAGTAAATGCCAAACAAATAGTATGAGGAGTGTACTTTTTAGATATTAATTTATTTGAGTTCAGATATTTTTAAAATATAAAAACTGGTTGTATTTTTTAAAAGCTATAATTCTTGTAGACATTCTGTGGGTAAAATTTTGATTGTGTGTATTGAAAAGGCACCAATGGTTTGCAATTCAGCAATGTGAAAAAATAAAGATTCTTTGGGAAGGTGGCATTTGAGTTCCTAATTATAAGGTTAGCTCAGGAAGAAGGGTCACAAAGCCTTAGCTTCTGCTGACTCTCAAACCAGAAAGGGATTTGCACATCCTTAGAGAGAGATAGCCAGTTCCAAAAGACTGTCTCCTAGGCAGGAACCAGGGCATCATACATCCCTGCCCTGCCTCTACATGATGCCCCAGCCCTTCCTTAACATATTTAGACTGACAGTAATTCTTTAAGACAAAATGTGTGTTGCTGTTTTGCCTACAAGTATGTCCTCCTCAGAAGCCAGAAGGTGTTGGATCCTCTGGAACCAGAGTTATAGATGATTGTGTTCCATCATGTGGGTGTTGGGGATCAGACCAGGATCCTCTGCAGGAGCAGCCAGTGGAGTCATCTTTCCAGCACCTGACACAACTCTTGCTTATACACTTGTCTAGTTTATAACCTCAAGCTCGGGGCAGAAAGCTCAGTGCTCTTCTGGCATTTCTACTAGGCAAAAGAATAGCAGACTAGAAACCACAAGAGTGAACCTGAACATTTCCTTACCTGCCATAGGGCCCACTAAGAAAGGAGAATTCTGGAATCTTTCATAGCTCTGCCTCACACTGTAATCAATAAGTGAGATCAAATGGCTACACAGTACCTTTTTCCAAAATAATTATGCACAGCTGTCGAGAAGTGAAGTTCCAAATTTATAGTCCTTAATAACCTGTCTCAGAATTTCTGGAATTAGAACAGCCTGTCAGAAACACCCTCCAAAGCACAGTGCAGGCTCAGTGGTCCACTACAGGACAGCTTGGAGGTCTGTCTGGAGAGGGCACAGGGTTCACAGGGTGCTGGAGCAGTCCTACCCTGTGGTAGATGCTGGCTGTGTTAGCTCCCTCAGAAGTCGGGCAAGCCAGGCAGTGAGAAATGGGAAGCAAAACTTTCCACGTCTTCCCGGAGAGTCCTCACAGCACTCTGGTACTTATCATCCCCTGACAGCTTCTCCTTGAACTCCTTCAGTGTGGCCCTGGGGGCCATGTCGCTCTGAATCTGCAGAGTCAGCTCTATCCCTGTGCAAAGGACAGCAAGAGTGTAATGTGAGGTTTCCTCCACTACATACCCTGTTATAACTCATAGGTGACTCTGGAATGTGTCCCTTGACAACAGACATTTATAAACCTCACAAGAGAGATTTGTAGACCAGTTACTAAAACATGAGAAACTCCACATACACAGACAAGACATTAGAACTTCCAACACCTCACCCTTACCTCTGTGGATAAAGTGTGCAACTTTTTGGAAGTCTTCTTCCAAAAGTCCACGGGATGTCAATGCTGGGGTCCCCAGTCGCAGTCCGCTGGGCCGCAATGCGCTCCTGTCACCTGAGACAAAGAAGGTCCTGAGCTGTGCCAAACACACCCACTGTATTTTAGAAAAAGTTGGGCAAAAGTCCTGGTCTGTGGATTCCAGCTTGGTCTAGCAAGGGGGCACTGATTTAAAAACTCGGGTCTGAGGATAGAGAAGCATATGGGCCACTGTATGAAAAGCAGTGGTGTGGCTCTGGGTCCTTCAGAGGTCAATATCTGTCCAGGCCTGCCTTACTTAGCTGTGCCACTCGGTCAGCATTTTCCTTACTGCCCTTTCCTACTGGTCTGTCCCCTAAGCTGAATGTTTTCATCAACTCCAATACTGGCTGAAAGAAATCCAGATAGGAGGGCTGTGGACTGAAAAACATGGAGGAGTCTCACCTGGGCAGGTATTCTTGTTGCAGGCAATAGAACAGGCTTCCAGTACCTTCTCAGCCCTTCCACCATCGGTACCCTTCGAACGTAGATCCACTAAGATCAAATGATTATCAGAACCACCTGGAAACAAAGTTGGATAAAATGGAATATAGAAGGTTGACAAGGGAAAGAATCTGCTGTTTGGGAGAGGTGGGCAGAGATGCTTCACATCCAGGAACTGGGAAGAAGACATACCGTTAATTGGCCATACAAAGGGATGTGGAGCTTCTGTAGCCCAGACTGCCTGTGATGACATGGCAGAGACCGCACAGGCTGAAGAGCACTCAGTCTTTCCTATATCGATGACTAGGAAAATGCTCTGCCACTGAGCCACACTGCCACCCTTTTTGAAGCCAGGCTCCTCCTGGAACAGGCATGACTTTACATGTAATCCCAGCACTCAGGCAGAGGCCAGCCAGGAGTTCTAGGCCAGCCAAGACTTCATCATAGTGAGACTTTTATTACAAAAAACCCAAACAACAAAAAGAGCACCGGAGTACTTAGTAGAGGTTGAATTAACCATGTAGATGAGGTGATGACTCCATGTGTAGAAGGCTCTGTACTTTTATTCCAAACCCTACATGAGGCTGGTAAAACAGACTTAATATCCTTCATTTAAAATGCTCAAGACCAGAAGCAGTGTTTGAGACTTGAGTTATCTCATGCTTTAGAATATTTGCTAGACCTTATTGGTTGAGCATCCCTAACAAAACTTTTTAGGTATCTGGTTTGTGTTCAAAGCCTTCATATTTTGAGGGGATATGTATTAGTGACATAAATCATGCTAAGATTCAGATCTCAAGTTTCTGGTGTTGAAGGCTTGCTCACTATTCTAGCATCACTGAAAAGGGACAGACAGAACCTATGAGGGATGGATGGGATTGATGCTGGGCCCTGTGGTGTATGCCTATATCACACCCAGCATTCCAGAGTTAGAAGCCAGCCTGGGATCTAAAATGACACCCTGTTTCAAAAAGACATTCACTCTGCTCCTCAAAAGATAGAGTTAGTAAATCTGTAGGTCACTGGAAGATTGTGGGATCCCAGCCCCTTCTCTTTCTTGTTCCCTGGCTGTAAACTAAATGGCTGTGCTCCACAAGCTCCAGACCATGATGGACCTGCCCAAAAGTAAAGGAGCCAGCTGGGCTAATCTACTGTGTACTGTACCACATACACCAAAAGTGAGCTAGTCTGTCTTTGTATTAAGCTGACTGTCTCAGGCACTTGTTATAGATACAGCTGGCTAACAGATGAGGACAATTATGATCATAGAACTTTCTGGACCAAGCCCAGGGTCATAAAAAAGATCTTGAAACTCTAGGTCTTTCCACTTTGAACCTTCATTAAGTCATGGTGTGGCCTTGGAAGACCATTGTTCTCACTTTAACCCCAGGCTATACTGCAGGAATAATTCCAAAGCTTGATGAAGCCTGCAGTTTAGTTTTGCAGATCCATAGCCAAGCCCCACTTCCATCAGCTAACATACTAGAACCCTAGGAGCCCGGTCAAAAGATGACTGCTATGTCACAAGGTTGTTCCAAGAATCCTATTTTATATTCAGTACTTGACAGGAACCAGTGAGAACGTACTATGCCCTCGCCTCATAGATGGTTTGAGCTATCACCAAATGGAAGCATGCTGGCTCTGCCATCTGCAAATGGATGACACCTGTAACCTGACATCTCTCAGGTGAGTCTCAGCTTTTCCCAAAATGTGCAGAGTCCCCACATTGGGTGTCATGCAGCAGCTACTAAGGGACACAGAAGGGAAAGACCTGCAGCTGAGGGTGAACCAAGAGGCAAGACTCCAGTATACCCACCCAACACAGGTCAGTCAACCCAGCATTGTGTGCAGTTAGTATACCTGTGACTATTTTGTAGCCTAGCTCTGTGAGGGCCTCAGACAGGGCCCGGCAGTTGGCCACCACCTGGAGCTGGTAGATTTTGAATTCTGTAGTCATGGCTTGCTTCAGGGCCACTGCAACACCTGGACAAGGAGACATGTTTAAAGACAGGTATGACTCGGGAACAAGGAAGCCAGCTTCTGTTAATTACTGTACTTCCTCCCCACCCCCCACATGCCCAAGCTACAGACACAACTAGTATCATGGTTGAGCTACACTCCCATATTCATGTAGCCCTAGAATTACCCTTGTAGAAGTCACTGAAGCCACCTCCCAAGGACTGCTTTGGAGGTAATCTTATCTCTAGGGATGAAAGCCCAGTGGTAATCTGATTACCAGAAGGACAGATTTTAGTCCTTTTAATGCTGGATATATGGAAAGGAATTTCTGGATGAATAAAGTCAGTGCCTTGTGTGTCATAATGCAGCATTCAAGCTGAACCTCCGACCTGGCCTGGTTTACTCCATCACCAGTTAAGTGCATTGACACCCTTGTAATTACTCCTGAGGGATGTTTGACTACAAGGAACAAGAAGCAGAGCACCATGCAAAATGCATACACTTAAGTCCCAGTATGGAGCCGCCCCCTGTCTGCTTGTGGAAACACTTGGACCAGCAAGACCAGCATTTTTGGTAGCAGGAACCATGAGAGCTAAGCATAGATCAGAGTGGGAAATCTGAAAAACTACCCAGGGCTCACTACATTCCACACCCACACCCCAGGCATCCTCTGTGCTCCACCAGTACACTATGTTAAGATGGACTAGTTTCAAACTCAGATCTGTCTTCCTCCCCAATGCTAGAATTAAAGGCTCATGCCACCATGCCCCGTCCTTTTTGTGTATGGATGTTTGGTTTGCATGTATGTATGTGCATCTCTTGCATGCCTGGTGCCTACAGAGACCAGAAATGGGTATGGGATTCCCTGGAAGCAGAGTTACTGATGACTGTGAATCCCCTATGGATGCCGGGACTGAAGCCAGATCCTCCCTCTGTCCTCTGTAAGCCACGTGTTCAAACAGGAGAAAAGGAAAAGAGCCAGTAGGGCTCCCCTGGAACCCAGGGTCATGAAGTGGAGTCTACAGCCCTATACAAGTGTGGGCTGAACAGAAGAGAAGCAGCTCATCTCATCCAACTGGGCCCTACTCTTCTTCACAGCCGGCCATACTCATCTTTCAGATATCTTCCTGGCTGCAGAGTGTTGCCTATGAGATGATGGCCATCTGAGTGTGAGACTGTCCTCACTTTGTACCACTTAACTCTACTCCCCCCGCCCCACCGTACAGACACTTCCCCAAGCTCCTTCTCCAGTGTAGAAGTCTTGGAACATCCTTTGAAGGTCAGGCAGGATGGGAATTATAGACTTCATGGGGCTGTGATGGCTAGGGTGCAACCCAAGAGCTCTACAACAGACTTGGTGATGTTACATTACCAGCAATGGCATGGTTGTGGGGGCCTCCCTGTAGGCCTGGGAACACAGCAGAGTTGATGAGTGACTCCAGGTCATAATGAATCTCTTTACCAGTCTTGGGATCCACACTTCGCACACCTGGTAAAGAAACTGTATTGTTAACAGAGGGACCAATCTCCTTTGACTCACAGCCAAGCTGATGTGTAGTCGGTCCCACCTCAGCCTGGACTGGTTTGCAGGGAAAGCTGTTTTACAATGCCAGAGCAAAGGGCCCCTGAGAAGGATGACTGGCTGGATTGCTGGTTTCAGTTCTACACCTCCCCCAACCCCTGCTTTTTGAGACACTCTTGCTTTGTAGCCTCGGCTAGCCTAGAATGCGATATGTAGTAGACCAAGCTGTCTTAGAACTCAAGAGATTGCTCACCTTTGCCTCCCAAATGCTGGGATTAAAGGTATGTGCCACCACGCTTGGCCTCTTTCTTTTTTTTTTTTTTTTTAAAAGCTTTATTTATTTATTTGCCTTGGTGTTTGCCTGGAACTGGAACTACAGACAGTTGTTAGCTGCCATGTGGGTGCTGGGAATTGAACCCGGGTCCTCTGGAAGAGCAGACAGTGCTCTTAACCGCTGAGCCATCTCTCCAGCACCCCTCTTTCTTTCTTTAAAAACACTCACAAGTCTAGCAAGGGTGTTAATCCCATTTCATCCCAGCACTCAAGAAGCAGAGATGGGAGGGTCTCTGAGTTTGAGCCAGCCTGGTCTGAAAAGCAAGTTCTGGGACAGCCAGGACTATACAGAAACCCTGTTTCAAAACCAAAAAACCCACTAATCTATTATTGTGTATGAGCATGATGTGTGGACACACATGTACTATGGCAAGTACCATGGCAAAGGTCAGAACACAACTTTGTGGAGTTGGTTCTCGGCTTCTAAACAGCTTTATGTGGATTCTGGGGCTAGAACTCAGTCACTGGGTTTATGTGGAAAGTGACAGATTGACAGCATGATGACAATAATGCTCAGATGACTGTTCACGAGAAAAAGTTAATAGTAGAGGTAATTCCTACTCAATGAAGAGTGTCACTGACTCCTACATATTCTTGTAAGCCAAGAACGGCTACAGAAGCACTTTGTACCACTCACTGAATCCCCCAGACAGTCTAGAGGCCCAAGTGCTGCTGTGGCACAACATGGCACAGTGGCAGAAGACACCACGATTCTGACCGGCTGATGGCCAACACGTCCCACCGCACACAGCGCACACCAAATGTTAGCATATGATGAAAACCCAAAGCCAGATACTGGGGGAAAGAAGAAACAGACTAGTCAATTCTCACCCAGCCAACTTCTCAGGTCAATTAGATTAAACGCTATGTTCAAGGGTCCTCAGCCTGGCTGGTCACTTCTAATGAATGCCTGAATCTCTGCCTCCCCCTGCCTAAAATACACCGCCCCCAGCTGTTTCACTTCCCAGTTCAACTCTGCATCATAACCCTAGAGTCAGGATTAACGGTGTGAGCTACTACTGCTTGGCTGTTAGTTAGGCCTTGAACGCACAGAAATCCAGAAAGATCTGTCTCCTGAGTGATGGGATTAAAGACGTGGGTCACCACTCTCTGAGATTCCAGGCTGATTTTATTAAATATACCTAGCTTGTGCCTCACACCTAGTCTGATCTTGAGAGGTGAGGTAGGAGGACTGTGGTACAGAACCAGAGAACCTGCTTCAAAACCAAACAAGCAACCAAAAAACAACCCAACAAACTCCATACCAAGGCAAGCTGGCCAAGGTCTTCAGAGGCCACAAGACCTGGAAGCACTGAAGCACTTGTCCTCAACAGGGTGAGGTGGGCTGAGGCAATAAGGGCCTGCCAGGGTAAGACACACTAGAGGGCTAGTTTCTCTGCTTCTCCATGGCAATGGCCTACATAACTAATGATACGACTTTCACCATGGTGGCAAATCCAGACCAAGAGGAGTCTATGCAGAGCTGAGGTATAAAGTACTAGGAAGAGAAACATATGATGAAACTCATATACAGAGGTTATTTGTATGTTTTATGCATGAAACATGAGTCTGAACTAGGTAAGCCCTGGCTGGCCTAGAACTCACTCTGACAACCAGGCTGCCGCTAAACTGGCAGCTGGCCCCTGCCTCTGCCTCCCCAGTGCTGGGATTGCAGATGCATGCCCCACGCCACTGCTGCTGTACCAGTGCTTTAGAGCTTCATCACTGCTGAGGGTCAGTGTGTTAGGCTCACTGCCTACTCTCCCCTATCCCTTTCTGGGAAATTCCTCATCTTCCTGTTTTAGCTTCAGAGCTGAGACTACAGGGGTGCACACCACACCCAGCCCACCTTAGTCCTTTATGAGAGCCGAGGGCCAGATGGCTCAGCAGGACAAAGTGCTTGGTGTACAGACCTGTCAACTGAGTTCAATCCCTGGATCCCACAATGAAAGGAAAAGACCCAATGGTTGCCCCTTGTCCTCCACGATTGTGGCACATGAGTGCCCACACCAATAATGGTTTTGTTTTCTTTCTTTTTTTTTTTAAATCATTCTCTGACAAATATACTAGATCATAACAAGTTCAAAGTATTGCTGCATTCTGGGGCTTCTTGGCTACCTCAACCTTCATCCTGTGGGGAGAGTCAGGTGAGCAGGACACTGCCCCTGCCTGCCCCACACAGAGGCCAGAACTGTGGCTTGGGGCTCCCTTCAAAGTCCATTACTGCTCTTTCCTGGGGAGCTCTTCGGGGTACAGAATCCTGATCTTTTCCAGAAGTCACAATCTAGACGTTTTCCCCCTGGTTTCTCTTCCACACAGAAAACATTAGTTCACCCCCTGCCTGTCCTAGCCTGTAGGAACTTACCCTTTCTGTAGAATATCATACCAGCCCGGCAGCCTCTCAGGGTTTTGTGGGTTGTGGTGGTCACCACGTGGCAGTGTTCGAAGGGGGAGGGCACCACGCCTGCTGCCACCAGCCCACTGATGTGCGCCATGTCTGCCATGAGATAAGCGCCATTGTCATCAGCAATCTTCCGCAGACGTGCATAGTCCAGGTTCCGAGAGTAGCAGCTGGTCCCTGAGACAGAGGAGGTGACACGGTAGACTCAAAGAGGGCTGAGCTAGCCTCTGATGTACACATCCATCTGCAAGGGTCGGATGAGCATGTGCCCTCAAAACCACCCAGGCTGAGGGCGGTAGCACACACACACTGGGCACTTTAATCCAGACACTTAGAAGGCCAGTGGGCCTCCAATTTGAGGCCAGCCAGACATTGTAAGACTTGTTTCCAAACAATCAACCAATCAAATAAAACAAACCACCCTGTGTTTCTATACATCTTAAGAAAAGCCTAAGACTTCAACCACTGACCCACTAAACACTACTAAAAGAGGAACATAAACAAGGTCAACCCTTCCCTCAAAAGTTCACCCTGGGAAACCAGAACTTACTGGGCTTACATTAGGGTGAGAGGTTAGCGACAACTGTAGGTGGCCCCAGAACAGCTGTACTGGGAGCTCCTCACCAGCATAAATGGCTTTCCCCAGGCTCCCCCAGCCTAGCTCCTCTGGCCCTCATGGAGGTCACAGGCACTAAGGGCAGAACTGCACAGGTGGCTGGGGTGAGGGTTCAGTGACTCTCCTAGCTCCGTCCTTTGGGTCAACCGTCCCAGACCCAATCAAGATGGACCCTTGTAAGCAGGCACAGCTGACCCCATGAAGACGGCAACAGTCTGGCTCAAAGAACAGCATTTACAGTCCAAGTCTTAAAAGAGCAGAATAAGTCTCAGGTCCTGAGCTCTGCAGTGAGCTGGAGGATGTAATATCTCTACATCCTTCTCTATAGGAAGCAGAGACCACGCCCAGGAACCAGGCTGCTCACCTGCAATGATCAGCTTCGGGTGAAAGAGACTGGCATTCTCCTCCAGCTGGTCATAGTTGATGTAGCCACTGTCTGGGTACACCTGTTGGGAGCCGGAAGATTCAGGCTTGGCTGCTTCCCCTGGCCATAAAGTGACCCCTGTCCACCCACCTGAGCCCATTCAACCTGCCACAATATAGACCAGGACACGAGGCAGGGCGCTGTACTTAGCTCAGTTTGCAAAAGGGTAGAAAAGACCAAATATCATATAGACTTGGGAGTCCTCACAGGGGCCTTGGGATAAAGTGGGGTCTTAGCCCTGGGTACTACACCATCTTACAGAACAGAAAGCCCAGGGAATGAGAAAGGTGCAACTAAGCCTACCACCCCAGCTACTACTGGCTGAGGCAGAAGGGTTGACATGACGGAAATGATGCCACTGGTGGCTATAGTAATGGCTGAGAACAGTCTGTGAACTGGGA
Organism: Sigmodon hispidus; assembly: GCA_004025045.1. Lineage (NCBI taxonomy): Eukaryota > Metazoa > Chordata > Mammalia > Rodentia > Cricetidae > Sigmodon > Sigmodon hispidus. The sequence continues at coordinate 295,873 of PVIH01000683.1, forward strand.
CGGACTATCTGACCCTTTCTCGGTCATACCTTCCATCATGTCATAGCCTTGATCCAAACCTTATCTCCCCCTTCCTTGTCTTCAGTGTGCCGGGAGCCTGAGGAGTCCCAGGGGCAAGGAAGTGAGCTCCTGTCAGGGACCAAGACCCTGGCTTGAGCCTCTAGGCCTCTAGCTAAAGGCTACCATGAACACTTACTGAGAAACCAACCACTGAGCCGGAATGACCCCGAGTAAAATAGATGTTCTGGTTTGCTTAACAGTAACAGAGAAGTAACTCGAAAGAATAGAATAACAGGAACATTCTGTGGCTAGCAGCCCTCCCCTAAAACAAGACCAGTCACCTTTTTACCTTGCCAATATCCTGCTTCCCCTGGCCAGCTTCCTGCAGGTGTTTAAAGACTGCCCCCTCCCCATATTCTGCTTTAGAACTATATAAGCATGTATGAAATTAGAATAAAATTGCAGCTCGAACAGGCTCCCATTTGTCCTGCTGCCTTCTTCGCGTCTCCCTTCCCTTCATTCTCTCTCATAGGTGGTCTCCCGTGTTGACACCCTGCGGGTCGGGGCAAGCTTCAGCAGAAGGTCTATGACAGCGCTGTGTAATGAAATTATTTATCTATCCCCATAGGTTGTCATCTCACAAGGAAAGCTCTGAGGAGTCACACAGCTACCTTATAAGGCATAGATTCAAAGAAGATGGATGTAGCAGAGACTTTCTTCTTGTCTGTCATGAAGCCATGAGTCAGATGACCTCCATCTGGCAGGTCCAAGCCCATGATCCGTCCATGGGGCTCTACCAGGGCAGTATACACAGCGAAGTTCGCAGGAGAGCCTGAAATAGGTAGAACAGAGAGGCCATGAACATTTCTACCCAAGAGACACAAAGTGGCACCCAGGAGCTTGGCTATTAGACAATCACTCAGAAGGCTATCACCATGATTTCCCTGAACCTTAGAAAGTAACATTATCCTAGTCGTAAGTTCTAGGGCAGAAGCTACTTGGGAGGAGAGTGCAGAGTAAGTCAGTCCAAGGGCAATGGAGATGGACGCATATATTCCTTGGCTCGTCTCTGTTATTTATGAGAAGGCTTTTGTAGGACTTGGCTTGGTGGCTCTAACACCATAGAGCTAGGCCTGAGGAGCCACCCAGGGTCTATGTGGATGCAACAATCACCTGAATACGGCTGAACATTGACTCCCCAGTTCTGAGGATCCAGATGATAGGCCTGCAATGCACGCTTCTGGCACAGTGTCTCCAGCTCATCAATGAACTCGTTCCCACCATAATACCTGTGAAGAGAAACACGGTCCACATCCCTTGGGCCCAGTCTCTGTGCCTAGCAGAGGCCAAGACACCCAAGTGTGGGCAGAGAATGGTGGGAAGTGACTCCTGCTCCAGGACCCAGTGAAATATTAGTAACTAGGCCAGGCCTGGTGGTGCACCCCTTCAGTCTCAGGCCTTGGGACGCAGGAGCAGGAGGATGCCAGGCCAGCTGGTGCTGTATACAGAGATCCTGGCCCAAGGAAAAAAGGAAGGGAGGGAAAAAAACCAAAAGTTTTGTTTGTCAAGACAGAATGCACTGTATTCTTTGAAGGAACCCTGTCCCCATTTCCATTGGAACAAACACATCCATGTGCAAAAACCACTGTCAACTTCCATATTTTCTTTGCCTTATAATGACTGTGATAGATAGACAAACAGACAGACAGACAGACAGATAGATAGATGACCACCATCTTAGAAACACGAGGCCATGCAGTGAGATTATGTTTCAACAAACCAGTTTCAAGGTGGTGAGTGCCTGAGTCAGTGTCAGGAGACTTGCCTCATATGCATGAAGTCCTAAATTCAACTCCCAGCAAGTACCACCAAAAACAACAAAATATCAGGCTAGGGGGGTGTGCCTGCAAGCCTCCACTGGAGAAACAGGCAGGAGGATGATCACAGTTTGCAGCCAACCTGGTCCACAGCCAAGTTACGTGGCTCCACAGTCAGAAGTTTCCAGTTTTGCAGCACTAGCTCCAGATATGGAAGGCTTAACTAAGGAATCAAGTAGATGTTCTAACGAAAACCACTTCTGATTGTAATCATTTGAGAAGGGATGCTGAGCCTGCAATACAGGTTTTTGTCCTTTTGGACAAAAGGTTCTCAGAGCAAAAGCCACTCTGTAGCTTTCTCACAGGACAATAATCTTTCTTTCCTAGAGCCCCAACTGCATCTGTCTGAGATGAGCCTGCTTATAACCACCTGAACTCAGAGGGAGGAGGCCAGCCTAGTATACACAGGTCTTTATTATAATGGGACTGTGGAGTGTGACTGCTCTGAGAAAGATCACAGAGTCCCACCCAAGCAGAGACCGGAGGAGTTACAGACAGCAGAAAGGAAAGGCACCCTACAACTAGAAAGCTACAGGCTTTTGAAAGTTACATATTAGTTGAAAACCTAATTGTAAATTACAACTACAATAGCACTTAGAAGGCTGAGGCAGGAGAATTAAGTTCAAGGTCAGCCTGAGCCACATAACAAAAAATAAAAACAAAATACTCAGAGCAAGAACACTCACTCACCTTTGGCCTGGATACCCCTCAGAGTATTTGTTATTTAAGCAAGATCCCAGGGCCTCCAACACAGCTCTGCTGGCAAAATTCTCTGAGGCAATCAGCTCCAATCCAACCCGCTGCCGGTTGCTCTCTTTTTTAATAATGCTGTAAACCTTATCAGAAGAAAACAGAACGTGGGTTAGAGGGGAACTCAGTTGCTGGAGTGCTTATCTAGCATTCAATCCCTGGGGTTTGATCCCTGGCAGTGAATAAATTGAGGAAGGTGGCACGTGCCTGAAATCTCAGCCCTCAGGATGTGAAGCAGGATCACAAGTTTTAAGGTCACCCTTGGCTGTACAGAGTTTAATTAGAAAAATAGCAACAGGGGCTGGAGAGATGGCTCAGCGGTTAAGAGCACCATCTGCTCTTCCAGAGGACCCGGGTTCGATTCCCAGCACCCACATGGCAGCTAACAACTGTCTGTAGTTCCAGTTCCAGGCAAACACCAAGGCAAATAAATAAATAATAAATAAATAAATAAATAAAGTTTAAAAAAAAAAAAAAAAAAAAAAAAAAAAAAAAAAAAAAAAAAAAAAAAAAAAAATAAAAAAAAAAAAAAAAAAAAAAAGAAAAATAGCAACAACAACAACAACAAAAAAATCTAAAATGAAACGAACAGGACCTGCTGGCAGGAATCTGTAACCCTAACACCTAGAGCAGAGGTGAGGTGAGCAGGTCCAGACTCATCCTCAGAGCAAAACAGTCAGCATCATACCGAAGTTCTACTGTTTTTGTTTGTTTGCTGAGACAGGGTCTCACTATGTGCCTTGGTGGCTTCTAATTCAGCGATCCACTTGCCCCCTGCCAGCGTTAAAGGCATGACCACCACACCACCCCAGCTAACTTTTAATTCTGTCCTTACATTTTACTAAGTTCTTATCTCCTTACCAAATACAGAGAGACAGAAACTAACAGGTGCCCAGGGTTAGGAAATTTAGGGAGAATATAGAGTAGCTGCTCATGGACTCCTGGGTATAAGAATGTTTTACACTTCACTTTAGGTACAGACGCTGCTGGACACACAATTTCTCAGCTTTAGAGGCAAAACACTGAGTAGAAACCACTTCAAGCTTTGAATTGGTCTCTTTCCCTGGCTAGAGAGAGATTCTAATCTCCCCTTCTGATGCGGGCCCATGAAAGGAGACACTCCTGACTTCCTGCTCCACCGCCACACACGCCTGGGTGTCAGGCAGGTAAGCAGATTCAGTGTAGTTTGGTCTATTTTCTTTCAACTTTATTTATTTATTTGCCTTGGTGTTTGCCTGGAACTGGAACTACAGACAGTTGTGAGCTGCCATGTGGGTGCTGGGAATCGAACCCGGGTCCTCTGGAAGAGCAGATGGTGCTCTTAACCGCCGAGCCATCTCTCCAGTCCAGTCTGGCCTATTTTCAACTTATGTGGGTTTATTAGAACATAACTACCGCATAAATTGAGGACCACTGGATGCTAGAACCACTGAATTGTACAACTGAATAATAAATCAATAACTAAGTTGCTTTTAGGTATATGAGCATTCTGTTACCATGCAACGTAAAGAAAGGAAGGACTAAGCTTATTTTCTAGTGCACCTAGCACTGAGCTCAGAAATACCTGCATTTATTCCCACATGACTATCAACCAGCCACAGCTTCTCCATCTGCCCCTTATTGGCAGTGCTGGAGATGAAACCGCAGAGTAAATGCCCTAGCACACTACATGCCAGCCTCCAGACACACTCAACAAGGCTGTCTGTACATGGCCAACTCAGGATTCTAATGAGCAGTTTAGAGGCCAGGAATGCAGTTCAGTAGTAGAACCTGCCTAACATGTGTGAGGCCCTGGGTTCCACCCCTGACAGCACAAAACCCAAAATGAAATAAAACAAAATCCCCACAAAACAGAAGACCACATGATCCGAAGAAGACCGCCAATGTGAAAGCCTGTGAAGGAGTCTCACCTCGGCATCACTGTCCTTCAGGGGCTGTGTCAACATCTTCTCATGAGAAGACCACAGGCTGGCATCCATGGTTGCAGGTACACTAGGTACACTAATTCGGAGATGCCTAAAATAAGGGAAAGTACATGTGGATTCCAGAGTCAACCTCCAGCAAGTGTCCCCTCGGTGGCTCATACACTTCTGAACTTTGGACCAGATTCTGCTCATTCCAAAGCTCTCTGCCCTAAAGACTCCTCTTTCTAGGGTCTTCAAAGTGGTTTTATGTCAAACCCAGCACTGCCAGATAAACATCAGTCTTTTCGAATCTCCCAAGATATCCAGCACAGCTCTACTGGAAAAAGGAATCTGTCTAAATACTCAGACCCTTTACTTAAACCAATTCCACTAGCAGAGAACTGGTAAGTCCTATGAAACAGTACACATTCCATACTCAGCAGATTCTCAGATTTCTCTGGGTAGACACATAAATGAGCAAAGAACAAAGGCCCCTGGGACAGCCTTGCATGATGGCCAGCAGAGCACTTCACTTTTTCTTACAAGTTCCGCTAGAACTGACTTTAAACTCTTTCTTCCACCTCCCAAGTGCAAGAATTATGTATTGGCATGTTCCACCATATGTAGCAAGCATTTTATAATTAAGTCCTGTATAATTAATTCACTCCATCGTGACACATTTCTCTCAGACTCTGTGGAAGCATATATGGAGTTTGTGGTAAGAAACTCTCTCTGCCTAGGCATTGAACACCAAGTTGTGTTGTGTAAGACAGTCATGCACCTAAAATAAATCAATGTAAAATAAAAATGTGGGCTGGAGAGATGGCTCAGCAGTTAAGAGCACTGAGTGCTCTTCCAGAGGACCTGAGTTCAATTCCCAGCACACACATGGTAGCTCACAACTGTGACTCCAGTTCCAAGGGACCTGACACCCTCACACAGACATACATGCAGGCAAAATGCCAATGCACATAAAATAAAATAAATTAAAACAAAACAATGCATTCAGCCTGGGCAGGGCAGCATGTACCTTTCCAGCATTCATGAGGCAGAGGCAAGTGTCATCCTGGTCTACAAAGAGTTAGAAGACAGCCAAGGATAGGCAGAAAGAAACCCTGTCTCAAAAACAAAAAAACCTCACTGCATCCAGGGCTCTTCCTTTACCCAATGGCTAGCAGTCCTCCTGGCTCTTCTGGTATTTACAGGACAAGTCACTAAGGATCTTCCACTGGCTACTACCTTGTGCTGCTGTGGTTAATAAACCCAATTCGGGGTCCTGCCTTTTTTAGGGGGCTCTCTCTGGTAGAAAAGAACCATAGGCCAACACAAACACTGAATGCATAAGGCCAACATAGGAGAAGAACTGAGTGCTGAGGGTGAGGTGACTAGGACAGGGGGGTCTCCTGATGGAAAGGACACCCCAAGGGAAAGCAGCCAATCAGGAGCCTACTCTCCAAGAGGTCACACTCCCAGAGACAAAACCAAGGGGCAAACTACAAAAATAGTCCCAAACAATAGAGTTCTTCCTCTCTCTGGAAGAGGAAGTATCAATCATCTTGAAACAGAAAATTCCTAGTTAGGACTTTTTACTTAGGAGCTGTTATTGTAACACGTGCATGGAATCATTAGACATATATGACCGTGCATGGAATCCTGAGACATATATATGACCACATTGAAAAGGACTTTGTCGGGGGCTGGAGAGATGGCTCAGCGGTTAAGAGCACTGTCTGTTCTTCCAGAGGACCCGGGTTCGATTCCCAGCACCCACATGGCAGCTAACAACTGTCTGTAGTTCCAGTTCCAGGCAAAACACCAAGGCAAATAAATAAATAAAAAAAAAAAAAAAGAAAGAAAAGGACTTTGTGGATACATTGTATATTTAATAAAAATAGTCTGGCATATCAGAGGACAAAGCCACCCACAGAGCCAAGCTGTAAAGGTCGGAGTGGTGACCCAAGCCTTTAATCCCATCCCTGGGGAGATAGACTAGATCGATCTGGATCTATGTGAGTTCAAGGTGTAACTATCAGAGTCAGGCAGTGATGGTCTACACCTTTAATCTCATCACTAGGGAGACAGAGATCTCTGGTTTCAAGGCCTCAGAGTCAGGCAGTAGTAGTCCACACCTTTGACCCTAGCTCTAGGAAAGTTGAACCATCCAAGAAGTAAAATAGCAGGGCGGAGGAAGAAGGAAGGAGTTCGGTTTCCTCTGCAGACCCAGAAGCTTGCAGTCTGAGGATTGGTGGAGTCAGGTCTGAGGAGCTGGCTGGGTGAGAAATGGCTGTGGTTTATTTCTCTATCTCTCTGATATTTCAGCTTTTCCTAGATACCTGGCTTCCGGTTTTTATCATAATAACAAATAGAATTTGTGCAATAAGACGTACAAATTTGCTCTGCAGCTGCAGTAGCGGCAGCGTGTGAAGGAGAGGGTTAGTGTCCCCAGCAATGCATGCAAAGCACCCAGGTAGTAATCCAGGCACCTCTCTGAGCCTTGGGAAGTTAGAGCCAGAGGTCACACCGGTCAGGTTTGGGACCTTTGCTCCTGGAGTCCCAAAGGGCATATTTTCATTAACCATTAACTGTTGAAGCCTAGAAAGGGAATATCTCCTAACTATCAAGAGTGAAGGCCCACTTGGAACCCTTCTCTGCTCTGGAAGGCCAGACCTCCAGACAAAGAGCATTCAGTCCTGTTCTCAGACCTCTATCTAGATACCACCACAGCATCCTCATTCTGATCCACAGACTTGTCCACAGACTCACTTGCTGCCCACTGGCCCACACGCAATGACTTTTCTGACCCAAGACAGTCTTCATGAGTAGCTTACCTAAGCTCTAGGTGGGAGCTGCAGGGTGGCCTACTTGCCCCCCCCCTCCCTTCTTGGTCTCATAACTCTACTTGGAACTTCCCGCATTGCGTTGTGTTGTGTTGCTGTTTGGGGGTGGTGGTGGTCTGTGTCTGTGGTTTTTGAAGACAAAGTTTCTCTGTGTAACAGTTCTGTCCTGGAACTAACTTTGTACACCAGGCTGCTCACACTCAGAGATCCTCTGCCTCTGCCTCCAAGAGTGCTGGGATTAAAGGCATGTGACTCAAATTTTTTAAAGCTAACTCTGGGAAGAACAAGTGGCATTTTTAAATTAAGGTCTGTCTATAGGTTTGCCAAAGCCCATATTCATTTATTACTGCTCCTGTTTTTAAATTTTAATAGGAGTCAGGCATGGTGGCCTTCCTGGTCTCACACATAGATTTTTGTGTTCTGCTTTATAGAGAACTCCCAAAGGCCGTGGAGCTACTCTATCTAAGGTCATACAACAGCCAAAATCTGAGCTCTAGTTTACTTCTGGTCCTTCCCAGAACCTCTGGCAACAAAATTATTCACCTTTTGACATTCCCTCAAGGAAGAAACTTAAAATGGATTCCATATGCAAACTAAACTGGTGTTTCCAGTCCAGCAACTGCCTGAATCAACTATTTGTGTTTGCTACCACTAACCATGGGTCACCTAACTCCCAGACCACGATAATATAGGCACTGGGCTAACAACGCTACAACCCAACCTATCTCCTAAATCAGGGTAACATACTGCGGACTAACAGAAAGTCAAAAGTAGTGATTACAAGAGACAAACCTCAGAAGCTTCAACAACGTGTATAAATCAAGGGGTTCCATCCCCGGCACCCCTTAAACCAGGAATGGTAACTCTCCCTGGTGAGGTGGGCAATTAGAAATTCAAGGACATCCTTAGCTACACAGTAAGTTTGAGGATAGCATGTGCTACTTGTGACTCCCCTATCTCAAAAACAAAACAAAAACAACCGTAAAGATTAAACATTACTTACCTAGTATTAGGAAGGTGAATTTTTGTGAAAAGGTCTCGATCTGCGGTCCGGGATGGCTTCCAATTTGTTTGGTAGCAAGATCTGGCCTTACACGCCTGGTCCTCCGGTCTTTAGCAAAGGGGCTAGGGCCGGCCTGCTGGCGGAGGCCTTTAATCCCAGTACTCGGGAGGCACAGGCAAGTGGATCACTGAGTTTTTGAAAAGCGCGCGAAGAACGACCCGAGCCCCACCGCTGGCAGAAAAAGCCACAGACGTGGGACAACCCGCCAAGTCCCAACAGCCCAGCACGTGCCCAAGAACCAGCCCACTGGCCCACGTGACACGTCGCGTTCCCGGGAACCCGAACTTGGCGCCCAGAGCCCAGGCCTCCACTAGGCTCTTTCTAGCCAGCCATACCCCGCCCCGCCCCTTCGGGGTCCAATCAAAGGGCTTATTCAGGTAGAGCCCGCCCCCAGTCTCCTAGGCGTGATGTGATTCGCTGCAGCAGAGACCCCCCCCCCCCCGCCAAAGGCAGAAGGAAGAAGAGAACTGGACCTGAAGGGGCCAGGCGGGAGGAGGGGGCGGGAGGAGGGGGACGGGCGGCCCCTGACCTCCGCACCAGGAGATCTGGATGTAGAGCGAGGGTTTGTGTGATTCAGAAGACCTGGGTAGGGTTGAGGATCGAGCTTAGGTTCTCAATTTTCAGCAATTTACACAACTGTCTGTAACTCCAGGCCCAGGGAATCTGCCTCCGTAGTTCTGGAATTAAAGGTGTGTGCTACATGCCTGCCTTAAATAAATCTATTTTAAAAGGAAAGAATGATAGCTAGGGCCCTGGGTTCTACCCACCGGCCAATACTACATAGTCCCTGTCACAAAATCTCAGCTGGAGTTTGGCATTAAGGCTGTTATGCCCAGAGTCCAGACCCCCAGAAAGACCACCAAGAGACCAGTCTGATGCAACAGCGAAGAGTCTCTTTATTGACAAGCTAGCCTATGTCACTCCATTGCCCCCCCCCAGGAGTAGGAGCACCCTGAGCAAGACAAAGCAAGGGTTTTTATTGGGGGAGGGCTCTAGGGGCCTCAGAGCTGCAGGGTTACAGTCCTGGATTGGGCCAATCTCAGGCTAGGGGTACCTGTTAGGAATTCATTAGCTGCTTTGAATTCTAGGGATGTTTCAGCATTTACTAGTGGTCATTTACATGTATTAGCAGATCAGCAGGTATACCTGGAGACCATCTGTCCCTTTCCTAGGAATATCAGGTATTTCCCTTAGGTGCTGGATCCTCCCTGGATGGTGTCTGCTCATGGGCCCTTCCTGGTACCACCAGGTGCTGCCAGGAAGAACCTGCTTTCTGTCTCGATTTCACTCACTGAGTAATGGCAATCCTGTGGTCAGGCTGCTCTGGGCCCCACAGGCATATCCAGACCTCTATATGCTTAGACAGAGGAATCTTGAGACAAGGGACAATCTGACTAAATACCAAGATTCAGGCCAGCTGGCTGTCTCAAAATTTAAAACAAGACTGAATGTGTGGCTCCATGGTAGAGAGTTTGGCCAGTATATACAAGAGTCTGGATAAAATCTGTATCACACACACAAAAATAATAATATCTAATGGAGCAAAATAGAATGCCACAGGGCAGGAGAGATGGCTCAGTGGTTGAAAGTATTGGTTGATCTTGCGGAGGACCTGAATTCAATTCCAAGCACCCACCTGGCAGCCCACAACCATTTATAATTCAGTTCCAAGAGAATCTGATGCACGTGGTGCACACATATACACGAAGGCAAACACTTGTGCACATAAATAAAATAAATAAATATTTAAACTTATACACATATATAATGCCACATATGCATAAAAATAAAAATACTTTGGTAACAAAGTTAATTTAAAATAAGATTTTAAAACATTTTTTAGAGCTACCGGTGGTGGCACACACCTTTAATCCCAGCACTTGTGAGGCAGAGACGGGCTGATCTCTGTGAGTTTAAGGCCAATCTGCTCTACAGAGTGAGTTCCAGGACAGCCAGAGCTACAGAGAGAAACCCTGTCTCAAAGTTTTATTTTTATTTTAACTTATGTGTTTAAGTGGGGTTTTTTTGGTTTTTGTTTTTTTGTTTATTTGTTTTGTGTGTGTGTGTGTGTATACCTGGTGCCCATGGAGGTCAAAAGGGGTTGTTAAATGCCCTAGAACTGAAATTACATATTGTTGTGAACCACTACCTGGGTGTTGGAAACAGAACCTTGGCCCTCTGCAAGAGCAATAAGTGTCATAACTGATGAGCCATCTCTCCAGCATCTAAAAAAAAAAAAAAAAAAAAAAAAAAGATTTAAAATGTGATGATATATTGTGTAGCAAATAAAGATTGCCTGAAGACCAGAGGACAGAGCCAGCTACAGAGTTATCCATAGAGGTCAGGCATCTGTGTCACAAGCCTTTAATCACAGCACTTGGGATCCTACGCCTCTGCTCTGGTACTTGGAAACACACACCTTTAATGCCAGCACTAGGAAGGAATTGATATGGGCAGAGAAAAGAACAGAAGGCAGGCAGGAGGAGACAAACTTTAGCCTCCTTACAGTTTGACCAGAGCTTCCTTCCCTTTGCTTTCCCTCTTCAGTCTGAGGATTGGTGGAGACAGGATCTACCCCTTATGGCCTGAGGCGTTGGCTAGGTGAGAAGTGGCCGTGGCTTGTTCCTCTGTCTCTCTGATCTTTAAGCATTTGCCCCAATATCTGGCTCCGAGTCTTTATTATAAGATAATTCAGATTCATGCAACTAACAGTATTCTCCCCAGTCTTTGAAGTACACATAAACCTAGCTAGATAGGCTTCCTGTCAGTTTGATGGCATAGAGTATCTTTCCTACAGACATGAAATGTATCTAGGGCTGGTGGGGCATATGTGTAATCCCAGGCCTTAGGAGGAGAAATTGAAAGTTAGCCCAAGACAGATGGTCCTGGTACCTAGCACTTGGGAGGCAGAGGGGGTAGATCTCTACGTTCCAGGCAGGACATCTGAGAAACTATGTCTCAGAAAACAAAACAAAATCTTAGTGTTGTGATCCATATCTATAATTCCAAATTTTGAGAGGCTAGGGCAGGATGGGAGTTTGAGATCATTCTCTGCTGCAAAGTGAGGCCTATGCTCAAAAAACAAACAACAGGAACAAAAATACAGGGCTGGAGAGATGGTTTAGCAATTTAAGAGCACTGGCTGCTCTTTGAAAGGACCTGAGTTCAATTCTCAGCACCTGCACAGTGGATTATAGCCATCTGTGTCTTCAATCCTGGGGATGAGACACCCTCCTCTGGCCTCCTCAGACACTGTATGCATGTGTACATCCATGCACTAAAAATAAAGGAGAAAAAAAACACATAGTAACAAAAAAATCTTACCTCCTTGCTGAGTTTTTTTTGGATACAGATAAAGAAGTGAGTACAGGTTGTTGTAACTATAATACCTAACGTGCCCAAAATGATATATAAGTTTTTAAAAATTACATTAGTGGGCTGGAGAGATGGCTCAGCGGTTAAGAGCACCGTCTGCTCTTCCAGAGGACCTGGGTTCAATTCCCAGCACCCACATGGCAGCTAACAACTGTCTGTAGTTCCAGTTCCAGGCAAACACCAAGGCAAATAAATAAACTTTTAAAAAAAGGGGCTGGAGAGATGGCTCAGAGGTTAAGAGCACTGACTGTTCTTCCAGAGGTCCTGAGTTCAATTCCCAGCAAAACCACATGGTGGCTCACAACCATCTATGATGAGGTCTGGCGCCCTCTTCTGTAAAACTGTATACATAATAAATAAATAAATCAAAAAAAATTTAAAAAAAATTACATTAGTTTATGTTTTGGGGGTGGTGGTGTGGTAGGATGTATGTGTAGAGGTCAGGAGACAACTCTGGGTATTGAAGTTAGGTTGTCAGTGTTTTAAAAGTGTTGACAACAGGACCCACGTGGAGGTCTATTGAGTGGAGGGCAGAGAAGGGGCAGAGAGGGGGCAGAGTCTGGTCCCTGGGGACAGAGCAAAGGAAGAGAAAGCAACAGGAAGTGGGCAAGGCCTGAGTTTTATAAGGGAACATAGCAAACCTGCACAGGGGGTGCTCCTTTTTTTTT